>JARBWK010000011.1:56435315-56545657 GCA_030556195.1 Anolis apletophallus | reverse complement strand
GTCTTTTCCATTATATTTCAACCTGCTAGTCCTGCCCTAGTGTAATTCTGGTCCAAACTTGGTTGACATGACAAATGTAACTCCATCCAAACTACTCAAAGCTGAAACAGCTAAATTAAACATAAGTTCTAACTTCGGGTACTCAGTGACATAAATGAGGTGGTTACCTACATAATGTAATCTAATTGATTTCAATGGGAATCCAGATGGCTATAGACTACAATTTTAATGATATCTGAATAGCTGACTTTGCTAGGTTCTATTCTGATTGACCTTTTCGATAAGAAAAAGGAATTAGGTTATACTTTAGCATATTCTTCTCCAATTTATTGATGAAATTGCCCCTCCACCAAGAGTCAGTAATTATGGATATATATTCATGTAATACATGTCCTATTTCATCTTTTACAGACAGTTGCAGCCTTTGACCTCTAAGCAGCTGCTAGAGCCACAAAATGACAGAAATGAACATCCTCCAGTGATTCTGCCTTAAGATCCTCTGTCTCTATGAATTAAGAGCTGAGGCTTCACCTGCATGGGAGAAACAGTATCAGCTCCAGTTAGCATTCTCCTTTGAGCCCTTTTTGACCTTTCTTGTCAGGAAATGCCTGTCTTAGAAACAGATTCTTGAACTACTTATACTGGAATCAGTGGGATAATCCTGAAGTTAAGGCTACCAGAGAAAGACTGAGGAAGACTTTAGAGACCACTTTACTTCACAGCGGCAGTTAACGTACTAACATTTTGAAGCCTGTATGCGAGATAAAGCTATTCAAAGCAAGACTTGCATCTTTGAAGGATCCATATAAGTTTGTGCAAGCGTGTGATTCAAATAACACATTTGTGATACAAACTTCATATTTACAATCTCTGTAAGGTGGCTTCATTTGTGGGTATGTTGGAACCATGAAAGTCCACTAATCCCCACTTTTCATGAAGCAGATGTCACTTGGAAGCAGCTGACTAATATTTATGATTTACACCACCCCTGAACATAAGCATGTCTGGGATCAGGGTTTTGTGACAGGGATGCTTGCTTCTGATTGCTGGAAAGTGAATCACTCCATGAGAGTATGGAACACCAGTCAGCCTTCCTAAGCAACAGGAAAATTGATCACATTATTGCAGTGGCTGCTGTACAGTAGGTTAGCATTGAGATGGGAAGGTGAGGAGTTACTGCATAGCTTCCTGTAGAGTTTTTAAACACTTTATATGCATGTGGCCTGCCCTCTTGTCTTCTTTTCTTCTTTTGTTTTAGATTCATTTATTATTTAGGTTGGAGTTAGATGTATCCATTTTACTGCGTTTATTGTTTTTATTGTGTTTTATTGTTTTTATGTCTGATATTTTGTATTTTGTATTCTGTGATTTGTGGTTGGGCACGGCCCATGTAAACCACTCGAGTCCCCTTTGGGGAGAGGGAAGTGACTTATAAATAAAGTTTATTATTATTATTATTATTTATTCCTAACTATGGTGACAACATATTCATATATGCCCCAGAAGCCTATGTTTCAACCTGTGCAGATGTTCCTGAACAGTTGTATTCAAGGTTCTGTCTCTATTTTGGCCACTTTTTACTTCTCATTTATCCATAACCACTTGAAGATATTATTATTATTATTTATGAGTCGCCCTCCACAAGTGTGCCCATTGACCATTGACATTTATCTTTGGACACAGATAGTCTTTCTGGATTCACTGTGACAATATCCCTGATTCAGTCCAGAGTTCTTCTGCCACCCGATCAGTTAGGCTTAACAAATCTTTAAATTCTTTTTTAAAATTAATTTTATTCAAGAAAGCAAGCCTACAAACAGAGCCACCGGTGGTGCAGTGGGTTAAACCAGTGTTTCCCAACCAGTGTGCCGTGGCACACTAGTGTGCCATGAGCGATCATCAGGTGTGCCGTGGGAAATTGGACCCTCCAATACCCTTTCTTCCCCCTCCTGCCAAACACTTTTTCTTCTCCACTCGGACTCCCTTCTTCCCAGCCTTGCTCTGCTCGCTTTGCTCTGGGGCGAGTCTGCGCAGTAGCGCCCGCACGGGTCATGTCTTCCTCCCCCCTCCCCTCCCCTCCTGAACACGCTCACGCTGCCCTCTCAGATCAAGATGGTGGCAGAAGCGGCAGTGTAGAAGAAAAAGTAAGTGTTTGCAGGAGTGCTCTCTTGGTGTAGGTGAACTACAACTTCCAAACGCAAGGTCAATTCCCAAGCAAACCCTTTCAGTACTTTCCATTGGTAATGAGAGTTCAATATGCCAAGTTTGGTTCAATTCCATTGTTGCAAGAGTTCAGGATGCTCTTTGATTGTGTGTTAACTATAAATCCTAGAAACTGTAACTCCCAAATGCCAAGGATTATTTCCCCCAAACTCCATCTGTGTTCATATTTGGATATATTGACAGGCCCGGAATAGCCTCTTTGGCCGCCCGAGGCCAAGACGCCCTGCGCTGCCCCCCCGGGCGCTGAAAGCCACGCCCCCAGGGCGCGGAAAGCCACGCCCCCCAGGGCGTGGAAAGCCACGCCCCCAGGGTGCTGCTGCGCATGTGCGGCAGCAGCCCCGGCCATGTGGATTCCGTCGCCTCCTCCTCCCGCAACTGGAAGGAGGGCCCGAGGAGGTGGAAGGAAGCTGCATGGCACCGGCCCCACGGCTTCCGTCCACCTCGCGCCTTCCTTTCGGTCGTGGGAGGAGGAGGAGGAGGACGGAAGCCGCGTGGCACTGCTCGTGGGGCTTCCGTCCACCACCTCCTCCACCTCCCGACCAAAAGGAGGCGCGAGGAGGAGGCGGGACTTCCCTTGTTCCTCCTTGCGCCTTCCTTTCGGTCGTGGGAGGAGGGGGCGCGGACGGAAGCCCCACGAGCAGTGCCGCGCAGCTTCCGTCCACCTCCTCCTCCTCCTCCCGCGACCGAAAGGAAGGCGCGCGAGGAGGAACAAGGAAGTCCCGCCCTCCTCCTGGCCGCCTGGGCCGCCCCCTTGCAAAGGAAGGAGGCGGCCAGGAGGAGGAGGAGGAAGGGAAGTATGTTTTCGGGGGGTCGAATCTGCTTCCCCCCAAAACCTGCCGCCCGAGGCCATGGCTTAGTCTGGCCTTATGGGTAATCCGGGCCTGCATATTGAGTATTCATGCCAAGTTTGGTCCTGATCCAACATTGAGTCCACAGTGCTCTCTGGATGTAGGTGAACTACAACTCCCAAATGTCGAGGTCTATTTCCCCAAACTCCATCTGTGTTCATATTTGGGCATATTGAGTGTTTATGCCAAGTTTGGTCCTGATCCAACATTGTTTGAGTCCACAGTGCTCTCTGGATATAGGTGAACTACAACTCCCAAACCCAAGGTCAATGCCCACCAAACCCTTATAGCATTTTCTCTTGGTTCTGGGAGTTCTGTGTGCGAAGTTTGTGTCTTTCTGCCATTCCTGCCAGGATATCTATGTTGTGTTCATCGAAACAGGCCCAGGTTTCACACTGAGTGTATAAATACATTTAAAAACATACTAGCTATATGTATTACTGCGTTAGAGTGTCATTTTGTGTCATTTTGGTTGGTGGTGTGCCCCAGGATTTGGTAAATGTAAAAAGTGTGCCGCGGCTCAAAAAAGGTTGAAAAACACTGGCTTAGACCACTGAGCTGCTGAACCTGTTTCTTTATATTTGCACTCTGCACTTCAGATGAAGAGGCGTGGTTTGGGGGCGAGGCCCCGCCCACTCTCTTTCGTCACCCTCCCCCTTGCTTTCGTTCGCTTTCCATTGCGAGGCTAAGCCTTTGCCGGAGCCACGCCCCTTCATCTGCATACGGGGAGAGGCCGAGAAGGAGAGACGCGTCGCCGCTCATAAGGAAGCGCGGGTGGAGCTTCGCCGTAGCCCCGCCCCTCTATCTGCATACGGGGCGGGGCCGAGAATGATATTACGGACCGTGGGCGGAGCTTCGCTGCGTGCCCGCCCCTTCATCTGCATAGGGGGCGGTACCAGGAAGTGTGATTGACACTTGGGCTCCTTTGGCAAAGAAGGAAGCAAGCTCGAGCGATGGCGCTGCTGCTGGAACACGAGTTCAAGGTTTTGCCTGCAGACAAGCAAATCGACACGCAGCCTTTCCTTGAAGCCGTGACCCACTTGCCCCCCTTCTTCGGTAAGGATTGGAACTCCCATCATCCCCCCCAAAGTCAGGGGAGAAACTTCCTTCTCCCTCCTGCTTACCTTCCCCATCCTACCTTTCCCAAGAAGACCTTTTCCCAATGGCTTTGTGATGGGCTTTGTAGTTAGTTTCAACAAACTAAAGTGTCCAGGAGAGCCAAGAAAGCTTTGTTTCTATAGGATGATGGGCTTTGTCGTTTGGCCCAACTTTTCCAAAGTTGTCCAGGAGGGCAAATTAAGCTTTCTTCTTATAAGATGACGGGCTTTGTAGTTACCAAAGGCATTTGTGGTGGGTTTTGAAGTTACTGAGGATATTTATAGGCTTTCTTCCTATGGATGATGGCTTTTGTAGTTTTTAGAGAGCATTTCTACACTTTCCATGTAGGCTGATGGTTTTTGTAGTTAGCAACGCCATGTATAAGCTTTCTTGTAATGGATGATGGGTTTTGTAGATATGGAACAGATGTATCTTCAAGTATATGTTTCCAGAAGAGTAAGTGAGGCCTTCTTCCTGTAGGATGATGGGTTTTCTACTTACCAATAGTATTAATAAACTTCCTATGGATGATGGGGTTTGAAGTTACTATATTTAGCTCTTATGTTTGCAGACGAGTAAATAAAGCTTTTTTCCTATGGATGATGGGTTTTGTAGTTCACTAAGGACTTTTATATTCAACTCTTAAGTTTTCTTCCCATATGATGATGGGTTTTGTAGTCACTGTATGGCTTTATATTCAAGCATGTTTCCACCCATAGGATGATGAGTTTTGTAGTTCACTAAGGACATTTATATTCAACTCTTAAGTTTTCTTCCCATATGATGATGGGTTTTGTAGTCACTGTATGGCTTTATATTCAAGCATGTTTCCACCCACCGGATGATGGGTTTTGTAGTTCACTAAGGACATTTATATTCAACTCTTAAGTTTTCTTCCCATATGATGATGGGTTTTGTAGTCACTGTATGGCTTTATATTCAAGCATGTTTCCACCCACAGGATGATGGGTTTTGTAGTTCACTAAGGACATTTATATTCAACTCTTAAGTTTTCTTCCCATATGATGATGGGTTTTGTAGTCACTGTATGGCTTTATATTCAAGCATGTTTCCACCCACAGGATGATGGGTTTTGTAGTTCACTAAGGACATTTATATTCAACGCTTAAGTTTTCTTCTCATATGATGATGGGTTTTGTAGTTATGGATAATTTTATAAACTTTTCTTCCCATGGAATGATGGGTTTTGTAGTTATTGAGCAGAACTATATTCAAGTCTATGTTTCCAGGAGAGTAAATTAAGGTTTCTTACTATAGATGATGGACTTCGTAGTTTGTCCTGGGGATAATATGTAAACTAAGTCTTCTCCCTAAGGATGATGGGATGAGTAGTAGTCATAGAAGTGTATTTGTTAATAATAAAGGGAAAGCTTCATTTTGTGTAGCCCAGACTTACTGTTCTCCTTGCGCTTCTCTATAGCGCTGCCTTTCCTAAAGCCTTTTACAGATGGGAATTTGGGGAGTTTTGAAATATATATATGGTTGGGCCGCACCCTGTATGAGAAGTTACTTTTGCCCAAGTTGCCTAATCCTAATAATTACCTATTTGCCTAAATTGCTTAATTTAAGGCCTCACCTTCATTGCGGAGGAGGATTTGCCTTCAGGATTCCGTAAGATTCAGTGAATTATCCACTTAATTATCCACGCTCTTTCGTCATCGAGGCCCCTAGGCCAATTAAGTAAACTTTACATAAATAAATAAATAAATACATTATTTAAATAAATTAAGAATAAATAAAATATTATTTATTTGTACGATTTTATTATTGATTTAATTATTAATTTGTTTGATTATTATTTATTTAATTATTTGTTGGATTTTAAAAATTATTTTATTATTTTGATTTAATTATTAGAAAGTATTGTGTGATTTATTATGATTTATTTAATTAATTGGGTATTTTTATTATTATTTTAGTATTTAATTTAATTTTATTTTTTATTTCATTTATTGCTTTATGGTTTATTATTTGTTTATTATCCATGCTCTCAGTAATTATTTTACTTATTTCAATTTTTCAACCATAGATTTGCGCCGGAGGACCTAGAGGGACTCCTATTTATTATTATTATTAATTGCTTCATTGTTTATTTATTGCAGCCATTTGTTTTTTGTGCTTTTGATTATTATTTTTTATTGTTTTATTTTACTTATTTCAATTTTTATTTCTTATATTTTTATTTATTAATGTTATTTATCAACCATAGATGACCTAGAGATTGCTAGAGAGACCCCTTCCAGGTCCTCTAGCGCAGCTCTGTGGTCAACTTTCATTGGAAGCTCATTTTTTTATTTTGTTTATATATATATATATATATATATATATATATATATATATATGTGTGTGTGTGTGTGTGTGTGTGTGTGTATGTGTGTGTGTGTGTGTGTATAAATTTTTATTTAGTTTTATTTTATTTTTAATATTTATATGTTTATTTTTGTGTGTTTAACTTTATTTAATTATCTCATAGATTAATAAAGAAAGAAACATCAAAAGAGTGGGAACAATTTTTCGGTAGAAAAGTATGGAAAAGGAGAAAAGTTGGAAAACTAAAAAATAAGGAAAGGAAGAGAGAGAGAGAGAGGAAAAGAAAAAAAAGAGAAAAAGAAAAAAGAGAGTTCATACGTGATTTAACTTCCATCTAATCTTCGGTGGTTGTAGAACCATAGTAGTCCATTACCCAAAAGGGCGCAATAAAGAATTAGTCTAAACATCCCTGTGTTTTCTAGTCTACTAGTGAGTGTTTGTTTATTCATATTATTAAGTCCATCTTTGATTGTTTAAAATAATTCTTAACCAGGTCCCAGTTTGTTTGCTTTTTTGGTAGTCCTTGGTTAGGAGTGATCCAATAAGTGAGTTGGTCCATATTCATGACCTCCAAAACTTTTTTCAGCCAATCTTCTTTTTTCGGAATCTCTTTTTGTCTCCAATTTTTGGCAAATACAATTCTCGCCGCGATAACTAAATAATTGAACAGAATTTCTTTCTCTCTCTCTTCCGCAAAATCTAACATGCCCAATAGATAGTATTCAGGTTCCCTTGCTATCTTTATTCTTTGTATTTTTTTTGTAGTTTAGTGTGGATCTCAGTCCAGATTTGTTTTGTTTCATGAAAAAGGGTCCCAGTTTATTGCTCACATTTCCAACATTTGTCCGAAGCGTTTTTGTAACATTTGGAAATTTTGTGTGGAGTTAAATACCACCTATATATCATTTGCATCCAATTTTCCTTCAATTCATAAGCAAAGATATATTTGATCTTTTGGTTCCAAATCCCCCTTCTTATCTAACTGTATTGAATGTCCAATGTTGGAAGTCCATTTGGTCATGCACTCCTTTATTTGTTCTGTTTCAGTAGCCCATTCTAGTAATTTCTTATATATCTCGGTGATCAATTTGTTGTCAGACTTTCCTCTTTAAGTACAATTGCCCCTTTTTCGACCTTTAGTAGATCTTTATACGTTGGCCTCACCTGCCAACCTAATTTCCTCCTTTGGAAGGCCTTGAGGGGTGAGTCCTTCTGTTACATAGTGAAGTTCTTTTCAATTTTCTTGTCGTACCAGACATAGGTGTGCCACCCCCTCCAGAGTTAAGGTGTTCCTTTTGTGTAAGGTAGTCCAGTCTTTGACCCAACTTAAAACACTGGCCGCATAATACAGCCTGAGGTCGGGTAGTCCAAATCCGCCTCTTTTTTTCTCATCGATCAGATTAAGTCGCTTAATTCTCGCTTTTTTATTCTGCCATATAAATTTTGATATGTCCTTATTCCACTCATTGAAGATATTCGTATTTTTATGATGGGTGATGCCTGAAAGAGATAGAGCATCTTCGGGAGAATATTCATTTTAATGGTTGAGATTCGGCCTAAAAGTGAAAGTTTTAGGTGTTTCCAGTTCTCTAAATCTTTCCTTATTTCTTTCCATTTTTGTTCGTAATTATTTTTCATTAATTGGGAATTCTTGGCAGTTAGAGTAATGCCTAGGTATTTAATCTTGTCTACGACCCTAAGTTTTGTGGATTTTGAAAGTTCCCCTTTTTTGTTTGCAGTTAGGTTTTTTGTCAAAATTGCTGTCGTCTTTTTGTTAATTCTTGGACCACTCAGGCTTCCATATTCTTCTATTTTATTTAGCCAATCAATGCCCACAATATAAAATACAATAAAAAAGAAATATTTATTTATTTATTTATTCACATTTGTATACTGCTTCATCCTGAAGGCTCTAAGTGGTTTACAGAGTTTGGGTGCCCAGTGGCAAATAGTAGTAAAACCATATAAAAACAAGAAGCAATTGGCAATTAAAACCATAAAATACAATTCTCAGCGTCTCAATTCTTCAATCTTTCAGCCAGTATACTCAAAAAGATCTTGTAATCTATATTTAAGAGTGAAATAGGCCTGTAATTTCTAACATCTTTAGGATCTTGATTTTCTTTTGGTATCATAGTTATAGTGGCCTGTCTCCACGTGTCTTAAAAATGTTATTTTTGTTTTATTTTTAATATATATATATATATATCTTAACATTTTAAATATTTTACTTTACATATTTATGTGTTTTATTGTTTTTTTATCTATTTTATCATTGAGTGACCATAGAGTTGCGCTGGAGGACCTAGAGAGACCCCTTTCCTAGGTCCTCCAGCACAGCTCCATGGTCAACTTTCAATGGAAGCGGACCATAGAACCCACAATTCCTAGAAAGAAATTCTTTCCATTGGCATTTGTAGGTCCTCTGGTACAACTCTTATGGAAGTTGACCATAGAGTTGTGCTTGGAGGACTTAGGAGAACATTTCTCTAGGAATTTGTAGTGCAACTCTGTGGTCACTGGAGGACCTAGAGATGCCTAGAGAGGCTCCTAACTCTTGAAATCTTTCTAAAAAGGGAATCAGTTAATAATAGATGATTGTTTGTCTTCAATGTAATTAATAGGGAAGGAAAGAAAGAAAGGCCATCGGGAGGGAGATCTCTATGGTTTGATGGCGCCGGAAACTGACAAATTATTAATCGATCTGATAAACAAGAAACAAGATCGCCAGTCATAACGAGAAACTGGGAGAAATGAAGTTAATTTGGGTTAATTATAAAGAATCATAATGAGAAATATCTCTGTTAACCACTAGTCATAACGAGAAATTGAACAGAAATGGAAAAGTTAATGCCAAGTTAATTTGTGTTAATTATAATTAGTGTTAATTGGTGTCAATTACAATTGGTTAATTACTATAAATTATAATTGGTCAATTGTCTATTATAATTAATTAGTGTTAATTTTAATGAGTTAATTGGTATTAAAATTAGTTTTAATGTATAGTGTTTATACTTATAATTCATACTAACTCATTGTAATCAACATTAGTTAATTATAATTTGTTCATTATTATTAATTAAAATTAGTTAGTCTTTTATTATTAATTATAATTATAAGTAGTTAATTAGTGTTAATTCTAATTAGTAAATTAGTGTTTGTTATAATTAATACATTGATCAATTATATCTTAGATAGGCAAAACTGAAGAATTTTTGTGATTATTTTATGCATATTTCTGGGAATATTTTTATGATTGTTTTTTGTAAATAATTCGGAGAATATTTTTATCATTATTTTTGTAAATATTTTAAAGTTTTTTGTGAATGTTTTATGCATATTTCTGTGAATATTTAAGCAAATATTCTTATGATTTTTTTGTGAATATTTCTGGGAATATTTTTATGATTATTGTGAATATTGTAATGATTACTTTTAGGTTACTTTTTTTGAAATGATGAATATTTCTGGGAATATTTTTACAATTACTTTATGCATATTTCTGCTAATATTTTTGTAATTTTTGTGAATATTTCTGGGAATTTTTTAAATGATTATTATTTGAATATTTTCATGAATAACTCTGGAATATTTGTTTGATATTTTGTAAATATTATAATGAATATTTCTGGGAATATTTATGCAAATATTGGCATGATTATTTTTGTGAATATGCAAATATTTTAATGCTTATTTTTTGGTGACTATTTTTGTGAATCTTCTTGTGATGGGCTCAGGTTCAAGCCTGTTGCTTTTTGCTCCAATATCTTGCTGTGAGCGGCCAAACGAGAAGAACCAGTTATCTGAACGAGAAGAACCCCGGAGGCAATGGCTTATTATGCAGAGGAATAAGAACAGAAAAGGCTAAAGACAACGCTCAACCCCTCCTGACAGATGGCCAGCCAAATATAATAATAATATAAAGAAATATAATGATGAGGATGATAAAAAAATGTAATACAGTATAATTAAAAAAGTAATGTAATTTATAATAATATTAATATATAATATAATGATGTAATGATGATAATATAAAGAACTATAGTAATGTAGAATAATATAAATAATGTAATATATATAATTAATACTCATAATAATATAATGGAATGTAATTATGATGATGTTAATGATAATATACAGTTAAGAAAGGGAACCTGAAATAATAATAATAAAAAATTATAATAATGTTGGAATATAATAATTACAATTATAATTATAATATACTTAGGAAGGGGAATATAAAATAATAATAATGGTAGTAATAATAATAATAATAATGTCTGAAGGACCTTCAAAGAAGAAGAGTCCAATGTCTTTCAATGGAAGCCCATAATAATCCAATATAGAGTTGGGAAAGGGGCCCCTAAAAGGCATTAGTCTTTTCTTCTCTAAAGAAATAATATATAATAACGGGTGGGTGGATGGATGGGAGGATGGATGGAGGAGGATGGAAGAGGAGGAGGAGGATTGATTTATGATGATGATTGATGATATATATTGGGGAAGGGTCCCCTAAAGGTCATCAAGTATATTCTTCTCTGAAAAATATTATATACCGTAATAATAATATAATATAATAATAATATTGCCTGAAGGGCCTCCAAAGAAATATAATATAATAATATAATATAAACTTTAATATTATTATTATTATTATGTAATCTATTAGGAAAGGGGTCCCTAAAGGCCATTTAGTCTATTCTCCTCTGAAGAAATATATAATAATAATAATAATATATTATTATATAATATATAATTTAGTATAATAATAATGTAATCAATTCAGAAAGGGCCCCCTAAAGGCCATCTAGTTTATTCTCCTCTAAAGTAATATAGTAATATAATATAATAATTTAATTTAAAATAATAATAGTAATTTATTATTATTTAATGTAATGTATTGGGACAGGGCAATCTAAAGGCAATCTAGACGAGCCTTATACTGCAGTAAAAAGCCATTACGGAAAAGTAGCTTTTCCAAGTAACTTCTTCTATCTTCCTCCAAATGTTACCATTCATTGCAATTAAAACAATAAGTCGCTTTGTCTTCTGTAAACAACGGCAGCCATTATAATGCGATTGCAGACAGAAAGGAACAATATATTATTATTACTATTACTATTATTATTTACAGTGCCATTTATACACTGAAAAGACAGACAATTGTACATAGATAGAGCTAGATATAGGCTTTTCCCATCTTTGGCATCTTGGAGGCTTGTGCTCTGTTCCAGCTACGGAAAACTTTGTAAACTTCCTCCTTGATTGAATTGCTGGCATTTCCTTATGGGTGCCTTAATACCTAAATGTACGTGTGTGTGTGATTCACTCCAAAATTAGTCTTCCTCCAATACATACACTAGCTGTACCCGGCATGCGTTGCTGTGCCCTATTTAGGAGATGCGAGAAAGTCTGAGTATGTAAGGGTTGGAATTGTTGTTAGTTATGGTGTTGTTGGGGCCATGGCTGTGTCGTTGTGGGTTGTTCTGGTGGGTGGGATGTTGAAGTCCTGGCGAGTTGTTGGTGTGTGGTGTTCCTGGCGTACTGCATAGCTTGTGGATATGCAATGTTTTTTGTCTTTCCGTCTGCTGTGTTGATGTAGAGGTTGATGCTTGTGTGGGTGGGGTACTTTGGAAGTGAGTGGAGGTACTTGAAATCCCATTATCCATGGTGTGTCCTCCTCTGAACTGCAGTCGGATGGAGTGTGGGTCATGGGGGGCATTGTGTGCCAAGTTTGGTCTTTATCGGTTTTGGTTCTGGGCCACAGTGGTCTGTGGGGAATGATGGGTTTTGAAGTAGTACAAATCCCATCATCCATGGAGGTACTTCAAGTCCCATAACCCATGGTCCACCCTCCTCCAAACTGTAGTAGAATGTAGTGTGGGTCATAGGGGCTCTGTGTGCCAAGGTAGGTTACTGTAAATTCAGGCCATACACAATGTCCCATGAGCTGAGGCCTAGTCAGGAACAGCAAGTTAATGAAGCCTTACTGTCAATTCAGGCCATACAAAATGTGCAATGAGCTGAGGCCTAGTCAGGAACAGCAAGTTAATGAAGCCTTACTGTCAATTCAGGCCATACACAATGTCCAATGAGCTGAGGCGTAGTCGGGAGAATCAAGTTAATGAAGCCTTACTGTCAATTCAGAGCGTAAACAGCATTCCATTAAGTGAGGCCTAGTCAGGGAAATTAAGTTAATGAAGCCTTACTGTCAATTTTGGGCGTGGTCTGTGATTTGTAGGGGTGTAAATTTTCTGTGGGAAGTGAATTGGGTGTTTGTGTTTGTGCCTCAGCCCTTTGCCTTATCCTCCTCTGACAGTTTCTTATGGGTCGGAATGTTCATGTTGGCTGGCCAGTACAGGAGTTATGCAAATCCGCCCTTATTGGCAGCCAATCATGTTGTCAGAATGTAGAGGCTGGGAGAGTCGTTGGCAGCCCCGGAGGATGCTGGGAAATGTAGCTTTTTTTTACTCGTTGTTTTGGGGGCCTTTTAGGTTTTGGGGGGGAAAGTTGCTTTGCTACAAACCTACCTTGCTTGAGGCATATTTCTGTTGGCAAGTTTGGTGTTTCTGTGTTGTAAGGTTTCTCTGTTTGGGACGGTCGTTCCATGACAGGAACCCCTTTATATACCGTAATAGATATAACATGATCTATATCTATACACATAAAGTGGAAATGTGTGTATGTGGTGGAATTGTCCATTTACACCGACAGCCCAAACACTACGCCCCACCACCCAAGGAATACTTCCATTCAGGGACCATTTAATCCTAGATGTTCTGTTTTTGCTCCAGAATGGACATCCCAGGGTTCCTTTCTCTCTCCAAATTTGCACAACACCACCACTTCCTCTCCCTTAACCCTTTCCTATGGCGCCAGCAAACAGGAATTGATCCACAACTGAATTCACCATGATTTAGAGGAGTTGTAGTTCACCTCCATCAGGAAAGCACTGTGAACTCACCCAATGATGGATCTGGACCACACTTGCAACAGATGATGGGATTTGCAGTACCTTCTCTCAGTTCCAGAGACCACTGTGAACTCCATGAATGACGAACCTGGACCAAACTTGGCACACAGACCCCCCCCCCCCAAATGACCAACTATACATCCCGGTGTGGTTGTATAGTAAAACCCGGTGTGGTTTTGAGAGAGGATGGACCACAAATGATGGGATTTGCATACCTTCATCCACATCCAGAGATTACTGCGACCCCTACAATGATGGATATGGACCAAATTTGCCACACAGACTCTCAATTACGTACTTTACATGCTGGTGTGTTTTGGGAGAGTATGGACTAGGGACGATGGGAATTGCAGTATCTTCACTCAGTTCCACAAACCACTGCAACCCGAACGAATGATGCACCTGGACCAAATTGGGCACACACACTTCCTATGACACACTCTCTGTCTTGGTGAGGATTGGGGGAGGATGGACCACAGATGATGGGATTTGCAGTATCTTCACCCACTTCCAGATACCATTGTGACCCTCACGAATGACAGGTCTGGATGAAATTTCAAACACAGAACACTGGTAACGAATCAAACATACTGGAGGTGTTTGTGGGGGACTGACCTACCCACATGGGAGTTGTAGTTCACCCTGCACCCAGACCACTCTCAACCCCATCAATGACAGATCTGAACCAAACATGGCACACACAACCCTGGTGATCAACTGAACATACTGACAGAGTTTGGGAGGAAGACTAATTCACCCACGTGGATGTTGTAGTTCACCCTGCACCCAGAAAGCATTCTGAAGCCCCCAATGGTGGATCTGGAACACACGTGGCACACGGAATTCCGATGGCCAACAGAACATACCAGAGGAGTGGGGGAATGACCCACCCACGTGGGGGTTGATGTTCACCCTGCATCCAGAGCACTCTGAACCCCATCAATAACAGATCAGGACCTAACTTGGCACACAGACTCAACATGCCCAATTGTGAATGCAGGTGGAGTTTGGGGGTGATTGCTCTGGTTATTTGGGAGTTGTAGTTCACCTGCATGCAGAGAAACTGTGACCCCCACTGACAATGGACCGGGACCAAACTTGGCACAGAGAAGCCCTAGGACCAACAGAACATATTGCAAAGCTTTGTGGGAATTGACCATGATTTTGGAAATTGTAGTTCATCTGCATTCAGATAGCACTGAACCCAGCCAACGTCAGATCTGGACCAAACTTGGCACACAGACCCAACATAGCCAACTGTACATACTGGCAGGGTTTGGGGGTGACCGCCCTTGGAATCTATATTTCATCTTTAAATATATTTAATTTTATATTTAATACATGAGGGGAGATGGGGGGGAGGGAATGAGGAGCCCCCTGAGGAGCCCCCTGCTTCGGCCTACCTTTTCCAAACGCCCAGGATCCAGGAGTACCCAGATGACGAGAGAGGCGACGACCGACTGAGTCGAAGAAGGTCCTAATCGCGTCTGTGGGCCTCAGCGATCCAGTAGTAGAGTAGCCGAAGAGTATCGCGAGAATACGCAATCCACACGGGATTTCGCTGTCAACGCCGGCGTGATCTCGCGTTGACAGCGAAATTCCGTGTGGATTGCGTATTCTCACGATACTTGCTCCGAACCCGGAAGTAGGTTTTTTAAAAAATTATTTATTTATTTTATTTTATTTTTCAATTGTTATTTTTTATTAAAAAGCTTAGGGGGCCATAGGGAAGGGGCTGGGGGGCCGTGTACGGCCCCCGGGCCGCCAGTTGGACAGCCCTGTTATAGTATATATATATAGACATTATAATATATTGAAATTATAATATAATATAACATTATATTGTTTATTATATTACTATATCATTATTATAAAATTATTATTATTATAAAATAATAAAAACCACTTAAATTAAATTCAAGAAGACAAGGTGCGAACCAAGATGAAGGCTGACATCCTCAAGAGAGGAAGGATCCCAAGATGGAATGGCCCAATGGACCCAGCCCAGAGGATGGCAAAGCAGACCCAGCCGCCGCCGCAGCAGAGGAGAGCAGAGCAGCAGGCGATCGGAGGCTGCAGGCTTCCGCCCGCTCCCGCCCCCAGCCGTTCCCCAGCTGATCGCCCTGCGGGGCCAAGAGGAAGGGGTGCCGCTGCCGTCATCCCATTGCGGGCTCTGTGGGGCCTGTGTCGACAGACAGGCCAGAGGAGCGGCGGCTTTGGAGTGCCTGCCATCCCTGGAGGCGATCCAGGCCTGCAGGGGGGAGCAGTCGGCAATCTGAGGCGGCTGATCGCCCTGGCGATCAAGTCTTCCATCTATGTCTTATTATGCCATTTGCCAAATACCATTTTTTTGACTTTGATTTATTAATAACTAGCTTGGGGACCCGGCACTGCCTGGGTTATTTGAGAAAGCCATTGTGTGCCAAGGCTGGTCTTTATCAGTTGTTTTTGTGGCTCGCGGTGGTCTGGGGAAGTGAGTGGAGGTATTGCGAGTCCCATCGTCCATGGTCCATCCCCCTCCAAACAGCACCAGGATGTAGAGTGGGTCATGGGAGCTCTGTGTGCCAAATTTGTTCTTGATCAGTCATTGGATGAGGTTGGCAGTGGTCTCGTGAAGTGAGTGGAGGTACGGTGAGTCCCATCAACAATGGTCCATCCTCCTCCAAACTGCACCAGGATGTAGAGTGGGTCATATGGGGGCTCTGTGTGCTAAGTTTGGTCTTGATCAATCATTGGATGACAGTTGCAGAGGTCTCGGGAAGTGAGTGGAGGTACTTCAAGTCCCATCATTCATGGTCTGCCATCCTCGAAACTGCACCAGAATGTAGAGTCACTGTCAATTCAGTGTACTGTCAATTTGGGCCTTACACAGTATCCCATTAAGTGAGGCCTAGTCAGGAAAAGCAAGTTAAGGAAGCCTTACTGTCAATTTTGGGCCTGGTCTGTGATTTGTAGGGGCTACAGTGTTGTTGGGGAAGTGAATGATGTGAAGGTACTGCAAATCCCATCATTCGTGACCCATCCTGCCCTAAACCGCATCAGGTTGTAAAGTGGGCCACTGGGCCTCTGTGTGCCAAGTTTGGGCTTGTTCTGTCATTGTTGGGGGCCGCAAGGTGTTTTGGACTTCAACTCCCACCATTCCTGACAGCCTGAGGCCCTTTTCTTTTCCCTCCTTACCTCCTAAGAATGTTGGAATGTTGAAGTGGCCAATAAGAACCATATGCAAATTCTCCCTCTGCCACCTTGGAATGTTGGAATGTAGAGGCCGGCCAATCAGAGACTGTATGCAAATTCTCCCTCAGTGGCATCCAATCATGTTGTTTAGAATGTAGAGGCTGGGAGCCAATCCGAAAGCGGGCACATATCCACATACATATCCACATACAAACATTCTCTTTAGATTAGGGAGTTCTTGTGACAATAGGAATTAAATCTTCTCAGCAACCTACGAAGCCCAGTTTGCGAGTAAGGCAATAATATCATGTCATCGGCATATAACAGGATGTTAATGTATGTTCTAAGCACCTGAGGCATATGTACCTCTGGGTCCTTCAACTGTCCAGGTAGATCATTTACATATAAACTAAATAACAGTGGTGCTAACATACAGCCTTGTCTGACCCCTTTGTGTGTTTCTACACTGTTTGTCATGGCTCCTTGCAACCCGAATCACACTTTCAGATAAGTGTGTGTGTAAAGTGCTTTGATCAGTGCCAGCAGTCTGGGTTCCGTATTGAGATCAGTTAATTTCATCCAAAACATCTTTCTATTTACAGTATTGAATGCTGCACTAAGGTCTATAAAGGCAGCATACAGTTGTTTGTCTTTGTTGGCATAGTTTGCAGTTATGTACAGTATTTTAACACAAAGCAATTGTCAATGTTTAATCTACTCTGCCTGAAGCTGGCCTGTTCTTCAATGAGGAAGAAGAGAAGACTGAGAGGAGACATGATAGCCATGGATAAATACTGTATGTAAGGGGAAGTCATAGGGAGGGGGAGCAAGCTTGTTTTCTGCTGTCCTGGAGCAGTGTTTCCCAACCAGTGTGCCGGGGCACACTAGTGTGCCGTGAGCAATCATCAGATGTGCCGTGGGAAATTGGAACCTCCCGGGGGGAGGGAGTCTACTGTTTTGAAGTATAAAAACCCTAAGAAACCTACTTTGATAAAGGCACAAAATTACAAACACCCCCCTCCCCACCCGTTGTCTACTTGGTATCTCCCTCTCCGTGCATTGGGAAGGCCGGCCTCCCTTTCCCCAAGTAGAGACCTCCTCTTGCCTCCTGGGGGCTCTGTGTGGGAAGTTTGGCCCAGTTCTATCATTGGTGGGGTTCAGAATGCTCTTTGATTGCAGGGGAACTATAAATCCCAGCAACTACAACTCCCAAAGGTCTATTTCCCCAGAACTCCATCTGCGTTCATATTTGGGCATATTGAGTATTCATGCCAAGTTTGGTCCTGATCCAACATTGTTTGAGTCCACAGTGCTCTCTGGATATAAGTGAACTACAACTCCAAAACTCAAGGTCAATGCCCACCAAACTCTTATAGCATTTTCTCTTGGTTATGGGAGTTCTGTGTGGGAAGTTTGTGTCTTTCTGCCATTCCTGCCAGGATATCTATGTTGAGTTCATTGAAACAGGCCCAGGTTTCACACTGAGTGTATAAATACATTTTAGAACATATTAACTATATGTATGACTGTGTTAGAGTGTCATTTTGTGTCACTTTGGTTGGTGGTGTGCCCCAGGATTTTGCAAATGTAAAAAGTGTGCGGCTCAAGAAAGGTTGGGAAACACTGTCCTGGAGACTAGGACGCAAGGGAACAATGGCTTCAAACTACAAGAAAAGAGATTCCACCTGAACATTAGGAAGAACTTCCTGACTGTGAGAGCCGTTCAGCAGTGGAACTCTCTGCCTCGGAGTGTGGTGGAAGCTCCTTCTTTGGAGGCTTTTAAGCAGAGGCTGGATGGCCATCTGTTGAGGGTGCTTTCAATGCGATTTTCCTGCTTCTTGGCAGGGGTTGGACTGGATGGCCCATGAGGTCTCTTCCAGCGCTATGATTCTAGGATGCGTTTTTCTTTTTCCCAGCCCTCAACTCTGCTCAGGAGGTATCTGATTTATTTATTTATTTATTTATTTATTTATTTATTTAGGGATTTATTAATCGCCCATCCCAGATAGCTCTGGGCAATTTACAGTAAATACCTGAAACATCTAAAAACATCTAAAAGTATCTAACATCTAAAAACAATTAACAATCTAACCAGTTTCTCAGCCGAACGCCCTCTCGAACAGCCACGTTTTACAAGCCGTGCAAAAGTCTTTTAGATCACAGGTGGCTCTGATGTAAGGAGGGAGGGCGTTCCAAAGTGATGGGGCGATCACGGAAAAAGCTCTACGCCGGGTTGATGTCAAATGGGTATCCTTAGGGCCTGGGATCTGTAATAGATTCTGGTGGCCTGATTGAATTTTTTACAGATCCCAGGCCCTAAGGAAGCCCATTTGACAACAACCCGGCTTAGAGCTTTTTCCGTGATCGCCCCATCACTTTGGAACGCCCTCCCTCCTTACATCAGAGCCACCCGTGATCTAAAAGACTTTTGCACGGCTTGTAAAACGTGGCTGTTTGAGAGGGCGTTCGGCTGAGAAACTGTTTTAGATTGTGTAAATTGTTTAGATGTTTTAGGTATTTATTTATTTATTTATTTCTTCGATTTTGAATAGGCTCGGGGTGGTTCACACATGACCAAATTACAACAAATCGTACAGCAGTACACATAAAAATGCATAAAAATGCAGGACAGTTACATAAAATACCGTAGATACGGTAGTACATAAAATGTGGCGAAACGGAGGATTACAATATCCAGGGCTTCAATTAAAAGCGAGCCTGAACAAGGTGGTTTTGCATGCCCTCCGCAATGGGATGAGTTCTGTAATGGCCCGAACATCATCCGGCAGTGCGTTCCACAGTGCCGGGGCCGCAACCGAGAAGGCGCGTTGCCTTGTTGTGGAGAGATGACAGGGGTGAATAGATGGCACAGTTAGAAGATTTCGCTCTTCATAAGAACATAAGAAGAGCCATGCTGAATCGGACCTCAGCCCATCTAGTCCAGCATTCTGTATCACACAGTGGCCCACTAGTTGTACACGGGGATCTCTAGCAGAAGGGAGGGCAAAACCCTGACCTGCTCCCGACCCCCACAACCAGTACCCGGGGAAATCCTGCCTACCTCAACCAACTCCGAGGTGGCACTTGAATGTCCTTTTCAGTAACTACCGATACACTTGGTATCCATGAATCTGTCTAATCCTGCCTTGAAGCTGTCCAGGCTGACAGCTGTCACAACCTCTTCTGGAAGTGAGTTCCATAACCCAATGACCCTCTGGGTGAAGAAATATTTCTCTTTATTAGTCCTAATTTTCCTACCTTGGAGCTTCAGGAGTGCCCTCTAGTCCTAGTGTTTTGTGACAAAGAAAATATTTTTCTTTATTCACCTTTTCTATCCCATGCATGATTTTATACACTTCGATCAAGTCACCTCTTAGACGCCGTCTTTCAAGGCTGAAAAGACCAAGGCGTTGCAACCTGGTTTCATAAGGGAGCCGCTCTATCCCTTGGATCATTCTTGTTGCCCTTGTCTGTACCTTTTCCAGTTCCGTTATATCCTTCTTAAGGTGCGGAGACCAGAATTGTACACAGTACTCCAGATGTGGCCTCACCATAGATTTGTAGAGAGGTAATACAACATTTGCTGACCTATTTTCGATTCCCTTTCTGATCATGCCAAGCATAGAATTTGCTTTTTCACTGCTGCTGCGCACTGGGTTGACATCTTCATTGAGCTGTCCACCAAGACCCCAAGATCCCTTTCCTGGTTTGTCTCGAAAGCTTTGACCCCATCAATTTGTAGGTGTAGTTGGGGTTCTTTGCCCCGATGTGCATGACTTTACACTTGTTTAGGTTAAAATGCATTTGCCACTTTGTTGCCCATTCACTCAATTTCGAGAGATCTTTCTGGAGCTCTTTACAATCAGTTTCATTTTTAACTACCCTGAACAATTTTAATAATAATAATAATAATAATAATAATAACTTTATTTCTTGTGAGTCGCCCTCCACCGATGGTGCTCCGGGTGACTTACATCATTTAAAAAATACATCTAATTAAAAACACGGGTTCAAAGAATCACAAAGGGCCCAATCCCCAAGATTAGTCAATCCCCAAACGCCTGGCGGAAGAGCCAAGTTTTCAGCTCGGACAGGAATCTGGCTGGGGCCGATATTTAGTGTCGTCTGCAAACTTTGCTACCTCAGAATTCACTCCTACATCCAGATCATTAATGAATAAATTAAAAAGTAACGGACCCAAAACTGAACCTTGGGGTACGCCACTTCTCACCTCTTTCCACCCAGAGAAATGTCCGTTTATTACCACCCTTTGTTTCCTACAGTTTAGTCAGGTTCCAATCCAGGACAAGACCTGTCCTCTGATTCCATGGCTGAAGAGCTTATTTAGGAGCCTTTGGTGAGGGACTTTGTCAAAAGCCTTTTGAAAGTCAAGGTAAACAATATCGACTGGGTCCCCTTTATCTATGTGTTTATTTACACCCTCAAAGAATTCTAACAAGTTAGTAAGACATGATTTGCCTTTGCAGAAACCATGTTGATTTTCTTTCAGCAATGCCTGTTCTTCTATGTGCCTAGTAATATTTTCTTTAATAATGGTTTCCATCACTTTGCCTTCCGAGCGTAGTGATCTCGGGGCGTAGTGATCTCGGGGGAACATATGGGGTGAGGCGGTCCCTCAGGTACACTGGCCCTACACCATACATGGCCTTAAAGGTCAAAACCAGCACCTCAGTTGGTAGCCAGTGCAAATGCTGCAAGATGGGAGTAACATGCTCTCTTGCCAGTGCTCCCACCAGCAATCGAGCCGCAGCATTTTGCACTAGCTTAAGTTTCCGGATTGTCGACAAGGGAAGGCCGATGTAGAGGGCGTTACAGTAGTCTAGCCTCGAGATGACCGTCGCTTGGATTACCGTGGCCAGGTCGTTTAGTTGTGTGTTCTAATGTAAATCGCCCAGAGCCATCTGGGATGGGCGATTAATAAACCTCTAAATAAATAAATAAATAATCAGCAGACAATTGGATACATTTCTGCCAATGCTGAACAAGTTTTCTGAAGCCGTCACGGAAGAAGTAGACACTCTTGTTTCCGCAACCCATCGTGCACAGATCTTCTGATAGTCAAGTTCTGTGCTTGCTAAGTTCTGTGCTGCTGCCCTTAATATCAGACGGGTGATGATTGACATCGTAAGGCAACAATATCCTGTCTTTTAAAATATATTTTTATACTGTTTTCTAGTCTGATTTTAAATAACTGTTTACTGGGGAGTTGTCCTTCTCCTCTTAGGGCGCTTGTGCCGTAATAAAGTTTTTGATTGATAGTCAAGCAAAGCAATAATGTGACCCACACGTTCTTGTGAAATGCCGATTATGCTTGAAATTTCTCTCTGAGTGATACAACGATCGTCCTGAATCAATGTGTCAAACTTTTGCTTGTGAAACTTGGTTCTTGCTGTCATAGGACGTCCAACTCTTTGTCATGAAAGTCAGATGTTCCCACCTCAGCATCTTTAAGCTTACTCGCCCCACGACGTACAGTACTCACATCAACGCAATCACCATTAACAGCTTGCATTCTCTGATGAATCTCCTTTGGGGTGACACCTCCTGCTGTCAAGAATTCAAGGACTGCACGTTGCTTAAGGCGCATTGATCGACTGTCTGCGCAGGGTCCCATACTTTGCACTTTAACAACAAACCGTTCAATGCTAAGGCTTCCTGCCAAAATGGAACTGTAGAGGAGAGTCTACTGAACAAGCCAGTACCTGCCACATACCAGTACTGCCATCTGTTGAGGAGTTACGAAGGTGGAGGCATTGCTTTTCATTCAACCCTCGTAATTATTCTTACCTCTTAGGATTTGTAAATTACACTTGCATCATTGTTAGTTCGTTATTTCTAACTGTACCCAGGTATCAGGACTATAATAAGAGGACGTGAGTGGTGGGATGTAAACATTTATCAATACAAGCTCCATTTCTTCCTTCCTAATAAATAGCATTACACATTACCAAATGGATATTACAAACTTCCTAAAACAAACAATGGTATATGGGAGTTGTAGTTCACCCTTCTTCAGAGAGCACTGAACCCAGCCATCAAATGCCATTTTCAAATAACCCAAGCTAATATAATATATAAAGCATAATAATATTATAATACTATAAAATAACATTTATGGTATAACATTATATTTTTATTTCATCCTAAAATTATTCTCTTTCCTTATAGATTGCCTGGGAACCCCAATTGTCTATACGCCGGTCAAAGCAGATTTATCTGGAAATATTAAGGTAATAAAATAAAAAAGTGTTATTATTATCTCCACCTAGTGGTCAATGCAAGCAATGGGATCTTATTTTGAATTCTTATTATTTTACATTATTATTCCTATCGCCACCTAGTGGTCAATGCAAGCAATGGGATCCTATTTCAAAAAATATTATTACAATACATTATTATTATTATTACTATTGACACCTAGTGGTCAATGCATTCAATTTCTTATATGGATATATATATATATATATATATATATATATACACACACACATATATATATATATATATATAATAATGCATTTTTAGAATCATAGAATCATAGAGTTGGAAGAGACCTTATGGGCCATCCAGTCCAACCCCCTGTCAAGAAGGACAATCGCCTCTGGTTAAAAGCCTCCACCACACTTCTGGGTAGAGAGTTCCACTGCTGAACAGCTCTCACAGTCAGGAAGTTCTTCCTAATGTTCAGGTGGAATCTCCTTTCCTGTAGTTTGAAGCCACTGTTCCGCATCCTAGTCTCCAGGGCAACAGACTTCCCCTCACATATTTATACATGGCTATCATGTCTCCTCTCAGTCTTCTCTTCTGCAGGCTAAACATGCCTAGCTCTTTAAGCGGCTCCTCATAGGGCTTATTCTCTAGACCCCTGATCATTTTAGTCGCCCTCCTCTGGACACATTCCAGCTTGTCAATATCTCTCTTCAATTGTGGTGCCCAGAATTGGACACAGTATTCCAGTTGTGGTCTGACCAAGGCATTATTATTATTCCTATCGCCATCTAGTGGTTGTTGTGAGCAATAGGATCCCATTTTGAATGTTTATTATTACATTATATTAATAATAATAACATCACCACCTAGTTGTCAGTGCATACTATTATCTCTTTTTCTATTGCATATTATTATTATTAATATACCCACCTAACAGTAATCACAAGTAATGGGACTCTATTTTGAATAAGAATTATTATTATTATTAATATCCCCACCTAGTGGTCAATGCAAGCAATTTTGAATTAATATTATTATATTGCATTATATATTACGGTTACTATTATTATTATTAATATCACCACCTAGTGGTCAATGCAAGTAATGAAATATTATAAATTATACATTATTATTTATTTATTTATTTATTTCTTCGACTTATTAGTCGCCCTTTCCCGAAGGCTCAGGGCGACTCACACTGTAAGTCATAAGGCAATAAAAACAGAATAAAACAAACACACTAAAATTACCATAACCAACACACAAGCCTGGTGTGGGGGCAGTTGTATACATAAACCTAAACACCAAACGCCTGAGTAAAGAGGAGGGTCTTACAGGCCCTGCGAAATGTTAGCAGATCGGCCTGCGCTCGGACTGTGGGGGGTAAAGCATTCCACAGCACCGGCGCGGCGGCACTGAATGCCCTCCTCAGCGTTGAGGACAGATGAACGGATCGCCGACTAGGCACCACCAGGAGGTTTTGGGACTCGGATCGCAGTGGTCGTGGTGGGCTATAGTGGGAGAGGCGGTCCCTTAGATACACTGTTATATTGTATATTATTTTTATTGCCGCCTATATATTATTATTATTATTAAATATTGTGCGTGTCTCCACCTAATGTTTGAAGCATGCAATGACACCCTATTATGAATTATTATTATATTACAAAATTATAATATTATTCCTACAGCCACCTTGTGGTTGATGCAAGCCATGTCATTCTGTTGTGAATTAGTAGTATTATATTACATTATTATAATACCATATCATTATTAAATATTATTCCTATTGCCAACTAGTAGTTGATGCTAGTAATGACAACCTATTGTATATTGTATTATTATTATATTACACTTATTATTTTATATACTATTATTAATATATTCTATATAATTATTCTTGTTGCCACCTAGTGGTTAATGCAAGCAATGACACCCTGGATTATTATTATGTTACATTATAATAATATTTTTATTGTTGTTAATATTTATCTTCCAGAAAATCCGTGCGGTGTACGAATCCAACCCGGCCAAGTTCAAGACGTTGCAGAACATTCTAGAAGTCGAGAAGGAGATGTATGGCTCCGCCTGGCCCAAAGTGGGCGGGACCTTGGCCCTCATGTGGCTGAAAAGGTCCGTCCTCCCAGGCAACTCTTATATTATTATACTATTATTATAGATATTATATAGTATTATGTTCAGATTATATAGTTTGAATATAATCTGATATATTATATTATAATATTTTAGATATTATTCTTATATCTTACACACGCTATTGAATACAATATATTATATTATTATATTTGTATATTATAGTTTTTTATTATATTCCATTCTATTATTTTATATATCATTTTATTATATATTATTGATTATTGAATATATAAAAATATAATATATATTATATTTTTAGATATAGTGTTATTCTGTTCTATTATAAAGCATTGAATATTAGGGTTGCCATTTTTTGATATAAGAAATAAGGGACATTTACGGGATTTTTCACAAAAATAAGGGACACTTCATTAAAAACTTGAAATTCAAACATTAGGTATAAATAGTTTTATCAACAGAATAAGATAATGATTGAAACTCACAACAGAAAGTGACTTACACCCTCTTAACAGTACATGGTGTGTTTCTGCATGCTTCGTCATGCAGAAAAAACATTATCAGAACTACCTAATTTTCTCCATCTGTATTTAGTACTTGACTTTGCTGACTTTAAAAGTGCACTGTCTAAACATTAAAATAAAATCAATTATATAAGATTATTATGTCAATAGTTAATGGTATAGTATGGGATACACAGCATTGTATAGTATTGGGATGCACAGCTAGGCCTATTTTAAGAGTAACTCTCAAGCAACCAGAAACTATCTTTATCCAACATGAGCCAACATTCCCCTTGGGTAACGGTTAATTAGTCTACTGTACTTTGAAAAAGTCCTGTATCGCCTCTTCCTTCCAACGGGGACGCAGGCTGCCCTGCGAGTTGGAATCCCCGGGCAGCCATTGCCGTGGAAACCGCAGCGCGCACTTTCCTCTGGTCAACCCCGCCCAGTCCTGTCCTGCTAGTCAAAAGTAAGGGAAAGGGCCTGAAAATAAGGGACACAAATTTTAGGGCCAAAATAAGGGATGTCCCTTAGAATAAGGGACATATGGCAACCCTAATTGAATATATTCTATTATAATACGTTATTGTTGTTTATTTATTTATTTATTTATTATTGAGGCTTCTATGCCGCCGACTCCCGGGGGCTCGCGGCGGCTCACAAAAGCCAATGGCATGACAACAAAGGGTTAAGACATAAAACAGTTAAAACAATAGCAATAACATTAAAACAACAGAGCAGCAGCAAATGCAGCAGTATAGCACATAAAAACAGTCGCTGAACATATTTGTTCAGTCGCTTCCAACTCTTCGTGACCTCATGGGCCAGCCCAGGCCAGAGTTCCCTGTCGGCCGTCACCTCCCCCAGCTCCTTCAGGGTCAAGCCATTCATTTTAAGGATACCATCCATCCACCTTGCCCTTGGTCGGCCCCTCTTCCTTTTTCCTTTCCTTTTCCCCAGCATCATTGTCTTCTCTAAGCTTTCCTGTCTTCTCATGATGTGACCAAAGTACTTCATCTTTGCCTATAATAGCCTTCCCTCCAGTGAGCAGTCGGGCTTTATTTCTGAAGTATGGACTGGTTGGAACGTCTCGCGGTCCAAGGCACTCTCAGAACTTTCCTCCAACACCACAGTTCAAAAACGTCTCTCTTCCTTCGCTCAGCCTTCCCTATGGTCCAGCTCTCACACCCATAGGTAACTACAGGGAATACCATTGCTTTGACTATGTGGATCTTTGTTGCCAGTGTGATGTCTCTACTCTTCACTATTTTATTGAGATTAGATATTGCTCTCTTCCCAAGAAGTAAGCGTCTTCTGATTTCCTGGCTGTAGTCTGCGTCTGCAGTCATCTTTTCACCTAGAAATACAAAATCTGTCACTGCTTCCACATTTTCTCCCTCTATTTGCCAGTTATCGATCGGTCTGGTTGCCATAATCTTGTTTTTTGATGTTTAACTGCAACCCAGCTTTTGCACTTTCTTCTTCCACCTTGGTGAGAAGTCTCCTCAGTTCCTCCTTTCTTTTGGCCATCAAAGTGGTATCATCTGCATATCTAAGGTTGCTCATGATTCTTCCAGCAATTTTAACCCCAGCCTTGCATTCATCAAGCCCCGCACATTGCATGATGTGTTCTGCATACAAGTTGAATAGGTTGGGTGAGAGTATATAACCCTGCCGTACGCCTTTCCCGATCCTGAACCAGTCTGTTGTTCCGTGGTTAGTTCTTACTGTTGCTCCTTGGTCATTATACAGATTCCTCAGGAGAGACACAAGGTGGCTTGGTATCCCCATACCATCAAGAAGAGGCACAGGGGGCTGCTTCAGCCCCGAAATTCTCAGGGTGGTCGCGAGAAGGCCTTACTGGTACATTATTTATTATGTTTATTCATATCATGATCATAGTCATTAATGGGGTTATTGGGATAACAATACAAAGGTTTGCTAGGGTAGACCCTCTTCCAGAACCAAACTCAGCCCCCCCAAATCAAAAGCTTGCCACAATTTATTATCATCATATAAAAGGCTTTAGAAATAGATGTTTTTCTGAAACTCCCTGCCTTTCTCCATTATGCAGTGGATATTGGCAATTACGTGCCATGTGGCAACATTGTAATATATTAAATATATTATAATATATTTTAGATATTATATTGTTACATATAATTTTATTATATTTTATTGAATTTAACATAATTATATTTTAGATTTTATATTGTTATATTATATTATTGAATATATTATCTATTATTTTTATTATATATTCAATATAATATATTATGGACGGAACACTGTTTTTAACTTAAGTGAATGTATATGATGTATTAATGTTAATTGTATTTTAATGTATTTTAATGCTCAATGTTTTTGGTTTGATATTGTATTTATACTGTGTTTTGGCATCAAATTGTTGCCTTTGTTAGGCCGCTCTGAGTCCCCCTTCGGGGATTGAGAAGAGCGGGGTAGAAATGTTGGAAATAAAATAAATAAATAAATTTTATAATATATTATTTATTATTTATGATATTACTATTATATTCTAGATATGCTATTATATTATTTTATACATTCTATTGTATATAATTTATATTATGTTATATATTTTGTATTATTATATACTATTGAATGTATATTATTGTATTATTATATTATATTATTTATTTATTATTCGGGCTTCTATGCCGCCGACTCCCTGAGGCTCGCGGCGGCTTACAGGAGCCGAAGGGCACAGTAAAACACAAGGCGATAAAACAATTAAAAACAACAGCAGCACAGCAAAACAATAACACAGTTCAACATTATATTATTTTATTTTATATTATGTATTTCATTACATATTACTGAATATAATATATTACTATAGTATTATATTTTATGTTATTTTATGTTATATGATATTGAATATATAATATAATAATTCCACCATGTTGTGGGAAGTCCCTTCCTCTTTTCCTGCCATTGGACAGGACTTCAGCCCCCTTTTCCAGCCCTTTTGTCAATGGTTTACTCTGGTGTTGATTCCTCAATGCAGGGGCTTGAAGTTCATCCAGGTTTTGCTGCAAAGCCTTTGTGACGGTGAACGTGACGAAGAGCATCCCAACCACATCCGGGTCAATGCCACCAAAGCCTATGAAATCGCTTTGAGGAAATACCATGGCTGGGTCCTGCAGAAGCTCTTCCTGGTGGGTCTGTTGCTGGGCGGAAGACAGGCCCCTGGAGATCGAAAATATTAGGAGAAAATATTGGAAGGATATATTGGAAGAAAATAAATAAAATATTGGGAGAAAATATTAAAAGGAAATAACAGAAGGAAATATTGGGAGAAAAATATTGGAAGGAAATAAATAAAATAGTAGAAGAAAATAAATAAGAAAATATATAAAGAAAAAAACGTTAGAAGAAAATGTTAAAATATTAAAGTAAAATATTAGAAAAAATAAACATAATATTAAAAGAAAACATTAGGAAATAATAGGAAATATTAGAAGAAGTTCTTCCTGACCAGTCTCTGCCTGTTGCTGGGCAGAAAAAAAGGGCCCCAGGGACAGGAAATATTAGGAAGAAATCTTGGAATAAAATAATACAAGGAAATAAATAAAATATTAGAAAAAAAGTATTGGAAGAAGATATTAAAATAAAATATTAGAGAAAATAATATATTGGAAGAAAATATTAGAAGGAAATAATAGGAAATATTGTAAGAAAATAATAGAAGGAAATATTGGAAGGAAATTTTGGAAGAAAAGAAATAAAATATTAGGAAAAAATAGAAAAATAGAAATAGAAAAAAATAAAATATTAAAATAATATTAAAATAAAATATAAGAAAAAGATAGACAAAAATATTGAAGATTGGAATAAAATACTGGAAGGAAATAATAGGATAATATCATAAGAAAATATTGGAAGGAAATATTAGAAGAAGCTCTTCCTGGTTAGTGTCTTCCTGTCACCGGGCAGAAAGAGGACCCACGAAGACAGGAAATATTAGAAAATATTCAGAGAAAATAATAGAAGGAAATAAATAAAATTTCCTTCTATTATCTTTCTCTTCTTGGCTTTTCTTCGCGAACGAAGATTCAGGAAGGACTCTTCCCACGCTTTCTACAAGTGTGTTGATGACTAAGAAGGCCAATCCGAGATAGGCAAGTCCGGTTGCAGAAAATATTATAAGAATATAGAAAAAGGAAATAATAGGAAATATTAGCATAAAATATTGGAAGGAAATAATAGAAGGAAATAATGCAGTGTTTCTCAACCTGAGGGTCGGGACCCCTGGGGGGGGGTGTCGTGAGGGGGTTTCAGAGGGGTCTCCAAAGACCATCAGAAAACATCTATTTCTGATAGTCTTAGGAACCTCTTTGGCAGAGAAAGCTGAAGATCTCTCTGCCTGTCCTTCTCTTCTTTTTTGGAAACAGACGACAAATCCTCTCACCAAAAGCCCTCCTCCTCTGTGATTGGCCAGCCTCTCAGCCAAGGGGAGGGCTGTTTCTGAGGCTCCAAGCGAGGAGGGGGGAGCAGGCGTGCTCGGTGCATGGCAGCATGGTGGGCATGTGCAGGCAAGGGAGAGTGTGTGAGGGAGGCTCGTGCTGGCGAGTCCCTTCAAGGCATGGGAGTTCAGTATGGGAAGTTTGGCCCAATTCTATCGTTGGCGGGGTTAAGAATGCTATATGAACTATAAATCCCAGCCACTACAACTCCCAAATATCAAGGTTTATTTTCCCAAAACTCCCCCAGTGTTCACATTTGGCCATACTGAGGATTCGTGCCAAGTTTGGAACAAATTCATCATTGTTTGAGTCCACAGAGCTCTCTGGATGTAGGTGAACTACAACTCCAAAACTCAAGTTCAATGCCCACTAAGCCCTTCCAGTGTTTTCTGTTGGTCATGGGAGTCCTGTGTGCCAAGTTTGGTTCAATTCCAGTGTTGATAGAGTTCAGAATGCTATTTGATAGTAGGTGAACTATAAATCCCAGCCACTACAACTCCCAAATGTCAAGGTTTATTTTCCCAAAACTCCCCCAGTGTTCACATTTGGCCATACTGAGGATTCCTGCCAAGCTTGGAACAAATTCATCATTGTTTGAGTCCACAGAGCTCTCTGGATGTAGGTGAACTACAACTCTGAAACTCAAGTTCAATGCCCACTAAGCCCTTCCAGTGTTTTCTGTTGGTCATGGGAGTCCTGTGTGCCAAGTTTGGTTCAATTCCATTGTTGATAGAGTTCAGAATGCTATTTGATAGTAGGTGAACTATAAATCCCAGCCACTACAACTCCCAAATGACAAAATCAACCCCCCTCCCAAACCACACCAGTGTTCAGATTTGGATGTATTGAGTACTTGTGCCACATTTGTTCCAGTGAGTGGAGATGCACCCTGTATATCAGATATTTACATGATGATTCATAACAGGAGCAAAATTCTAGTTGTGAAGTAGCAACAAAAATAATGTTATGGTTGGGGGTCACCACAGCATGAGGAACTATATTCAGGGATTAGGGAGGTTGAGAAACACTGTGATAATGGAAGAAAATATTGGAAAGAAATATTAAATATTGGAAAAAAATAATGGAAAAAAATAATAAAATAATGTATTTTAATATTTGTATTTTTATATATTATTGTTATTATTTTCCTGCTGCTGCACCCAGGGCTCGGTCTATGCACTTCCTTACAAATCTGACTTATTGAAAGCCTTGGAAAAAGGGAAGGAAGTGAAAGAAGAGGAAACGCTAGAGAAGATCCACCAATTCCTCTCCAAAGCAACTCCCATCCTGGACGCCATTTACGACATGTACACCAAGATGAACGCTGAGCTCAGCTATAAAGCTTGAAAAAATTTATAATATTATATAATAATATATTTTAGATAATATATTATATATTATTTTATATATTATATATTTTAGATAATATTTTCTTCTTTTTCTACCTCTGATCTTCTAGGAATTTATTATATTATTAATGTTAATATTATATTTAATATAATAACATATCTAATATAATACATTAATAATAATAATATTATAGATAATATATTATTAATATTTTAATATCTTCTTTTTCTACCTCTGATCTTTTAGGACTTTATTATATTGTTGTAATGATGTTATATTATTACTGCATTAAAATTATTATTATTATTAGATAATTCAGTTAGATGACATTTGAGTTTCTGTATGAGTAGAATAATAATAATAATAATAGAAATAATGCATTGTTATATATATTAGAAAATATATTTTTAATATTTTAATATTTTCTTTTTTCTACCTCTGATCTTCTAGGCATTTTTCTATATAGATTAATATTATATAAAGCATTAAAATAATAATAATAAATATTTTAGATAATATATTATTTTTTTCTTCTTTCCCTACCTCTTCTACAATTTTTTTCTATATATTATTATTGGCTAAGCTTTGACTTTTGGGTGGAACTAGATGACCTTTGGGGTTCCCTATATGATTCTTAAAAGAGATATTCAATAGTAATAATAATAATTTATTGACTTTAAAGGGTCTATACTTTGGGTTTTAATCTGAATTTTATTATAAATAACAACATATGTATATGTAATGCCTTTAAATGAAATCATGGGTTAAAATAATAAATTTAATAATAAATATATAATAATAATAATAATTGTATTGAACCTTTAATTATAATAAATAAATAAATACATTAATTTTTTTGTTCATGAAAAATAATACATTTAAATAATAATAATAATAAATGAACCTTAAATTATTTATTTATTATAATTATTATTTAAACTGAAATCATGGAAAATACATTTTAATAATTATAATATCAATAATAATAAATGTATTGAAATGTATTGAACCATTTATTATTATTATTTTAAGTTTTTAAAAAATAAAAAACCACTGGATGCCTTAATTAATTGCCATATATATATATATATATATATATATATGAGAGATTTATTATTATTAATGTAATTCAGATGGAAATTAAAAAAGTCTTCACACAGTGTCTTTGTATTTATTTACATACAATTTATTTATAAACATTTTCCTTGAATTTTTATTATTTTTCAAAATATAATTTTATATTCGATGGTCATTTTACGCCACAGAAAAACACTTTAGAGCTCAGGCTAACTTATGCTTCCACTTATTATTACAAATAATTGTATGCTAATGTACACAGTTGGGCATGCTGGGTCTGCATGCCAAGTTTGGTCCAGATCCATCATCGGCCGGGTTCAAGGCTCTGGATAAGGGTGAACAACAACTCCCAGAATCAATGTCCATTCCCACAAACCCCTGCAATATGTTCAGTTGGTCATGGGGATTCTCTGTGCCAAGTTTGGTCCCAGTCCATTGTGGGTGGGTGTCACAGTTTCCCATGAAGGTAAATTACCCCCAAACGTCTCCGGTATGTTCTCTTGGTCATGGGGAGTTGTGTGCCAATATAGATCCAGGTCAATCATTTGTGTGCATTTCAGTGGTCTGGGTTGAATTGGGTGAAGGTACATCATATGTGGTCCAACCTTCCCCAGTCCACACCAGGGCATATGGTGGGTTATGGGGGTGGGCAGTAGAACTACATTCTAATCAACATTATTTATTTATTTACTATATTTGCTATATATTACACATAATTCATATTAACATATTAATATATCAAGAAATATTCATATATGCTTAGTATTAATATCATAATTATTACATTATAGTATATATATATAGACATATATTGAAATTATAATATAATATAACATTATATTATTTATTATATTATTATAAAATTAATATAAAGTAATAACAAAAACCACTAAAATAAAATAGAACTCAAAAACCACTGGACAAATTGCTGCCACAAGACACCCACTAACACTCAAGGAGTGACCATCACTCAAAAAATTGATTTTGTCATTTGGGAGATGTAGTTGCTGGGACTTATAGTTCACCTGCAATCAAAGATCATTCTCAACTCCACCAATGATGGAACTAAACCAAACGTGGCACATAGGACTCCATGACCAATAGAAAACAGAAGAAGGGTTTGGTGGGCATTGCCCTTGAGTTCGAGAGTTGTAGTTCACCAATTTTCAAAGAGCACAGTGGACTCAAAAAATGTTGGATCAGGACCAACTTTGGCACGAATCCTCAATATGCCCAAATGTGGACACTGGGAAAATTTGGGGAAAATAGACATTTGGGAGTTGGAGTTGCTGGGATGTATAGTTCTCTTACAATTTAAGGATGCTCGGCGGCAGCGCTTGCTCCTTCCTGCCCTCCCTGTCCTCCTCCTCTTCTCCCCCTCCCTCCCTCCCTTCACCTCCGTCCTCGGTGGCTCCGCTTGCCTGCCTGCCTTGCCTTGCCTCCCCTGCCTGGCCTTGCTGTCGCCGGTGCTGGGGAGAGCCGGAGCGGGCGAGGCGGCGAACGGGATGGGCGAGTGGGTGGGGCAAGGTGGCGCTTGCTCCTTCCCTCCCTGGCCTCCTCCTCCTCTTCACCCCCCTCCCTCCCTCCATCCACCTCCGTCTGCCACGAAAGCGCGAAAGGGGGGGGGGGAGAGGCAACAGAAGGGAAAGCACTCTTCCGGCCTTCCTTCTTGCCTTCCTTTCTGCCCCAGTGCATTGTGTGACTGCGCCCACAATGCACTGGGGCGGCGATGACGTGGGAGGTGGGAAGGGGAAAGGAGGGGGGAGGAGCCCGCCCAAAGAGCTGGCAAACGGATAAAAACCTCACACTCGCCAGCTCTTTGGGCCGGCTCTCCCTCGCCCCCTCCTTTCCCCTCCGTTGCTCGCCGGCCTCCCTGCCGGGGCCCTTAGGTGGGCCACACAGAACCAGCCAGGGGGCCAGATCCGGCCCGCGGCCCGGAGTTTGCCCACCCCTGGTCTATATCGTAGTCAAAAGCCAGTCCAGCGGTTCAAGGTTCCAGGGCTCCAAGATTACAGGAGACAGGTCAGGATACCGAAAATCCAAAAACCTGGGGGGAAACCGGCAGCATCCACCACCAAAATAAGACAGATACTTTTCTCCCAAAGATCATTCCCAAAGTTAGCTCCTTATATCCAGCAACACCCTGCTGCAGGCTATCTCTTGCATGCCTCCACCCTTACTTGCATTCACCCATAAACACTTGGAGATTACTGAACCCTTTAGAACTAAAACTTACATTAACTCTTCCATTACCAACTGCTAGGCCTACCACCACCACCAATTACAGAACATAATACATGACAGCACTCTCAGAACTTTCCTCCAACACAGTTCAAAGGCATCTATCTCCCTTCGCTCGGCCTTCCTTATGGTCCAGCTCTCACATCCGTAGGTCAGTGTTTTTCAACCAGTGTGCCGGGGCACACTAGTGTGCCGTGAGCGATCATCAGGTGTGCCGTGGCAAATTGGAACCTCCGGGAAGGGGGGGGGGAGTCTAGTGTGTTGTAGTATAAAAACCCTAAGAAACCTACCTCGATAAAGGCACCCTCCCCACCCGTTGTCTACTTGGTCTCTCCCTCTCCATGAATTAGGAAGGCCTTTCCCCAAGAAGAGACCTCCTCTTGCCTCCTGGGGGTTGTGTGGGACGTTTGGCCCAGTTCTATCATTGGTGGGGTTCAGAATGCTCTTTGATTGTGGGTTAACTATAAATTCCCCAGCAACTACAACTCCCAAATGTCAAGGTCTATTTCCCTTAACTCCATCTGTGTTCACATTTGGGCATATTGAGTATTCATGCCAAGTTTGGTCCTGATCCAACATTGTTTTAGTCCGCAGTGCTCTCTGGATATAGGTGAACTACAACTCCAAAACCCAAGGTCAATGCCCACCAAACTCTTATAGCATTTTCTCTTGGTTATGGGAGTTCTGTGTGGGAAGTTTGTGTCTGCCATTCCTGCCAGGATATGTCGTGTTCATCGAAAGAGGTCCAGGTTTCACACTGAGTGTATAAATACATTTTTAAAAAACATATTAACTCTATGTATTACTGGGTTAGAGTGTCATTTTGTGTCATTTTGGTTGGTGGTGTGCCCCAGGATTTTGCAAATGTAAAAAGTGTGCCGCGGCTCAAAAAAGGTTGGGAAACACTGCCGTAGGTGACTACGGGGAATACCATTGCTTTGACTATGCGGATCTTGGTTGCCAGTGTGATGTCTCTACTCTTCACTATTTGATCAAGATTGATCCTTGCTCTCCTTCTGATTTCCTGGCTGCAGCCTGCATCTGCAGTAATCTTTGCACCTAGAAAGACAAAGTCTGTCACTGCTTCCATATATATTGTATGGGCATTGCGATATGATAGTATTATTATTGTATTATTTCATTCTATTCAACTTTGCTTATCAATTCATCTGTATTTGCTGTGTACCATAGGAAAAGGTTAAGGGAGAGGCAGTGGTTGGGGTCATGCAAATTCCACACACGGAACCCTGGGGTGCCTGCCTGTGGTGGAGGAAACATGTCAAATCTAGGAGGAAATTCTCTCCGAATGAATGAATGAAAGTATTGTTACTGAACAATTTAGGATAGCCTGGCTTATAGGGGACAGAGGCCCAGAAGTACCCCTAAAGCAGTGTTTCTCAACCTGGGGGTCAGGACCCCTGGGGGGGTCATGAGGACCTGTCAGAGGGGTCGCCAAAGACTATCTGAAAACACAGTATTTTCTGTTGGCCATGGGGTTTCCATGAGGGAAGTTTTGCCCAATTCTATCCTTGGCAGGATTCAGAATGCTCTTTGATTGTAGGTGAACTATAAATCCCAGCAACTACAACTCCCAAATGTCAAGGTCTATTTTCCCCAAACTCCACCAGTGTTCACATTTGGAGATATTGAGTATCAGTGCCAAGTTTGGTACAGATCCATCGTTGTTTGAGTCTACAGTGCTCTCTGGATGGAGGTTAATTACAATTCCAAACTTCAAGGTCAATGACCACCAAACCCTTCCAGTATTTTCTGTTGGTCATGGGAGTCCTGTGTGACAAACTTGGTTCAGTTCCATCGTTGGTGGAGTTCAGAATGCTCTTTGATTGTAGGTGAACTATAAATCCCAGCAACTACAACTCCCAAACGACATCACACACACACACACCCAAACCCAACCAGTATTCAAATGTGGGCGTATTGGGTATTTGTGCCAAATTTGTTCCATTGAATGAAAATACATCCTGCATATCAGATATTTACATGACGATTCATAACAGTAGCAAAATTACTGTTATGAAGTAGCAACAAAAATAATTTTATGGTTGGTGGTCACCACAACATGAACTGTATTAAGGGGTCGCGGCATTAGGAAGGTTGAGAACCACTGCGCTAAAGCAAGGATTTCAGCAAAAATCTCAGGTGAGTTTTAAAAAGCAACCTAAAAATCCCTTTCCCAAATGATCTCACCAAAGAAGTCTGGAAGAAGATGCCACTGAAGTTTGTATTCTTGTCAGCTGAGAAGGATGACCACTGCAGATTCCTTGTCGCAAAGCAGTCATAAAGTTACATTGAAAACATATGCCATTTTTATACACTTTACAATACTGTCAAATTCAAACTTTCCCGCCCCTGCATGCTGTAGGCTTCATGATGATTGGTTGGAACCTTGGAAGCTAACTGTAGCGGGAACCAATCATGAAACAGCGCCGCTTTTTCCCTGGACAGGAATGTGTTCAAAACAAAAAGCAGCTGGAGTTTCCTTGATTAGATCATGTCCATATGTTAACGAGGATCCGAGGCTTTGACCTTTCAGGCCAAAGCAAGGTCTTTCTTCTTGGTGAAAAACAGGAATTTGTCCTTAACTACCCTTCTTTGTTGACAAAGGGCCAATATGTAGATATCCCATAAGAGTTTTCAGTCTTCTGGATGGTAAACAAATGAAATAACTGTAGCCGTGTGCTGGTTTCCGAGGCCAGTAGTGACAGCCGGTTATGAAATATGAAATATAGTTATGCCATAGGTTCTATAAACACGGGACAAGACTAAACTCAGAGGGTCCAGTGTTTATGGAACAAAAGGAGTCTTTCAAAAATGGGAAGAAGGGAAAGAACTCCAAAACCAGAAAGAGTCCTCTGTCATGCAAATTGTTTCAATGATTGGATTAAAGGGTGCAGCCAGGAATGTGGTTTCATCCTGATCTCAAAACAACAGCTGGGTCTTTCACAAACATGTAGCATTTCTTCATATTATTTTACACATGGGGAGGGAAAAACATGCAGGGAGATTACATAGGAGGGTTTCAGGGGAATATCACCAATATCTCATAATTATTTTATATGCAAGGAGTAGAAAGAAAGTTCATATGATCTTGAAAAGCATCAAATCCATATGCTTTTGGGGAAAGTCCATAATAGAAGAGTCCATATAAAAGAAAGTGCATCTGTGTTCTTGGGAAAACTATAAGAGATGAGTCCTTTTCGCTAACAGCCTGAGGAGAGTCCAAATACATGAAAATCCTTGGAAAACTCTGTCTCCCAAACAGCTCAGGGCTTGCCCCTGTTGGCCTGTCCGCATGCAACTCCGTGCACAAAGAGTCCATGGCTTCAGGTTAAGTGAGGCAAGAAAACAGAGAGGCTGGAGGTCTTTTGATGTCAAATCCCAGCCTTTTGTGCTAGAGATGCCAGACCACATGTGCAGGAACGTTGGAACTCCCTGCTGCAAGTCAAACCAATTAGGATGCAGATGGGTTCTTTCTGGGGCTCGCCTTCAGTATGGTGTTTGGGGAGGACATTGCCAGGGGTTGGATGACATGTCCGCTGTGCTTGCTGTAACCTGCAATGTCAGTGGAGGGAGTGCCTTTGGAGGCTTCTCAGCACTTGGAACTATAGCCTGCTTGTGGAGGCCGGAGGCTGTCTGTGGGAGTGGACACCTCTGCCATAAACACGCAGACACATTTTCAGTTATATATTATACTAGCTTGGGGACCTGGCCCTGCCCGGGTTATTTGAGAAAGGCATTGTGTGCCAAGGGTGGTCCTTATGAGATGTTTACGTGGCTTGCAGTGGTCTCAGGAAGTTAGTGAAGGTACTTCAAGTCCCATCATCTGTGGTCCAATGTCTTCCAAGCTGGAGTAGGATGTGGTGTGGGTCATGGGGGCTCTGTGTGCCAAGTTTGGTCTTAATCAGTCAGTGGATGAGGGTTGCAGTGGTCTCGGGAAGTGATTGGAGGTACTTCAAATCCCATCATCCATGGTCTGCCCTCCTCCAAACTGCAGTAGGATGTAGAGTGGGTCATGGGTACTCTGTGTGCCAAGTTTGGGCCTGGTCTGTGATTTGTAGGGGCTTCTATGTTCTGTGGGAAATGAATGGGGTGAAGGTACTGCAAATCCCATCATTTGTGGCCCATCCTGCCCTACACCGCACCAGGTTGTAAAGTGGGCCAGTGGGCATCTGTGTGCCAAGTGTGGTCCTGATCCTTCTATGGTGTGGGCCAGAGTGCTCTAAGCAAGTGAGTTAAAGTACTGCAAGTCCCGTCATCCATGGTCCATCCTCCCTCAGACTGCACCAGGATGTAGAGTGGGTCTTGAGGGTTCTGTGTGCCAAGTTTGGTCTTGTTCTCTCATTGTTTGGGGTCGCAAAGGGGTCGCAAAGTGTTTTGGCCTTAAACTCCCACCATGCCTGACTGCCTCAGGCCTTTTCCTTACCCCCTCGGAATGTTCGTGTTGGCGACTGCCTCCTCTGCCAGTTTAGAGGGTTGGAATGTTCATGTTGGCTGGCCAATAGAGGCGTTATGCAAATGCTCCCTCAGTGGCAACCAATCATTTTTGTCAGAATGTCGAGGCCGGGAGCCAATCAGAACGCTGCCACATACATACAAACATACACACATACATACATACATTCTCTTTTATTATATATACAGATTATGCATGTATGTCTGTGTACACACACACACACACATATATATATATATATATAGATAGATTTTACATTTTTTAAAATCCTCTTGCAATGGAAAATCACCAGAATAATTAAAGCCGTCTTGCTAATCTTACATTGCATTCCAAGGGTATTAACTTTTGCTAACTTTGCAAAGCCATCAAAGAAAGAGAAGAAGGTCAAAGGTTGTCGCCAAGGAAAGAACAGGTATTTTCTTGGGTCTTGATTTCACAATTTTTGCAAACAGCATTGCATTAAATTTTACTTGTTTTCCTTGTTTCCTGCTTGCCCCACCAGCTCAATAGAGATCTTTAGCAATTATCAATTTATTTACCCCCAAGGAACTGGGAAATGATTGTTTCTGTTCGATGTTTGATGTCTTATGTCTGTTATAACAGGCTGCTTTTTTATTTAATTTAAGTTGTTTAAGTCATAATTTGTGTTTATATGTTGGGTTGTTACATTTTGTTAGTATTGATGTATCATTGTTGTATCCAGACGTCGAATGTTTGCCTTTTATGTTTGGAATCCACCCTCCGGGGGGAGAGATCAGAATATAAATAAAGTATTATTACTATATTATTATTACTTATTTATTTATTTTACACATTTTCTTTTATTATTTTTATTTATGAAATAAATAATAAAAATAATGATAAGTAAAAAGTTAAATAAATAAATAAAATAAGTAAAAAATAGCAAAGAAGAAAAGTAAAAATAATGAGGAAAATAGGTTAAAAAATAATAAAGAAATTAAATAAAAATAATGATGAAAAATTGGGGAAGGGGTGTGGCCAAGAGAAAGGGTGTGGCCAAGAGAAAGGGGCGTGGCTTCTAGCAGGAGAAGACAGAAGTTGAATAAGGTAAGACAGAAAGGAAAGCTGCTTTCTCTTCTTTTTCTCATTCTTTTCACCTTTTCACCAACTGTCTACTTTTCTGGCTCTTTCTATATGTAAAAAAATAATAAGGAAAATAAACAATACAGTTTGTGTGTGTGTGTATATATATATATTTCATATTATTATATATTATTTATCTTACTTTATTGTGCTATATTATGTACTCTATTATTACTATAGCATTATATTATCATGTATTATATATTGTTAGATTTTATTATATATTATATAATAATATATAATATAATAAATAATAATAAAATAATATAATATATAATAACATGATCATCATGCAATAAAATATGTTATAATAAAATAAAATAACATATAATGATAATAATAAATCTATTTTTTCTATCTATCTTTAGGGATGAGTAAATGTTTAACTGCATTAAAATAATTACAATAATAATATTAAAATGCTTTATAATAATTGTTGTTATTATTTTATTATTTATTATATTATTATTGTGTATTATTATATTATTGCATTATATATATACATGTACTCCTCCCTAAATCTAGATAGATAATCTTAATTATAAAATTAAGATTTAAAAATTAAGATTTATCTTAATTATAAAACTTTCATTTATAATTATTATATTATATATGATGATTATTTTTATATATTTATATTATATTAAAGGATGATGACTATTATTTATTTTATTAATTATTATTATTATTGTTACATACACACACGTGTGTGTGTGGAGTGCAATTAAGGCTAAAGGCCAGGAGGCATAATAATAAATGAAACCGTTTGCAAAATTGCTCAAGACATTTGCATTCTTTTCCTTTTTCGTTCTTTCTTTCTTTCCTTTCTGGCAACCCTTCCTTCTTTTTGCAGGATTTTACTTGTTGCTCCGAATCATTTCCATCTCATAAAAATGTGTTGCAAACCGTAAACATGCCCGAAACATGTATGGCATCCAGGTTGAGCGGAAAATCCATTATTCTAATAATAATGTAATAGGAATATAATTTTATATAGAATATATTATAATATATTATAAGCTATTCAGTTGCAATAATAATGCACTTTAAATAGCTTCATTATTATTATTGTTATTATTATTGCAACTGAATAGCTTATAATATATTATAAAATATTCTATATATCTCTCGGCATTACTTCGCGAACGAAGATTCAGGAAGGACTCATCCCACGCTTTTTACAAGCGCGTTGATGACTAAAAAGGCCAATCTGAGATAGGCAAGTTCGGTTGCAGAAAGCGCAGCAGAAAGTCTCCTTGGGTGATGTTTTTTCCAAGTTGCGGTTCTTTCTGCGTTGTCGTTTCTCTTCGAGACCCATTCGGCGTGTCTTCTCGAAAGAGGCCGCAGCATTGTGGATAGTGGGGGGCGCCTCTCTTGCGCTGACCCGTGGCGAGTTCACCGTAGAGTAGTATCTTTGGGAGGCGGTGGTCCTCCATCCTAGAGACGTGCCCTGCCCAGCGCAGCTGTGTTCTCAATAACATGGCCTCAATGCTGGTGATCCCTGCTTGCTCAAGGACAGCAACATTCGTCACATAGTCGGTCCAGTGTATATTTAGGATTGTGCGAAGACAGCGCTGATGAAAGCGCTCGAGGAGTCGTAGGTGTTGGCGATAGGTGACCCATGTTTCAGACCCATAGAGGAGAATGGACAGTATGATAGCTCTGTACACACTGATTTTGGTGCTTTGTCTCAGGTGCTTGTTGCTCCAGACTCTTTTGTGAAGCCTTCCGAATGCACTATATGCCTTTGATAATCTGTGATCTAACTCTTTGTCAATCTTGGCGTCTGAAGAGATGATGCTTCCCAGGTAGGTGAACTGCTGAACGGACTTAAGCACAGATGTGCCTATGCTGACGTGAGGATGGTGGTGTTCTTCCTGTGGTGCGGGCTGGTAGAGGACTTCTGTTTTCTTCAGGCTGACTTCCAGCCCAAACAGCTCTGCAGCTGTTGCAAAGCAGGATGGGCTTCTGAATGGGCGACAAGGGCAGCATCGTCAGCAAAAAGTAGCTCACGGACTAGATAGTTTAGAGTCTTAGTGCGAGCCCTCAGACGGCTTAAGTTGAACAAGCTACCATCAGTACGATAGCGTATATATATGCCGTCTTCTTCTTGTAGGTCTGCCATAGCCCTTTGGAGCATCATGCTGAAGAAGATTGTAAATAGGGTTGGTGCAAGAACACAACCTTGTTTCACTATTCCTATTATATAGAGCTCCCACTCTGGAAGAGACCCTTGAGGCCATACAGCAGATGAAAATGGCAAGGCAGCCGGGATCGATGGAATCCCACCTGAAGCTTGGAAACAGGGAGGTCATGTACTGCATGCTAAATTCCACGAGCTCCTTGTGTGTTGCTGGGAAAAAGGTGAACTGCCATCAGATTTCCGAGATGCAGTTATCATCACCCTGTATAAGAAAAAAGGAAGAAAATTCAATTTCTCAAACTATCGAGGTATAACTCTGCTCTCCATTGCTGGAAAACTCCTTGCAAGGATACTCCTGAACAGATAAGTTCCTGCTATTGCAGAAGAACTTCTCCCTGAAAGCCAATGCGGCTTCAGAGCTAATAGGAGCACCACAGATATGGGTTTTGCCCTTAGACAACTGCAAGAGAAATGTAGAGAGCAGAGCAAAGGACTCTACGTAACATTTGTTGACCTCACCAAAGCCTTCGACACTGAAAGTTCTGTGGCAGATCCTGGAACGTCTAGGGCAGGGGTGCCCACACTTTTTCATCATGCGAGCTACTATATGAACAATCAAGTTGAAAAGATCACCTGTTGTGCATGTGAGCGTGCACACGCTCCTACTGCAGCCTTCCGTCCGCGCGGGGCTTCTTTCTTGCCTGCCGGGAAGGGGATCCTCGCTCGCCGCACGCACCCGGGAAGGGGATCCTCCTTGCCTGTGCGCGCGCTCTCTCTTAATGTCTTTGTTGCCTTCCTCCTTCCTGCTGCGTGCTTTTGCGAAGCAGGAAGTCCCCATCCTGCCCTGCTTCTTGCGTGCACAGCAGGCCCCTCCCACGCACGCAGCAGGAGGGTATTTATAGGCGCACCCGCCAGCGCTCCAGCCAGATACGGCTTCGGCAGCGGCTCGGAAGGCACAGGGCTGGGAAGAGGGGTTGCCTGGCTGCTGCCTGGGCCGGGAAATTCAACCGAGAGAGGGACCCACGTGAAGCTGGAGCCTCCCCACGGCAGCCTCCCCCTCTCCCTCCTCCCTCGAGGCTTCCTTACCTGGGCAGGAGAGGGAAGAGTGGAAGAGGGGCTTCCCCAAAGTGACAGATGCAGCGGGGGGGGCGCCCTTCCTTCCTTCCTTCCTTTCGAGGGTGTCACTCAGAAAGGACGCCCAAGTGGATGGCTGGCAGGAAGGAGGACCCCTCCCACTGGTGGCAGTCCATGCCCACGGGAGAGAGAGAGAGAGGGAGAGAGAGAGAGAGAGAGAGGGTGGCCCTTCCTAGCCGGTTCTGAAGAGCCACTCTCTCTCTCTCTCTCTCTCCTCTCTCTCTCCCGTGGGCCCTCGCCGCCTTCTCCTCCTTCGAGGCGAGGGAGGGCGGGGGGAGAAAGGCGGCAAGGGCACAAGCAGCAGCAGCAAGTGGAGTCTCCATCCCTGCAGCCCCCTCCTCCTCGGGTTCAGCCCCAGGAACACGGCGGAGCCCTCCCTCCTCGCCCCCAACCAAGGAAAGAAAGCAGCCCCACACAGCTCGCTCGCCCAGGTCTCAGCTTGGAATGGGAGTCTCAAGGGCAGCAGCAGGGTTTGCGGCGGGGCTTGCTTGGCTTTGCCCCACTTTGCCCAGCCTCCTTCACCTCTTTCTCTCTCCCTCTCTCTCCCTCTCTCCTTCCAGCGCCCGCCTGCCTGCCAAAAGGATCTGAAAAAGTTCCCCGGATTTCTTTCTTCTCTCCTTGGCTCTCTCTCTCTCACACACACACACACATTCCCTCCATCCCTCCCACAGCCTCGCATCCTATCTGTGCGCGTGCCTTCGCCTTGCTCCCCCCCCCCCCCAGTAGCAAGCAATGGGCGGTCATGTCACCACACCGTGCGCGGCAAGACGAGCGCCAGGGCCTGCCCACTAAAGCCTCATTTTGGCAAAAAAAGCCCTGCGAAGGCGGCGGTGGGAGCGCACATGCGCGCACGGCAGGAGCGCGCCATCCAGCTGGTGAGGCCCAAAGATCACCTGGAAGAGGGCCGAAGATCACCTAGGTGCTCCCGATCACCGTAATGAGCACCCCTGGTCTAGGAAGTCCCCCCAAACTCCTCAAAATGATTATCCTGCTACATGAGGGCCAGCGCGGTCAAGTCAGATACGGAGATGCTCTCTCGGAGCCCTTTCTCATAACTAATGGAGTGAAACAAGGCTGTGTTCTATTTACAATCTTCTTCAGCATGATGCTCCAAAGGGATAAGGCAGACCTCGAAGAAGAAGGCGGCATATATATACGCTATCGTACTGATGGTAGCGTGTTCAACTTAAGCCGTCTGAGGGCTCACACTAAGACTCTAAACTATCTAGTCTGTGAGCTGCTTTTTGCTGACAATGCTGCCCTTGTCGCCCACACAGAAGCAGCCCTGCAGCGCCTCACATCCTGCTTTGCAACAGCTGCAGAGCTGTTTGGGCTGGAAGCCAGCCTGAAGAAAACGGAAGTTCTCTACCAGCCCGCACCACAGGAAGAACACCATCATCCCCACGTCAGCATAGGCAAATCTGTGCTTAAGTCTGTTCTGCAGTTCACCTACCTGGAAAGCATCATCTCTTCAGACGCCAAGATTGATAAAGAGATAGATCACAGATTAGCAAAGGCATATAGTGCATTCGGAAGGCTTCACAAAAGAGTCTGGAGCAGACCTGGGCAATTGCCAGCCCTCCAGGTGTTTTGGACTTCAATTCCCAGAAAGCCTAGTCAGTTTACCAGCTGTTAGGATTTCTGGGATTTGAAGTCCAAAACACCTGGAGGGCCGGCAATTGCCCAGGTCTGGTCTGGAGCAACAAGCACCTGAGGCAAAGCACAAAAATCAGTGTGTACAGAGCTATCATACTGTCTGTTCTCCTCTATGGGTCTGAAACATGGGTCACCTATCGCCAACACCTACGACTCCTCGAACGTTTTCATCAGCGCTGTCTTCGCACAATCCTAAATATACACTGGACCGACTATGTGACGAATGTTGCTGTCCTTGAGCAAGCAGGGATCACCAGCATTGAGGCCATGCTATTGAGAACACAGCTGCGCTGGGCAGGGCACATCTCTAGGATGGAGGACCACCGCCTCCCTAAGATACTACTCTATGGTGAACTTGCCACGGGTTAGCGCAAGAGAGGCGCCCCAAAAAAGAGATATAAGGACTCCCTGAAACAGCATCTCAGGCTCGGCCAGATTGATCACCAAAAATGGTCCACCCTGGCCTCACATTCGGAGGTATGGAAATGCACTATCCACAATGCTGCTGTCTCTTTTGAGAAGATACGCCGAACGGGTCTCGAAGAGAAACGGCAATGCAGAACGAACCGCAACTTGGAAACAACATCACCCAAGGAGACTTTCTGCTGTGCTTTCTGCAACCAAACTTGCCTATCTCAGATTGGCCTTTTTAGTCATTAACGCGCTTGTAAAAAAAGCATGGGATGAGTCCTTCCTAAGAATCTTCGTTTGCATAATGCCGGGAGAGATTATTATTATTTGACTAGATGTTCATTGGGGTTCCCTTTATGAGTCTTCAAAGAGCTATTACATTGCATTAAATATTATTATTATTATTTGAATTCATGTTTTTATTGTTATTTAATACATTTTAATATTATTATTAATAATAATACTATTTTAAAGCACTTTTAATAGCCCCTTTAATATTATTAGTAGTAGTATTATTATTGGACTAGATGACCTTTGGGGTCCCCTATGAGTCAAATTATTATTATTAATAATAATAATTTAAGGCACTATTATTACTATTATTATTGTAATGCACTTTAAATATCCTTTTTAATATTATTTTTAATAACATGATTGGACTAGATGACCTTTAGGGTTTCCTTTATGAGTCTTAAATATTTTCATTATTTATATTTTTTAATAATAATAATAATAATAATGTGTTTGACTTGCGATTTTGTGATACGAAATCCAGCATATATATCTCGTTTGCTGTGACATTCTGTGTTTTTGTGTCAGTAATATATTATTATTATAACTGGAAAGGGTTAAAGTTTTGCAGAGTTCCCCCCCCCTCTATATATGAGTGAATCCCTAAATGGCCCCAAAATAAGACCTGGGTGTTGACCGCCTGCAATGAAAGGCCTTCCTTGTGTGTCTGTCCATCCTTAGTGACCACTGTTTGCAGAAAGGGAGGGAAAGCAAAGCAAAAAGCAAAGCAAAGCAAAGCAAGAAACACATTCATTCATTCATTCATTGCAATTCCTTTGGAGAGAAGCAGTAGGCAGCTAAAGGTAGGTGGCATTACTATTCTCAATAAATAATAATGATTATAATAATAATATAATATAAAGTAATATTAATAATGATATATTTTATAATATAATATACTAATGTTGATATAGAATGTAATGTAATATAACTATAATATAATATAGTATTATATTTAATAATATAATAATAATTTAATAATATAATGTAAACATAAAATATTTAATACATACATATTATGGTGCAGGGTGAACTACAACTTCCATGAGGGTGGTTTAGTCGTCCCCCGCTCTGCAAACTCTTCCATAATGTTCGGTTGGTTGGTCACCAGGATTCTGTGTGCCAGATCTGTCATTGATGAGGTTCAGAGTGCTCTGGGTGCAGGGTGAACTACAACTCCCATGTGGGTAAGTTGGTTCTCCCCACAAACACCCCCAGTATGTTCAGTTGGTCACCAGGGTTCTGTGTTCGAACTTTGGTCCAGATTTGTTATTGATGGGGTTCAGAGTACTCTGGATACTGTGCGAACTACAACTCCCACATGGTTGGGCCAGTTCCCCAAACCCCTCCAGTATGTTCTTGGGGTTTGTCATTCATGGAGGCCGCAGTGGTCTCTGGAAATGAGTGACGGTAGTGCAAATTCTATTGTCTGTGGTCCATCCTCCCCCAACCCCCAGTAGGACAGAAAGTGGGTCATAGTGCCAAATTTGCTCCCGGTGCATCATTCGTGGGGGTCACAGTGGTTTCTGGAAGTGAGCGAAGATACTGCAATTTTCATCATACCTGGTTCATCCCCTCCCAAAACTCACCAGGATGTAAAGTACATCATGGAGAGTCTGTGTTGCAAGTTTGGTCCAAGCCTGTCATTCGTGGGGGTCTCAGTAGTCTCTGGATGTAGTTGAAGGTACTGCAAATCCCATCATTTGTGGTCCATCCTCCCCCAAACTGCATCAGGACATATTGTGGGTCATGGGGGATCTGTGTGACAAGTTTGGTCCAGGTCCATCATTCGTGGAGGCTGCAGTAATAATAATTAAAAAACCTTTATTTGTATTCCGCCCTATCTCCCCAAGGGAACTCAGGGCGGATTCCAGCATAACAATGCAGTGGTCCCTAGAAGTGAGTGAAGATACTGCAAGTCCCATCATCTGTGGCAAGTTTGGCCCAGATCCATCGTTGGTTGGGTTCACAGTGCTCTCCAGATGTCAATGAACTACAACTCCTATAAATCATGGTGAATTCTCTCCAAACCTCTTGTTCAGTCGCTGATCAATTCTTCTCTGTTTGCTGTGTGCCATAGGAAAGGGTAGGAAAGGGTTAAGGGAGAGACAGTGGGCAGGGTCATGCAAATTCCACACAAGGAACCCTGGGATGCCTGCTTGTGGTGGAGGAAACACATCAAATCTAGGATGAAATTCTCTCCGAATGAAAGCATTCCTTGGGTGGTGGACCGGAGTGTTTGGGGAGGACATGGGCAGGGTTTGGGCAACATGTTCATGGTGCTCGCTCTAACCTGAAATGTCAGTGGATTGAATGCCTTTAGAGGCTTCTGAGCACTTGGAACTATAGCCTGTTTGTAAAGTTCGGAGGCTGTCTGTGTAAGTGGACATCTCCGCCACATCCACACATTTTCACTTTTATTATGTGTATAGATAGGTAATGATGTAACATTTAATATAATAAAATATTATAATAATATAATACCATCTCTATCTCTCTGTTGATCCATCTATCTATCTTTCAGGACCTGAAGGTATGCCTCTCTTAGGTCCATCACTCTAGGTATTATCTTTCTGTCTGTCTATCTATCTATCTATCTATTTATCTATCTATGACAATAATGAAATCAGGGATATTGCTTTAGCTGACCTTTGAGGGTCCCTTCCATCTATCTATCCATGTATCTTTGTCTGTCTGTCTGTCTATCTATCTATCTATGGTAATAATAAGAACAGGAGATTGGTCTAGATGACCTTTGGGGTCCCTTCCATCTTCATCCATCTCTCAATATATGTTTGTACCTGAAGGTAGGCCTCTCTTAGATCTATCATGCTACCATCCATCCATCCCATCTATGTATGTATTAGAGCCTGAAGGTAGGCCTGTCTTAGGTCCATCACTCTATCATCTATCTATCTATCCTTCCTAGCTAGCTATCTATCTATCCTTCTATATATGTGTGTATGTATTAGAATCTGAAGGTAGGCCTCTCTTAGGTCCATCACTCAATCATATGTCTGTCTGTCTATCTATTTATCCATCCGTCTATCCATGTATGTATTAGAACCTGAAGGTAGACCTCTCTTACGGCCATCACTCCATCCATCCATCCGGCCATCTGTCCATCTATGTATGTATTAGAATCTGAAGGTAGGCCTCTCTTTGGTCCATCACTCTATCTATCTCTCTATGCATCTATCTATTCATCTCCATCTAGCTGTCTGGACCTGAAGGTAGGCCTGTCTTAGGTTTATCACTCTATCATCTGTCTAACCCTAGTCCATCCCAAGTATCATCTACTCCATACCAAGGTCATCTATTCCATTGAGTCCATTCGAAGGGTCAACTAGAGGCCATCTAGACTCTTCTCCTCAGTTTGGATTCCTTCTGTTATTATCCCACCAGGAGCGAATAACCTCTAACCCCCTCCCTTCACCCATCTAAAGGGTCATTGACTCGATCCAATGAGGCATTGAGCCCTTCTAAAGGGCATATACATTGAGTCCATCTAATGGGTCATTTAGTCCATGTAAGGGGTAATCCAATCCATCCAAAGGGGCATCTACTCCATCCAATTCATCCAAAGGGTCATTGAGTCCATCCAAAAGGTCATCTATTCTAGTCCATGAAAAGGGTCATCTTAATTGAGTCCATCCAGAGGGCCTTCTCTAGTCCATTGAGTCCATCCAAAAGGTCATTTACTCCATTGAATTCATCCAAAGGGTCATTTACTCCATTGAATCCATTCAAAGGGTCAACTAGAAGCCATCTAGACCCTTCTCAGTTTGGATCTCTTCTGTTATTATCCCACCAGGTGCTGATAAACTGCCCCCATCATGGATTTGGCCAACTTGGGGGAGACCCCCGATGTGCCCGAGGATGTGGCCCAGGCAAATGATTCCTTCCCTCTGTCTTCATTGGCCAACCTTTTCGAGAGTGAGGAAGCCGAGGTGTCTGCTTCTTCTTTGTCACCTCCATCTTCGTCAAAAGGGGATGGGAAGCAGAACCTGCGTGCACGGTTCCAGGGGGCCTTCCGCAAGGGGGTCCCTGGCTTGGAGACGACCCTCCTGTATGACTCGACTGTGGCCCCAGCCCCCAAGAAGGCACCCATGGACTCTCTCTTTGACTACGGCACCCAGAGGCACCCACCCAATGACAGCAAGTGGAGGCGGAAGAGGATGGGCCTCGAGTAAGTACAAGGGGCCCCCAGAGGGCAACCAGATAGGCCTCCCTTCATGGAGCCTGGAGCCATTACAGGCCTACCTTCAGGTCCTGGTAGATGGCTGTATCAATAGATAGATAGAGATAGATAGATAGATAGATAGATGATAGATAGATAGAGTAATGGATCTAAGAGAGGCTTACCTTCATGTACCAATAGAGACACAGACAGAAAGACAGACAGACAGATAGATACAAAGATGGATGGATGGGAGGATAGACCTAAGAGAGGCCTACCTTCAGGTCCAGATAGATAGATAGATACTGACTGACTGACTGACTTTATTATTTCTGAGTCGCCCTCCACGTTAGTGCTCCGGGCGACTTCCACACAACAAATTCCACAATTAAAATAGAGTATTTAAAACTAGATTAAAATATTCAGTGGTTAAATGCAGGGGCCAGGCTCGGTATTTGAGTTCCTGGTTCTGCATTAACCATGGGCTTTCCTAAATAGCCAGGTCTTCAGAGCGGTCAGGAACTGGGGCAGGTCGAGGGAGGCTCTCTGGTCCGGTGGCATCGAGTTCCAAAGAACGGGGGCCACAACGGAGAACGATCTCCGTCTCGTGGTCTCCAGGTGGGCCTCTTTCAAGCCTGGTACGTGAAGAAGGTTCTTGTTTGCTGGCCGCGGGGTCCTTGAGTAAGCAGGCATCAACAAGCGGTCTTTTAGGTATGTTGGGCCCCGGCCCCGTAGGGCTTTGAAAGCCAAGGTCAAGGTCTTGTGTAAGGCTCTATACTCAACGGGCAGCCAGTGCAGGCGCTGCAGAGATGGTGTAATGTGGCATCTCATCGATGTTCCTGTGAGAAGCCTGGCGGCCGCGTTCTGCACGATCTGCAGCCTGCGGGTTAGTGACCGGGGTAGACCTACATACAAAGCGTTACAGTAATCCAGCCTTGATGTAACCGTGGCATGGATTACTGTAGCTAGCGCTTCCGTCGGAAGATAGGGCGCCAATTGTCTCGCTTGGCGCAGGTGGAAGAAGGCCCTTTTGCTCGTGGAGATAGATAGATAGATAGATAGATAGATAGGAACACAGAAACAAAGATAGGTACATAGGTAGGTAGATAGACAGAAAGATAGACAGACAGATAGACACATAAATAGATCGATATTGGTACCTCTCTTAGGCCCATCACTTTATCATCTATCTATCTATCTATCTATCTATCTCTCCATCTATGTATCTATTCATCTATCTCTTCATCTATGTATCTATCTATATGCTTCTATCTATTTAGCTGTCTATCTATTCACCTCTCTCTATATACAGTATATCTCTATTGGGACCTCTTAGGTCCATCACTCTATCATCTCTGTCTATCTATCTATCTATCTATCTATCTATCTATCTATTTATCTGTGTCTCTGTTGGGACCTGAAGGTAGGCCTGCCTGAGGTCCATCACTCTATCACCTGTCTCTCCATCTTATCTATCAATTCATCTATTCATCAATGTTTCTATATAAATCTATCCTTCTCTCTCTCTCTCTCTCTCTCTCTCTCTCTCTCTCTCTCTCTCTCTCTTTCTCTCTCATCTATCTATCCATCCATCTATCCATCTATCTATCTATATATCAGAACCTGAAGGTAGGCCTCTCTTAGGGCCACCACTGTGGGTTTAGCCTGGTGAGAAAAAGAAGCCAATGTTTCAGAATAAATCCCACCAAGTTAAAGCAGAAGCCATTGAGATGTTTATTTCTGTTCCAGCAGGAAAAGGATGATGGCTGCAGTAATCTGCCATGCCCAGTTACAGAAAGCAAGACATTATATGCAGATTTTCCATTCAAATCTCCCCCCCCCCCCCCCCCCGAGCCAGCTTCTCTGTGATTGGTTCTGATGTCAGCGAGCTGGGAGGAGTGGCTGGGGGCTGGTGCGGCTTGTTCAATGAGATCCTGAGCCCTGCTTCAGCCACTCAGTCACTGGTGTGCAAGGAGACATGGCAGCAGTCGAAAGGAAAATAGTTGCTTGATGATGGGATTATGAGTGTCACTTCCTGGACCCTATTGATAGGCGATCAAGGCGATTGCTGTGAGCCTTCAAGCCCGACCTGTCTAGTGACACAGAGTTTTTAAATAGCCAGCCCATTGTCAAAAAATACAGCGATGTTGCTATATTGATGGGGATCTCCTGATCCAGCTTTACTGGGAAAGGGAATGTCATTGTTTGGGAAGCTGCGACATCCCCTTCTCCTCGCAGAGGGGAAATATCCTTTGTGAAGAGTGATTAAAATGTCCAAAAGGAAACCCAATTCTTAAGTGGCCTGATCCTCCGAGGCTTAACAAAAGGGGGCACCAAGGTATTATCTATATTGTGAAATGTTTGAAAGTCCATTCAACAAAATGCAGACCCAGGGCAGCTTGTGGCATCTGAATCAGGAAATGCTGGCCAGAGTTCTTTAAAAAGGTCACATTGCTTCATGTTTTATACAGACATACATATAAACCATTCCAGCCTGGTGTCCTTGGCAAAACTATGACTTCCCTGATTATAAACTATCTTTTATTGCTGGGGGGGGGTCACATTTGACTACATTCCCCCCTTCGAGGCTGGAAATGGCCACACCCATTTCTTCAAGCCAGGCCCGGATTACCCATAAGGCCAACCGAGGCCATGGCCTTGGGCGGCGACCATGGGGAGGCGGCAGATTAGGACCCCCCAAAATTTCAATTTTTTTTTAAAAAAAAATTTGGGCGCTCCTGCACCTGCGTGGAGCACCATAGGCCCTACGGCCTCTAATGCGGCTTCCCACCGGGGCGGGTACGACGCGACACGAGGGAGGAGGGGGTGGAGAGAAGCCCCACTGTCCCCTCCTCGCTCGCACCGTCGGCCCCGTCCCTCAGGCCGTCACTGAAGGCCTGAGGTGGGGACGACGCGATGCGAGCGAGGAGGGGGCGGAGGGAAGCCCCACTGTCCCCTCCTCGCTCGCACCGTCGGCCCCGTCCCTCAGGCCGTCACTGAAGGCCTGAGGTGGGGACGACGCGAGCGAGCGAGAGAGGGGCGGAGGGGAAGCCCCGCTGTCCCTCCTCGCTCGTACCGTCGGCCCCGCCCCTCAGGCCGTCACTGAAGGCCTGAGAGGCGGGGACGATGAGACGCGAGCGAGGAGGGGGCGGAGGGAAGCCCCGCTGCCCCCTCCTCGCTCACGTTGTCGGCGTCGGGCCCTCCTTCAGTGAGGAGGAAGGAGCCCCCCCCGGAGTGGCCCCGCCCCCGGAAGCGGCCCTTCCCCCGGAAGTGGCCGCGGCCCCGCCCCCTGGGGTGGGGGCGGTGCTTCCACAGTGTGGCCTAGGGCGGCACAATAAGCTAATCCGGGCCTGCTTCAAGCCTCAACATTTTATTGCACCCAGGGCCTCTGTCTGGACAGATCAGATTGTGTCCTTTTGACTATTTTGGGGCCTAATTTAAACAATGTAAGTTGGCAGCAACAAAAACCAACAGGTTGTGAGAAAGTGGTATTAGAGCTTGAAGAGTCAGGAGCTTGAAGAGGTGAAAGGTGATGTTCAGCCCGTGGTGGGTGATCACATTATGTTGAAGCAGGTGTCCCTTGGTCTGGAGTCATGGAGCATGGATGAAGATAGAGATGATGAAGGCTTCAGGGATGATGGAGGCTATGGATAGTCAGTGTGGAATGTGCAGAGGTCCTGAGCGGTCTTTTATTGGGGGGGGGGGGGAGAGCACCTTTGACTACAACACTAACGGGCTTCGTTCTACTTACTCTCCTCAAGACGAGACTAGCTTTGACCCACTTATTCTTAACAGGCTTCGGCCTATTAACTCTTTCAGTGCTTGACTCAAACTTTTGTAATAAAAATGCCTAGTTAATATTTAATATTTCTGACATCGATGACCTTTGGAGATCCCTTCCATTATTATTATTATTATTATTGAGAGGCTGGATGGCCTTTGGGGGTCCCTTCTGAGCCTTCTGAGACTATGGAGCCTTCAATTCTGGGCTTCTTCATTCCTCTTTTTCATTCCCTTCTTCTTCCTTCTTCTGCCAAAAGGTGGAAGTATTTCCTGGAAAGAAGGGCTGAAAGGGGCCATTCATTCGTTCATTACATTCGTTCCTTCATTCCTTCCATTCGTGACTCACCTCTGGGAACAGAAAGACAGTGATTAGTTTCAAACATTTCGTTAAAAAGAAAATCCTCCTGATAGATTTTTCACATATATATGTAATGTAAATCATGATATATTATTTTATTTTATGTTATATATATTTTTATTTGCATCACTCTATATTTGTATTTTAGGTTTTACCTATCTATCTAATTGTATATATTATTTTGTTTTATTTTTATTCCCTATTTTTATTTTATTTGTAATATTTTATACTATAAATATTATATATTTGTATTTTAAGTGTGTGTGTGTGTAATATAGGTTAGGTAAAGGTAAAGGTTTTCCCTGGCACTAAGTCCAGTCATGTCCGACTCTGAGGGTTGGTGTTCATCTCCATTTCTAAGCCAAAGAGCCGGGCGTTGTCCCTAGACACCTCCAAGGTCATGTGGGTGAGGTCATGCAAATTCCACACCATTGGAGGGAGAAAGGAAAACTGGGATGTGGCGCTCACTAGAACCTGCAATGTTGTTGAAAGGAGGGCCTTTGGTGGCTCTTCAGCACTGTGGGTTATAGCTGTTTGTGGAGGCGGGGGGCTTTCTATGATCTTCACTTTTATTATGTGTATAGATAAGATATCTTCTTTGGTGTATCTCTCTCCTGCCACCTAATAGGAAGAAGAAGGGCCCGGCCCCGTGCCCGCCCCCTCTAGTCCTTAAAGTCTTCACACGGCCTTTGCTCTTTGATATTGTGTCACGGGGCTGCGCAGATGACCTGGACGGCTTGCTGTCCTTCCTCTTGGCCAACAAGAAGCGCCTCACCGACGAGGACTTCCGGGGTCAGTCTACATTACCTCTATATTATTTGCTCAATATTAATAATACACTTGATTTATATTCTGTCGGAGCGGATTACAGCATTTTACATACATAGGCAAACATTCAATGCCTTTACAATCATATACAATGAGACACACAAGCACAAGCTTCGCCTTTCATTTCTGGCTTGGAGGCAGTGCTCATCTCTGGCTCTGGGGGAGATGTTCTTCTCCATTTCCAAGCGGAGGATCCTGTGTTGCCACGTCCTGATCATGTGGCTGGCATGATTGCTTGAAGCGTTTGTTTTACTTTTCCAGCCGGAGCAGTACCTATTTATCTACTCACATTTGCATGTTTTCGAACTGTTAGGTTGGTAGGAGCTGTGGCCAATAGTGGACGCACACCCTGTCCCATGGCTTTGAACTGAAAACCTTCAGGTCAGCAGTTCAGCAGCACAAGAGTTTAAACCAGGCATGGGCATACCCAGGCCCACGGGCTAGATCTCATTTTATTTTATTTATTTATTCGGTTTTATATTCCGCTCCTCCCCGCAGGCTCGGGGCGGATCACAACATACAATAAAAACACCAGAGTGTAACAATGATTAAAATAACAGGAATTACAAATTCCTTAAAACTCATAGACATGATCATGCAAGTACATTTCCGATTTAACTAAAAACAAGTCTAAAAAGGGCGGTCTTGCACGCCCTCCGGAAAGGGACGAGCTCTGAGATCGCACGGGTGTCGTCTGGAAGTGAATTCCATAACACAGGGGCCACAGCAGAGAAGGCCCGTTGCCTAGTTGTGGACAAATGGCAGGAGCGGATCGATGGAATAACTAACAGGTTCTGCTCCTCTGAGCGTAGCGATCTCGGGGGAACGTACGGGGTAAGGTGGTCCCTCAGGTACACAGGCCCTAGACCGTGTAAGGCCTTAAAGGTTAAAACCAGCACCTTGAAGGCAATTCGGTACTCAATAGGAAGCCAGTGCAGTTGCCGTAAGATGGGAGTAATGTGCTCTCTCACCGGTGCTCCCACCAGCAAGCGAGCCGCGGCATTCTGCACCAGCTTGAGTTTCCGGATTGTCGACAAGGGAAGGTCAACGTAGAGGGTGTTACAGTAGTCCAGCCTCGAGATGACCGTCGCCTGGATCACTGTGGCCAGGTCATCCCTGGACAGGTAGGGTGCCAGTCGCCTAGCCTGTCGTAGATGGAAAAATGATGTTTTGCTGACCATGGAGACCTGGGTCTCCATGGACAGCAAAGGGTCCAATTGGACACCCAAACTCTTTACAAGGGATGACGGGCTAAGTTGCTCGCCATCCAGGGTAGGTAACCGGCACTCATCCAGCCCAGGGCGACCGGGCCACAAGATATCAGTCTTCGACGGATTCACGTTCAGCCGGCTGGCACGCAGCCATCCAGTCACGGCTTCAAGGCATTGATGGAAACAATCGGGTATGGTATCCGGCCTGCCGTCCATTCTCAGAAGAAGCTGGGTGTCATCAGCGTACTGATAACACTCCAGACCAAAGTCGCGGGCCAGCTGGGCCAGGGGGCGCATATAAATGTTGAATAATAAAGGAGAGAGGATGGCCCCCTGGGGGACCCCACAACTTAATGGGAGCCTCCTGGAGACCTCCCCCCCTCTCCACACGTTGTCCCCGGTCCTGGAGGAAGGAGGCCACCAATTTAAGGGCAGTCCCCCTCACCCCAGTCACTTTTAAACGGTGGGCCAACAATGCATGGTCTACTGTATCAAACGCTGCTGTTAGATCTAACAAAACAAGCAGGGCTGATCCACCCTGGTCCAGCTGGTGGCGAAGTTGGTCTGTAATGGCGACAAGCACGGTCTCCATCCCATGCCCAATACGGAAGCCGGACTGGAAGGGATCTAGTCCAGCTGTGTCTTCTAAGAACTGCTGCAGCTGATCCGCTGCTGCCCTCTCAATTACCTTGCCTAAAAATGGCAAGTTGGAAACTGGTCGGTAATTGGAGGGAGCCGAAGGGTCTAGATTCGGCTTCTTCAGCAGCGGTCTTACCATTGCCTCTTTCAACCCCCCTGGGAACACTCCTTGCTCAAGGGAGCTGTTGATAATCTTTCCCAGGGGGTCTCGTAACCTCTCCCTGCAAGATCTAACAAGCCAGGAGGGGCACGGATCAAGGGAGCAGGTGGTTGGTCTAGCTGCAGCAAGTAACTTATCGACAGCTGCTGCGTCCAGCAGTTGGGAACGGGTGAAGGTGGGCCCTCCGAGTGGTGGCGGAGTCTCGAGTTCACATACTGTATCAAGAGTGGCTGGGATGTCCTGGTGGAGAATCGGGATTTTGTCGACAAAGTAGTTCTGGAAAGCCTCAGCTGAGGGAGCCAAACCCCTATCATTTGGGACAGTCGGAATTGTTGTCAATGACCGAATTATCTTAAGAAGTTGAACTAGCCGACTCTATCAAGGAAGAGTAATGAACTTTTTTGGCTTCCTTGATAGCTTGCTCATAAACCTCTTTAAATTGTTTATAAGCCGATCTCGATGCTCCGTCCCGGAGGCCCCGCCACACGTCCTCTAGCTGTCTCTTCCTCCGTTTCATCGCACACAGCTCCTCGGTAAACCAAGGCAAGCAATTTCTACGGGGGGTGAGAGAGCACCTGGGGGCGATCTCGTCTAAGGCAGCGGAAAGGCAGGTGTTCCAGCATTCCACTTGCTCGTCGACTGAGTCGCTGGTGAGCTCCAAGTCCCTCAGAGCATTCAGGAACCTAGTGGGTTCCATAAGTCTCTTCGGGCGAACCAAAATGGGTTCGGCACCCTTACCGGGTGGAGAGGCCATTTCAAGGCGGACTTCCAGGACACTGTGATCCGACCATGGAACCCCTATTATAGAGGTTGGGATCACTTGAATTCTGGCCACGAAGATCAAATCCAGGGTGTGCTCGGCCTGATGTGTGGGACCAGCCTTGCAAAGTGAGAGTCCTTTCGTCTCCATGGTAGACACCAGGTCCATGGCTGCTGTTGAAGGGGAGGTGGTGTCGGCGTGGACATTGAAGTCCCCCAGAACAATAAGTTTAGGGAACCTCAACGCCCACTCCGAGACCATCTCCAGCAGCTTAGGCAGACTCCCTGTTGGCGCGTTGGGTGCTCGGTACACCAACAGGAAGGCTACACTCTCACTAAAATCCCACACAAGGCCCGCACACTCTATTCCTGGGATATTCGTGGTCGGAATCGTCCTGGAATTAAAGTTGTCTCTGCTGAGAATGGCCACTCCCCCGTCTCTCTGTCCTCATCTGGTAGCTAGCAACAAACCCTGGGGATGTTAATTCGTGCATAAGGACTTCGTCCCCCTCCTGCAGCCATGTTTCCGTGAGACAGGCCAGATCTACATTCTTCTCGAGGAGGAAGTCTGGCCCGTGTCTGTGTCAGCCCTCCTTTCAGATGATATCTCCAGGCTGAGAGGAGGACCGAGGAAAAACATGCAGCTCATGCCAGCCACATGTCTCCCCCTGCCTGGGAAAGTGATGAGCAGCCATCTCCTCAGGTGGACAAGAAAACGGAGGGGAAGGCAGGTCGCTGCCATAGAGATCTCCAGCACCAACCTGACTCCTCTCCTCCTCTTCTCCACCTGGGAAAGTGGCGAGCAGCAGCCTCCCCAGGTGGAGAAGGGTCCGGAGGGGAAGGCAGTCCACTGCCGTAGAGATCTCCGGCAAAAGCGGCTCATCTCCTCCTCTTCTCCATCTGGGAAAGTGGCAAGTAGCAATCTCCCCAGGTAGAGAAGAGTATGGAGGGGAAGGCGAGCTGCTGCCATAGAGATCTCCGGCAACAGTGTCTCCTCTCAAGTTCAAGTTCACTTTATTACGGCCAATGACCAGCTCATGAGAAGAGGGACACAGTCCCGCACAAACACATCAGGTCTACCATTGATCAGTGCCTAGTGCTCCAACATTTGATAGAAGAATATTCCACCAATAGGAAAACATCACTGTATGTGGCCTTTATAGACTTTAAGGCAGCCTTTTGACTCCATCTCCAGTACTAAGCTATGGGAACAATTAGAAGCCACCTCAATCGATAGACGTTTACTTATTTGTCAACTTCACGAAGGGACGTCTCTAAAAATAAGATGCAACCCTCAAGGTCACCTCACCAACGATGTTTGAACGGAGAAAGGTTTAAAGCAAGGCTGCATTCTGGCCCTATTGTTATTTAATCTTTCCATCAACTCCATGGTGGACCCTTGCTTAACATGGACTTCCACACAGCAAAACACTGCTCTACTCTCAAGAACACCAATTGGACTAAAAAGAGCATTGAGAACTCTGGCACAATATTGCAATGTGGACCAGTTGCAACTCAACTATCCAAAAACTAAAATCATGGTGTTTGCCAAAACACCCAAGCTTCACATCTGGAATCTTGATGGCAACAAAATCAAGCAGGTCCCCTGCTTCAAATATCTGGGGATAGTCCTCCATTCCTCCAGCAGCAGAAAAGCTCACGGAGACCATGTGGCTGAGATTGTACAAAGGAGCTCGTCTGCTATATTAAGATATCTCAGGTCAAGAGGGGGACACTACATACCCACGGCACTCAAACTATTTAATGGCAAGCCAGCTGCACAACTCCTATACGGTGCCCAATTAGGCTCCTTTTCTGGCTTTACCTCATTGGAGAGTGTACAATCAAAATTCTTAAGATCAGCCCTCCAGGTCCCACGGTGTATTTCCAATGCCACCCTATGTCTAGACAGGCTTCCTGAGAATTGAGGCCAGGGTGTGGGTGGTTATGCTGAACTATTGGCTTAGACCAGTGGTTCCCAAAGTGGGCGATACCACCCCCTGGTGGGTGGTGGGGCGATATAGGAGGGTGCTGGAAGGCCCAGGAGAATTTTGGGGGCGCTGAACCCCTGTAAGCGGGCGGTGGGGGCGGTGGTGTGAGCCGGGTGAGAGGCTACTATTAATCTCTGTGTGTCTCTGTCTCTCTTCTTCCCTCCTCCTGCTCCCTCCTCCTCCTCCCGCCAAGCAAGGGATAATAATAATAATAATAATAATAATAATACCTTTGGGGTTCCCTTCCAACTGGTTGAGTCTTATAACAATAACAATAACAATAATAATAATGTCCTTCAACATATTTAGTGGAACATGAATTCAGTGCGGTAACCAATTTATTAACAAAAAAAGAAACCGATTGCAAAATAGTCAATTGCAATGATTTGAGATTACTGCTGACGAAAACAGAGCCGAGGATTACTAGATTAGTAGCAGCATACCAGGTTCATCCTTCTCATTAAGATGGTTTCGAATGTTTTAACTTTTTTTGTATTACCTTTCTATTCTAAGTTCAATGAATAGTTTCATAATTTCAAACTTCAATGTTTCTAATTTACAACTTTATTATATTTTACGAAAAGGTAGAAATATTAATACATATATCTTTCTGTTGAATTGCTATTAAAAAAATTAAAAAAATTAATGTCTAGGGGGCGGTGAGTAAATTTTTTTCTGGAAAGGGGCCGATAGGCCAAAAAAGTTTGGGAACTACTGGATTAGACTATTCCTCTCTCCCCTTGGCCTTGCATCTTTTACTATGTCAGATGACTTACAATCCAGTTGGGAAAAAGCAATAGCAGCCAAATTTTTTTCCTTAGGCTTCTCTCCAAGACTGCTAACCAGTATATTTATTTATTTATTTATTTATTTATTTATTTATTTGGTTTTATATTCCGCCCCTCCCAACAGGCTCGGGGCGGATCACAAAATGCAAGCATACAATAAAACATAGTACAACAGTAAAACACATCATAAAACATATCATAAAACATACAGTAAAACAATTATACGTAGCACTGATGGTATAGTCTACGGTTCCTTACTGAGGCGGGATAGACCCGATTGGGTTTGAGGTTACCCGAATGCCAATCTGAAGAGGGCCGTCTTACATTCCCTTCGAAAAGGGAGAAGTTCAGGGACCATTCGAGTGTGGTTAGGGAGCGAGTTCCAGAGTGCTGGAGCCGCCGCAGAGAAGGCTCTCTGTCTTGTGCTGGACAAGTGACAGGAGCGGGACGATGGTATAACCAGCAAATTTTGCTCTTCCGAGCGCAGTGATCTCGGGGGAACGTACGGGGTAAGGCGGTCCCTCAGGTACACAGGCCCTAGACCGTGCAAGGCCTTAAAGGTTAAAACCTTTATATATAGCCTATGATAAAGCCAAATCTCTGATCAAACAATGAATAATTTTTTAAAAAATAGTTTTTATTGGTTCACATTTATTAAAAACATTACAGCATTACAACAAAAGACGAAAGTAATACAATACAGAAAGAAAAGATCCAGTACCCAAAGGTTTTGCGGTAGAGGTGAATAATTGACATTGAGCGCCAATTAGACGTAGCCAGTTCCCATCCTTTATTATCGATGGAGTCCGTAGGTTTTGTACCTCCCCTATGAAATATCTAACAATGCTAGAGGTTTCCGACCATTGGAGGGCCTTCACTCTGGCACGTTGCCATGCACTCCCATCTGACGTATTGGAAGGTCATTACCGGAAGACCCCATATGCCGAGAGACTGTACCCGTGTGACTCAGGACACATAGAAACAACAGAACAGCATCTTCTCTCCTCCTCCTCTTCTCCGCCTGGGAAAGTGGTGAGCAGCAGTCTCCCCGGGTGGAGAAGAGTGTGGAGAGGAAGGCAGGCCACTGCTGTAGAGATCTCTTGCAAAGCGTCTCCTCTCCTCCTCTTCTCTGCCTAGGGAGACGGCGGCCCTACAGCTTTCCCAGGCAGAGAAGAGGAGGAGGAGAGGAGACCGGCTGTTGACGGAGATCTTGCCATCTTTCCAGGCGGAAAAGGGTGTGGAGGGGAAGACTGGCCACTTCAGGAGAGCTCTCCAGCAACGGCCTGTCGTCTCCTCCTCCTTTCAGCCTGGTGGATCACAAAACACATATACAGCAAACATTCCATGCCATTGGGTTGTTGTAGGTCTTTCGGGCTGTATGCAGGGGCGGTCTAAGGTAATTTTAAATGGTAAGCGAACATTATTTTGGTGCTCCCCCAAAAAACATTATTTTGCCCCCCCCATGTCAAACAAATATACAATGATAATATCACAATACCATTAGTAGTATTATATTTATCAATGTATATACAATATATTATACCATACTCATACTATAAGAACATAAGAACATAAGAAGAGCCATGCTGAATCGGACCTCAGCCCATCTAGTCCAGCATTCTGTATCACACAGTGGCCCACCAGTTGTACACGGGGATCTCGAGCAGAAGGGAGGGCAAAACCCTGACCTGCTCCCAACCCCCCACAACCAGTACCCAGGGAAATCCTGCCTACCTCAACCAACTCCGAGGTGGCACTTGAATGTCCTTTTCAGTAACTACCAATACACTTGGTATCCATGAATCTGTCTAATCCTGCCTTGAAGTTGTCCAGACTGACAGCTGTCACAACCTCTTCTGGAAGTGAGTTCCATAACCCAATGACCCTCTGGGTGAAGAAATATTCCCTTTATTAGTCCTAATTTTCCTACCTTGGAGCTTTAGGGAGTGCCCTCTAGTCCTAGTGTTTTGTGACAAAGAAAACAGTTTTTCTTTATTCACCTTTTCTATCCCATGCATGATTTTATACACTTCGATCTTAACGCCGTCTTTCAAGGCTGAAAAGACCAAGGTGTTGCAACCTGGTTTCATAAGGGAGCCGCTCCATCCCTTGGATCATTCTTGTTGCCCTTTTCTGTACCTTTTCCAGTTCCGTTATATCCTTCTTAAGGTGCGGAGACCAGAATTGTACACAGTACTCCAAATGTGGCCTTACCATCGATTTGTAGAGAGGTAATACAACATTTGCTGACCTATTTTCGATTCCCTTCTGATCATGCCTAGCATAGAATTTGCTTTTTTTCACTGCTGCTGCGCACTGGGTTGACATCTTCATTGAGCTGTCCACCAAGACCCCAAGATCCCTTTCCTGGTTTGTCTCGGAAAGCTTTGACCCCATCAATTGGTAGGTGTAGTTGGGGTTCTTTGCCCCGATGTGCATGACTTTACACTTGTTTAGGTTAAAATGCATTTGCCACTTTGTTGCCCATTCACTCAATTTCGAGAGATCTTTCTGGAGCTCTTTACAATCAGTTTCATTTTTAACTACCCTGAACAATTTAGTGTCGTCTGCAAACTTTGCTACCTCAGAATTCACTCCTACAGCCAGATCATTAATGAATAAATTAAAAAGTAACGGACCCAAAACTGAACCTTGGGGTACGCCACTTCTCACCTCTTTCCACCCAGAGAAATGTCCGTTTATTACCACCCTTTGTTTCCTACAGTTTAGCCAGGTTCCAATCCAGGACAAGACCTGTCCTCTGATTCCATGGCTGAAGAGCTTATTTAGGAGCCTTTGGTGAGGGACTTTGTCAAAAGCCTTTTGAAAGTCAAGGTAAACAATATCAATTGGGTCCCCTTTATCTATGTGTTTATTTACACCCTCAAAGAATTCTAACAAGTTAGTAAGACATGATTTGCCTTTGCAGAAACCATGTTGATTTTCCTTCAGCAATGCCTGTTCTTCTATGTGCTTAGTAATTTTTCTTTAATAATGGTTTCCATCACTTTGCCTGGAACTGAGGTTAGACTAACTGGCCTATAATTTCCTGGATCACCCCTGGATCCTTTCTTGAAGATCGGAGTTACATTTGCCTCCCTCCAGTCCTCGGGTACAGTGCCTGATCTTAGAGAAAGGTTATATATTTTGGCTAGAATTTCAGCAATTTCACACTTGAGTTCCTTAAGAACTCTGGGGTGGATGCCATCTGGCCCTGGTGATTTGTTGACATTTAGTTTAGTAAGGCATGTGAGAACATCTTCCTTGTTTATCTCTATCTGGTTTAATTCATTTAATTCCCTCCCTGAAAAAACTGACTCAGCTGCAGGCATATGTTGTCTGTCCTCCTGTGTGAAAACGGAGGCAAAGAAGTCATTTAGCCGCTCAGCAATCTCCTTGTCTTCGCTGATTTTCCCTTTCTGACCATTGTCGTCGAGTGGCCCAACTGCTTTTCTAGTTGGGTTCCTGCTTCTGATGTACTTAAAGAAGTTTTTGTTGTTTTTAAATATTCTTTGCTATGTGTGCCTCAAAATCTCTCTTGGCTTTCCTGACTGTTGCTTTGCATTTAGTTTGCCAGAGCTTGTGTTCCTTTCTGTTCTCCTCGGTAGGAAGAGCCTTCCATTTCTTAAATGAGTTTTTCTTCTTTCCAATCACATCTTTTACTTCATTTGTAAGCCATACTGATGTCCTTTTGGACTTTCCATGCCTCTTTCTTTTTATTGAATGCATTTTAGTTCGGCCTGTTTTAAGGTATTTTTAAACAGTTTCCAAGCATTTTGGAGGGATTTGATTTTTTTACTGCTCCTTTTAGTTTGTTCTTTACAATTTTTCTCATTTTGGTGAAATTCCCTTTGTGAAAGTTTAATGTCTCTGTGTTAGTTTTCACTGACAGTTTGCTATCCAAACTTACGTTGAAGGTTATTGTGTTATGGTCACTGGTACCTATGGGCTCAGCTACAAGGACATCTTGAACGAGATCTTGTTCATTTGTTAGCACCAAGTCCAGGATCCCCTTTCCCCGGTTGGTTCCATGACCATCTGCTCAAGGGAATAATCAGCTAGCATGTCGAGGAACCTTGTCTCTCTTTCATGCGTAGAACAAGAATTTGGCCAATCTATTCGGGGATAGTTGAAGTCCCCCATTATGACTAAAGTATTTCTTTTTGAGGCCTGTTTAACTTCATTTTCCAGATAGCAGTCTGCCTCTGGAGTTTGGTTGGGAGGGCGATAGCAGATCCCTAATGCTAGATTAGTTTTTTGTCCTGGGACTTTTACCCACAATGTTTCTGTAGGTGAGTTTGAAATTTCTTGAAGTTCTAATTCATGAGATTCTAGCTCTTCATTTATGTACAGGGCCACACCGCCACCATTTTTCCCTCTCCTGTCTTTCCTGTACAGTTTATAACCTGGAATCTTTGTGTCCCATTTGTTTTCCTCCGTCCACCAGGTTTCTGTTATGCCAATAATATCAATATTTTTTTCTTTTGCCAAATATTCCAACTCCCCTATTTTTGTTCGAAGGCTTCTAGCGTTTGCGTACAGACATTTATATTTATTTCTCTGGTGCACTTTCAACTTTGGCTGTTTGTGAGAATTTGTAGAAGGCCTACCATGTCCTACCTCTCGACTACTACTATCTATCTTTTCTGTTGACTCAGCCATTTGTGTATGGATTTCGTCCTCCATACTTGGCATTTCACCCTCTCGAACCGGAAGCTGCCCAGCTCCTGTCGACTTTCCCCTAGGAATCAGTTTAAAAGCTGCTCTGAAATCTTTTTAATATTTTAATATTATATTATATCATAATTATATTATACTACATTACAATATAATTATATTATAATATATTGACATTATAATATAATATAACATTCTATTATATTATTATTATAAAATAATAAATAAAATTATTTATTTAAATAAAATTATCCTTTACTAAATATTTTCATTACTCCTATAAAACTCAAATAACCCAAAATAAAGTAAAATAAAATATTATATATTGCTATTTTGTACAATACCACTATACTGCAATATTATTTGTAATATTACATGTAATATAAAATATATCATTATTCTATTGTTATATTGTTATATTGTATTTTTATTATATTGTATGACAATATTAAGCAGAACTGTATAATAATCAACAAGAAATGCAATGTAAATGCATCAAAATCAGAATATATTACCTACCACCCGTCTCATAATCCATAGGAGTCTCCCATAAGTCCAAAATTAGGATCCCAATGTAAATGTAAATAGAAAAACAGCCAAAATGTTCAAATGAGGCAGGCAGCGGCCTGGGCAAACTTGGGCCCTCCCTCCCTCTAGGTGGTTTGGGCTCCAACTCCCACAACTCCTCATAGCCTCAGGCCCCTCAGGTATAGACAGAAATAGAGCCGAAGAAAGGAAGGAGGGAGAGAAGAGGTCACAGAGGAGGAGGAGGAAGAAAGCCCTTCATTCATTCCTTCACTTACACTTCCTTCACTGATTCTTTTCTCCTTCCCTGCAAACGCGCACGTGCGGCGGAGACAAAGGGAGAGGGGAAGCACTCCCTGCCTGCCCGATAGGGAGTGCTTTGCTTACAGGCTTCTGCGCAAGGGAGCTACTGGGCATGCGCGGAGGTTTTTGCGCATGTGCAGTTGCTTCTGCGCTCAACTTCAGCTCTGGAGCAACTGCACCTGCGCGAAAACCTCCGTGCATGCCCAGAAGCAGCGTCGGAGCGCACAATGCCCAAAAGCAGGCAGCTGCGGCGTTGCCTGAGGAACATCGGCAGGGCCAGGATGGCGCCCCCTTCCCAGATGGCGCCCTATGCGGCCGCTTACTTGGCCTAACTGTAGGACCACCCCTGGCTGTATGGCCATGTTCTAGAAGTATTCTTTCCTGACGTTTCGCCTGCATCTGTGGCAGGCATCCTCAGAAGTTGTGCGGTCAATGCCATTAATACACTAAGACAGGCAATTGTACATAGATAGAGACTTTCCCATCATTGGCATCTTGGAGGCTTGTGTTTGGTTCCAGCCACAGGAAGATGGTGCTGTCACTTCACTTTCCCTGCTGAAGAGCTTTGTTCATCAACTCCCTCCTTGATCAAATTGCTGGCATTTTTCTGGTATTAACTTATAGGTGCCTTCAATACTTCCCCGCTTTTAAACAGTACCTATTTATATACTCATATTTTTGCTTTAGAACTGCTAGGTAGGCAGAAGCTGGACTAAAGGCCAGGAGTCACCCTGACCCAGGCTTCAAACTGTCAATTATAATATTATAAACAAAAAATATTTATTTATTTATTATATCCCACTTTATTTATTGGAGCCTCCAGTGGCGCAGCAGGTTAAACAGCTAAGCTGCTGAACTTGCTGACTGAAATGTTGGTGGTTTGAATCCAGAGAGCAACATTACCACCCCGTGGCCATAACCAAGCACAGCCTCCAAGGTGTTGAAGATGGGAAATGCCTATATTTACCTCTATCTATGTTGTCTGTCTTGTGATTGAATAACCAGCATTGAATGTTGGCCTCGTATGTGTTCTGTGATCCGCCCGTAGTCTCCTTCGGTGTGAGAAGGGCAGAATATAAATATTGGAAATAAAAAAGTAAGTAAATATATTATTATTCTATTCTATTATTATATTATTAGAATAATACATTAGTATTATATATTATACTAGCAGTACCCGGCCACGCATTGCTGTGGCATAGTCTGTGGCAAACCCCTTCTACCCGCATGGTGGAAAAGCACAATCCAAGGACTCCTGACAGATGGCCATTTAGCCCCGGCTTGATAACAATAAGAGACCTTTACCAGTTAGATTAGGAGGACTTGGGATTTGTATCTTGCTATTGTTGTATTGAAGTCCTTATACACTGTATTCCCAGGCCTGGGCCAACTTGGGCCCTCCCTCTTGCCCTCCAGGTGTTTTGTACTACAACTCCCCCAATTCCTAATAGGCTGCCAGGACTGACTTGGGACATAGACCCCAGATGACCAGTGGAATGTATTGATTGGATGTGTGTGTGTGTGTGTGTGTGGGGGGGTGTTTGCCATTTATGTTGGGAGTAGTAGTTTACCTACATGGTGAAAATCTGCAGGTCATCCCCCCCGGATTGCGGGCTGGCTGCAAATTTTGCGCAGAGAAGCCTCATGTCCATCTGAGGATACTGGAGGGTTTTTTTTGGGGGGGGGGGAACTGACCTTGATGTCTGGGAGCTGTAGTTCCCCCGCATCCAGAGAAACGGTGGAAGCAGAGGGAGAGAGAGAGAAGGGCCTGGCTCGGTTGTTCTGGTACTCCCAGAATGCAAGGCCAGGCCTGGCCCCTCCCCCCCCCCGGTGCGGTTATGGTGCATAACATGGCTTCTTTCTGAACGTCCTCCAAGATTCACCAGGCCATGTCTGCCTGTCGCCTGACCCCCGGGAAGAGATGCCGCTGGTGGAGGACACACGTGCGTGCTGCTCCCGATTGGCTGGCGTGCTGAGGGCGGTTGTCTTGGCGGCGAAGTCTCTGTTGCGGCCAAGGGGCGCACGTTTCCTGTGCCATCCACCAGCGGGTTTGTATGCGGTTGTGATTGGCTGTGTGTGTGCGTGGGGGGGGGGGAGAGAGAAGGGGTTTGCACGCATGTGTTAGTTTTCCACGCATGCGCCAGGGATGATGGAAAATGTAGCCCTCTCAGACTTTTGCATTTTTTAAGTGATTGGTTTTTTGTTTGTCCAATTTTGTGAGTGTTGGTCACACCTCGTACTGTTTGAGGTTTTGTGGCCAAATTTGGGGTTTCTGCGTTCAGTGGTTTTTCTGTTTTTAAGCCTGGAACGATGACATGAAGATTTATATATATATATATATATATATACACACACACACACACACACACACACACACATATATATATATAAATATATACAGTATATAGTATTAGTATTATATTGTATTGCATTGATGTTATTAGTAATATTATTTGTATATACAATATATTATATTATTAGCATAGTATTAGTATTATATATTATTATATTGTATTATACTACTACACTGCAATATTATTAGTACTGTTATTTTATTTATTATTTACAGCATTTTTACCCCGCCCTTCTCAACCCCTGAGGGGAGACTCAGAGCGGCTAACAAAGGAAGCAATTCGATGCCACATCAATACACATTATAAAACCATAAATGCAAAGGATTAAAATAACAATTAGTTAAAAACAATTAATCAACAGTCAATTAAAAATTAAGACAATACTCCATCCACAAGCCAATTGATAGAACAGTAAAGCCATATCCTCAGGTTTATTGTCTTGCCAATCCATTCCAGTTAAAAAGTGCTGCTATATGTCATTGTGCAAAGGCCTGGTCCCAAAATCAGGATTTTAATATCTTCCTGAACGCCAGGAAGGATGGGGTCACTCGTATTTCACTTGGAAGCACGTCCCACAGGCAGGGGGCTACAGCCAAGAAGGCCCTATCTCTCATCCCCGCCAGCTGCATCTGAGATGCTGACGGGAGCAAGAGCAGGGCCTCCCTGGATGATCTTAAGTTGTGAGGTGGGATGTAGAGGCAGATGCGTTCGGACAAGTAAGCTGGGCCAGAACCGTATAGAGCTTTATAGGTCAAAACAACCACTTTGAATTGAGCTCGGAAATGGACAGGCAGCCAGTGGAGCTGATACAACAAGGGAGTGGTATGCTCCCTGTATGTAGCTCCTGTTAGTAATCTAGCTGCCGCCCGTTGGACTAATTGCAGTTTCCGAATCATCTTCAAAGGCAGCCCCACGTAGAGTGCGTTGCAGTAATCTATTCGGGATATGACCAGAGCGTGGACAACCGTGGCCAGATCAGACTTCCCAAGGTACGGGTGCAGCTAGCGCACAAGTTTTAACTGTGCAAAAGCTCTCCAGGCCACCGCCGAGACCTGGGGTTCCAGGCTCAGCGATGAGTCCAGGATCACTCCCAAGCTGCGAACCTGCGTCTTCAGGGGGAGTGTAACCCCATCCAACACAGGCTGTAACCCTATGCCCTGTTCGGCCTTTCGACTGACCAGGAGGATCTCTGTCTTGTCAGGATTCAGTTTCAATTTGCTAGCCCTCATCCAGTCCGACACAGCGGCCAAGTCTGGACAGCCTCCTTAGTGACAGCTGGGAAGGAGTGACAGATTTGGACGTCATCTGTGTGCAGATAACACCTTACTCCGAAACTCCGAATGATCTCTTCCAGCGGCTTCATGTAGATGTTAAATAACATCGGGGACAGTACTGAACCCTGAGGGACTCAAGACAACCCAGTAACACCCTCTGAGACAGGCCCTCCAGGAAGAACTGGAACCACTGTAAAAGTCCCTTTTCTGCGAAGCGTCCCAGAAGTATACCATGGTCAACCGTATCGAAGGCCGCTGAGAGGTCCAGCAGAACCAACAGGGACACACTCCCCCTGTCTAGCTCCCGGCGTAGATAATCTACTAAGGCGACCAAGGCTGTCTCAGTTCCATGTCCCGATCTAAAGCCAGACTGTGCTGGATCAAGATAATCGTTGTCTACCAAGAATCCCTGGAGTTGCGAGGCCACCACATGTTCCATGACTTTGGCTGATAGTTAACTAATTGAGTGGGGTCCAGTGATGGATTTTTCAACAGCGGTTTTTTAACAGCCTGTTTTAGTCTGGCTGGAATTCTGCCCTCCTGTAAGGAAGCATTAACCACCACCTTAACCCACTCTGCCAAACCCCCTCTGGCTTTAATCAGCCAGGATGGGCAGGGGTCTAGGATGCATGTGGTAGGCCTTGCTTCCCCAAGGATCTTGTCCACATCCTCAAGCTGAACCCATTGAAATGAATCCATTAAAACTGAACAAGCAGATGCTCATGTCACATCCTCAGGGACTGCCGTTAAAGTGGTATCGAAATCGGAACGTATCAGAGCAACTTTATCCGTGAAGAACCAGGCAAATTCTTCACAGCGAACCGCCGAGCCGTCTGGGATCTCGCTCTGCGGTGGGTTTAATAGTCCTCTGACAACTCAGAACAGTTCCGGTGGACGTTTCTTAGCGGAGGCAACCTTGGCCGTAATTGATGTTTTCTGTGCAGCCTTTGTTGCCGTGTCATACGTCCTAAGATATGATACCAGATGCGATTGGGCTGATTTGCTCCGCTTCCGACGCCACACACACTATAGCCTTTTTTTCAATTATATGTAATATTGTTGTTGAACCTAATTCAGAACGGGAAAAATGGCACCATCCCCTTACATTATAAGACAAACACTAGGTGTCGCCAAACTGCAATGCAGTGATTGGCTGGCCATAAAAGACCGAACACTAGGTGGCACCAAGGGGCAATGCAATGAGTGGCTAGCCATAGAAGACTATGAGCTTGCAATATAAGACCGAACACCAGGTGGTGCCAAAGGGCAATGCAATGAACAGCATGCAATAGAACAGTGTTTCCCAACCTTTTTTGAGCCGTGGCACACTTTTTACATTTACAAAATCCTGGGGCACACCACCAACCAAAATGACACAACTAACACAGTCATACATATAGTTAATATGTTTTTAAATGTATTTATACACTCAGTGTGAAACCTGGGCCTCTTTCGATGGACACAACATAGATATCCTGGCAGGAATGGCAGAAAGACACAAACTTCCCACACAGAACTCCCATAACCAAGAGAAAATACTATAAGAGTTTGGTGGGCATTGACCTTGAGTTTTGGGAGTTGTAGTTCACCTATATCCAGAGAGTCCTGTGGACTCAAACAATGTTGGATCAGGACCAAACTTGGCATAAACACTCAATATGCCCAAATATGAACGCAGATGGAGTTCAGGGGAAATAGACCTTGACATTTGGGAGTTGTAGTTGCTGGGGTTTATAGTTCCCCTACAATCAAAGAGCATTCTGAACCCCACCAACGATAGAACTGGGCCAAACTTCCCACACAGAACCCCCAGGAGGCAAGAGGAGGTCTCTGCATGGGGAAAGGGTGGCGGGCCTTTCCAATGCCTGGAGAGGGAGAGACCAAGTAGACAACGGGTGGGGAGGGTGTGTTTGTAATTTTGTGCCTTTATCGAGGTAGGTTTCTAGGGTTTTTATACTTCAACACACTAGGCTCCCCCCCCCCCCCCAGGTTCCAATTTCCCACGGCACACCTGATGATTGCCCACGGCACACTAGTGTGCCCCGGCACACTGGTTGAGAAACACTGCAATAGAAGACTATGAGCTTGCAATATAGGACTGAACAGGCGTCGTCAAAGGGCAATGTAATGATTTATCTAAATAATCCCAGAGCCGTCAACGGGGAAGACATGCCTCCCAAAGGCGCTACTGAACCTGCAGCAGAATGGGAGGAACAACACCATTCCAGTCTTGCTGGACATAGCTGAAAAGACCGGGAACAGGTCAGAATTCATCAACGCACCCTTCCGCGACGTCTACTACCGGGGTGAGATATAGAGGGCTTTAAAAATGTTTTATATCATTATTGATATATTCTATTCTATTATTATTCTATTTATTATATATAAACAGACTAAAATAGAAAAATATTATATATTATAAATAGAATAAAATAGAATAGATAATATTAACAATAATAATATATAATATGTCAATGGAGAGAGGGCCATTGGTGTCTCCTGAGCAGTGGGAACTGTTTGTGGAGGCAGGAGCTTGTCTGTGTAAGTGGACAGCCCAGCCATGTACGCACATACAGATTTTCACTTATATTTGTATAGATTTATATTATTATTAATATATGCTATTCTATATTATTATTGTATTATTAATATATTGTATTGTATTATATTTATATTATTATTATTATTATATCTTGACTTGCCTTACCTGGGCTTAGGGCAAACGGCCTTGCACATAGCCATAGAGCGTCGCTGCAAGCATTACGTGGAGCTGCTGGTGGAGAATGGGGCTGACGTCCATGCACAGGCCAGGGGGCGCTTCTTCCAGCCCAAAAATGAGGGAGGATACTTCTACTTTGGTTAGTATCATTACTCATCCCTATTATTCATTCTTATTATATTATGCAATTTTTAATAATTTATTATAATGTATTGTTTAGTTTATTATTTTTGTTTAATATTTATTAGAATTATAATTATATTATATTCTCCCAGCCCAAAAATGAGGGAGGCTACTTCTACTTGGGTCAGCAATAATCAATACTTTTTTATTATTATTTAATATTATTATTATTTATTAATGGTCACCTATAAAGGCCATTCTGAAGGCAGCTATACAAAATGGCTATCCAAATATGCTTCTCTGAAGGCAGCTATACAAAATGGCCACCTGAATAGACCTCTCCAAAAGCAGCTATAACAACAATAACAACAACAACATAATAAGCATTATTTATATCCATCCCCTCTCCCCAAAAGGACTCGGGGCAGCTCATACAAAATGGCCACCCATAAAGGTCTCTCCGAAAGCAGCTATAACATATATTTCGCTCTGTCTCCCAGGGGGGACTCTGGGTGGATTATAGAACACATATATGGCAAACATTCAATGCTGTTATACAATTAACAAGGACGGACAATTCATAAACAGAGGTATATAGGCTTTCCTGTCTTTTTCCATCTCTGGCATATGGAGGCTGTGCTCAACTCTGGCCACCAGGTGGTGCTGTTGCTTCATCTTCCATGACATGGAGCTTTTTGTTGTTCATAAACGTCCTTGCCGGCATGTTCTTATGGGCATCTTTTATTACCTCCCTGCTAAAAGTGATACCTATTTATCTACTCACCATTGCTGTTTTCGATCTGCTAGGTGGGTAGGGAGTTGGGCTGACCGCGGGAGTTCACCTTGACCCAGGCTTGAACTGCCAACCTTTCGATCGGCGGGAATAACCCGGTTTAACCCACTGTGCTACAGCCTGGCCATACGAAATGGCCATCTGAATAGGCCTCTCTCTGGTGTGGCAACTACACAAAATGGCCACCTGAATAAGCCTGTCCAAAGGCAGCATCTCCCCAAAATGGCCTTCCTGGTGGTCGCGGTTGTTATTGTGATTACCTTTCTCTCTGTTTCTTGCTAGGGGAGCTGCCGCTGTCACTGGCAGCCTGCACAAACCAGCCAGAGATTGTGTGCTACCTGACGGAGAACAGGCACAAGGCGGCCGACCTGCGGCGCCAGGACTCACGGGGCCACACTGCCCTGCACGCCCTGGTGGCTGTGGCCGACAACACACGCCCCAACACACGCTTTGTCACACGCATGTACGACCGCCTCCTGGCCAAGTCCGCCCCGCTCTGCCCACAACAGGGCGGCCTTGAGGCAGTCCTCAACAATGAGGGCCTCTCCCCGCTTATGATGGCTGCCAAGACTGGAAAGATCGGGGTGAGAAGGACAGCCATTTTAGGCTGCCAATTTGGGGAACTTCTCTCTCAGAGGGGCCTCTCTGAAAGCAGCAACTGCACAAAATGGCCGCCTTTCTTCTTATTCCTTCACAACGCAGATCTTCCAGCACATCATCCGTCGGGAGATCCCAGAGGAAGGGGCGCGGCACCTCTCCAGGAAGTTCAAGGACTGGGCGTACGGCCCTGTCTACTCCTCGCTCTATGACCTCTCATCCATCGACACCTGCGGGGAGGAAGTCTCCGTCCTTGAGATCCTTGTCTACAATAGCAATGTCGAGGTATGCCTCTCTAGGGATCCTCCCAGCACAAACTCTATGGTTATAAACATGTACCTGGAAGACCTAGGGAATTCCTAGAATGATATACTTATCTAGGTATTCACTTAATGGTAGGCTGTCTAGGAATTTATAATAGATGCAACTCTATGGAAACTTGCCAGCAAAATTCTATGGTTACTTCCAACACAAAAATAGCTTAGAGTTGCCTAGGGGACCTAGGAAATTCCTAGAGAGGTATCCTTACCTAGGAAGTTATAGTAGGTTTTCTAAGAATTTATGTCTGTGACTCTATAGAAGGAAGTGAGCCATATAGTGTTTGCATGGAAGTTACTGGACGACTTAGAGAATTCCTATAAAAATGTCTTTTCTAGGGATCCCCCCCCCCTGGCTCTGATTACTATAAATTTCTTTAGGACCTATGAAATTCTTACAAATAACACATCTCTGGGAATTTGCCAGTGCAATGACTCATACCATAGAGTTGCCAAACAAAATTTGTATAAATTAAACCTCTCTAGGAATTTGAAAGTGCTACTCTGTGGTGGCTTGTAAGAAAAGTATACCTTCCTAGATGGGTTTCCTTTCTAGGAGTTTGCCACTATGTCTCTCTGAAAGGAAGAATTGAGAACCCAAACAATTTCTCGTGGGACCTGATTTGGCCACTCGATTTTATGATAATGGAAGCATACAATAGAATTGCCTGGAAGACCCATATAATTCCTAGAGGGGACTAATTTGACTACTCTATGATAGTGGAAGCGTACCATTGAGTTGCCTGGAGGACCTTGAAAGTTCCTAGAGGGGAGCAATTTTGATTCTTGTCTCTCTGGTGGTGGAAGCATACCATAGAGTTGCTTGGAGGACCCATATAATTCCTAGAGGGGACTGATTTGACCCATTAATTCTTGGCTACTCTATGACAGTGGAAGCGTATGGTATTGCCCAGAGAACCCTGAAAATTTTCTAAAGTGGGCCTATTTTGTCCGATTTGGCTAAAATGGTGGTGAACCCCTATTGGGGAATACAATAGAGTGCACTGTCGCTCCTGCCCAGAACCGTCATGAGATGCTGGCGGTGGAGCCCATCAACGAGCTCTTGCGGGACAAGTGGCGCAAGTTCGGGGCAGCTTCCTTCTATATCAGTGTCGTCTCCTATCTCAGCGCTATGATAATTTTCACCCTCGTCTCCTACTACCGCCCCATGGAGGGAACCGTAAGTTATCATCTTATTTATTATTAGTATTATTATTATTACTAACTAAATACATATTAATTGTTCCTGTTTAAAAAGTATTTTTTTTAAAAAATTAATTATTTAGTTCAATTATTTAATTATTCAAATTTAATTATTTGATTAAATTAAACTTATTTACCGGTATTTAATTCTTTAAATTCACTTATTTAATTTGATTATTTAAAATTTATTGCAGAGTATTGTTATTAACTAAATATTTTAATTTCATTACGCAAATACTTGAATTTTTATTTTTATTGAAATTTCATCATTTAATCTAATTATTGTAATTTAATTCCTTGAATTTAATTATTTAATTTAGTTATTTAATGGAATGGTTTGAATTTAATTATTTAATATAATTACTGTATGTATATTTAATTATTTCGTTATGTGATTATTTCATTGTTTACATTTAATTATATTAGTTTAATTCTTCATTTTAAAAATTCAATTGTTTAAATTGTGTTTTCCCCTTTTAAAAGAATTTGGACTAAAATCCAGAATGGATATGCCATTTTTCTAGCTTGTGCACAGACCTTCCTACAAGGGACCATGTGTTTTCCACCAATAATGTATCTTATTTTGGGTGGAAAAGTTACTTTATTATTCTTGTTGTTATTGTTATTGTTATTGGACTCCCCAACAGCCTCCGTATCCTTATGTCACCACCACGGATTATCTTCGTTTGGCTGGAGAAATCGTGACCCTTTTCACTGGTGTCCTCTTCTTCTTCACAAATGTGAGTGGACAAAGGGGACCTATAAGGGTAATCTAGAACAAGTAGAAGGGGATCCTAAGGGTAATCTAGACCAGGAAGGGGGGGGACCTAGGCGGCGCCAAAGGGTAACGTGCTCCCGGAGAATGACAGAGGACAAGTAGAGCGGCCCCGAGGGGACCTCTATTCCGGCCCTGGACCCGGTAGAAGTTGGACAGCCCTGATCTAGACCAACTAGAGTTAGAATGGAACCCCCAAGAGTCATCTAGATAGATAGATAGATAGATCTGTCTATCTGCATTGGCTGCATTATATTATAATAACAATTTAAAATTAATGTTAAGTGTTGTTTATATAATTTATGTTGAATGTTTATTATGTTAGATGTAGATTAATTGATTGCTTTATGTTCTATTGGATCTGGAATGGAATGTTTGCCATCTTTTGTTATAATCCGGCCTGAGTCTCCTGGGGGAAAGAGAGCAGAATATAAATAAAGTGTGTTTGTGTGTGTAGATAGATAGAATTATAGATAGACAAATGATAGAGTTGTGGACTTGAGATAGGCCTACCTTCAGGTCCTAACAGAGACATAGATAATTATCCATCCGTAAACAGATAGATGGATGAGGAGATACCGTACATAGATGGATGGAGATACACAGATGGACAGAGAAAGGGGGGTGGGGAGGAAGGAAAGAGAGAAGGAAGGATGAAACCAAAGAGTGAAAGAAGGAATAAAAGAAAGGGGTAGAGAAGGAAGAAAGGAAAGGGGAAGAAAAAGGGGGTAAGGAATAGGTAGGTACTTCTCTTTCATAATAGTCCAGATATCTACCTCTACTTTGAAAATTCTTACTATAGGCCACAGCAACGCGTGGCAGGGCACAGCTAGTCACCCTCTAAAACCCCCATGTTTAGACATACCCTACTCTGTACACGGCTGGTGTTTTAAAATTTTAATCTATTACATCTGGCCCTGCCATAGTGTCTTAAATCTCTTGTGTGTTATTGCTTATATGTTTAGTTATATTTTATATTGTTTTATTGCTTGTTTGCTTTGTTGATATACTGATGTATTTGTATTTGACGGGCTTGGCGAGTCCCTTCGGGGAGATGGTGGAGAAGTATAAATAAAGTATTATTATTATTAATAGACAGATAAGATAGATGAAATTATAGATAGATGAATTGATTGATAGAGCCATAGATAGATCAATGGAGAGCGAAAAAGGATAAGACCTAAGAGAGGCCTACCTTCAGATCCCCGATGGATGGAGGGATGGGGAGAGGGGAGAGAGGGAGAGAGAGGGGGGAGAGAGGGGAGAGAGGGGGAGAGAGAGGGGGGGAGAGAGGGGGAGAGAGAGGGGGAGAGAGGGGGAGAGAGAGGGGGAGAGAGGGGGGAGAGGGAGAGAGAGGGGATGGAGGGGAGGGAGAGAGGGGGAGGGAGGGGGAGGGAGAGGGAGGGAGGGGAGAGGGAGAGAGGGGGGGGAGAGAGGGGGAGAGAGAGAGGGAGGAGAGAGGGGGAGGAGGGGGAGGAGAGAGGGAGAGAGGGGGAGAGGGGGAGAGGAGGGAGAGAGAGGGGGAGAGAGAGAGAGAGAGAGAGAGAGAGAGAGAGAGAGAGAGAGAGAGAGAGAGAAATGGACCTAAGCGAGACCTACCTTCAGGTCCCAATAGACAGATAAAGAGAAATCGATGGATGGATGAATTGATGGATAAATAGATAGACTATGTAAAAGGGACCCTAAAGGTCATCTAGACCAAGTAGCATAGGAAGGGGACCCTGAGGATTGTCTACACCAACCCCACACCTCTTTTCCTTCTGCAGATCAAAGACCTTTTCATGAAGAAATGCCCTGGCGTCAACTCCTTCTTCATCGATGGCTCCTTCCAGTTGCTCTAGTGAGTGGCAAGCTATTCATTCCACTACCCTTCCATGCCACCTAGTGTTTAGTCTTATATTACAAGCTCATAGACTTCTATGGCAATCTGTTCATCGCATTTATTTATTTATTTATTATTTGGACTTGTACGCCACCACTCCCTGAGGGCTCGGAGCGGCTTACAATCAGGTAAAACACACAGAGGTAAAAGCATACATATTAAACTAGCTTAAAAAAGATTTCTGGCCTAGCAATCCAAGGCTAGCCGGAAAAGGTGAGTCTTGCAGGCCTTGCGGAAGGAAAGAAGGTCCTGCATGGCTCGTACATCGCTAGGAAGAGTGTTCCATATTGACGGCGACACTACAGAAAAGGCTCTGTGCCGGGTCGATGTAAGACAGATTGCTTTGAAGGTCGGTACTTCAAGGAGGTTCATTTGTTCGGAACGAAGTGACCTCTGGGGTTGGTAGGGGAAAAGACGGTCCCTCAGATACAGCAGCCCCAGACCATGCAAGGTGATCCGGTGCTTGACCGGAAGCCAATGAAGCTGCTGGAGGATAGGTGTTATGTGACATCTCACTGGAACCCCAGTGAGAAGTCGTGCAGCGGCATTCTGAACGAGCTTAAGTTTCCGGATTACTGACAAGGGCAGGCCGGTGTAAAGGGCATTACAGTAGTCCAGTCTTGAGATGACCGTGGCTTGGAGCACCGTGGCCAGGTCGTCTCTGGATAGGTAGGGGGCCAGACGCCTAGCTTGCTGCAGATGGAAAAAGGTGGTTTTGCTGACGCTGGAGACCTGGGCTTCCATCGACAGCAACGGGTGAAAAACGACCCCAAGGCTCTTAACTGAGGATGTCGGGCATAATGCCTCGCCATCCAAGCTAGGCAGTCGGACTTCCCCACCAACCGGGCGGCCCAGCCACAGTATCTCTGTCTTTGCTGGATTCACCCTCAATCTACTGGCACGCAGCCAACCAGTGACGGCTTCAGGGCACTGTTGGAAACGAGAGGGTACGGAGTCAGGCCGGCCTTCCATTTTCAGAACGAGCTGGGTGTCGTCAGCGTACTGATAACATTCCAGCCCAAAGCTTTGGACCAGACCAGGAAATGGTCGCATATAGATGTTAAATAATAAAGGGGAAAGAATGGCACCTTGAGGGACCCCACAGGTAAGTGGAGCCCTCTCGGAAACCAAACCGCCCCTTTCCACTCGCTGTCCCCAATTGTGGAGAAAGGACAACAGCCATTTCAGGGCTGTTCCCCTGACTCCAGCAACAGCAAGGCGGTGGGCCAAAAGATTGTAATCGACCGTATCAAAAGCTGCTGTGAGGTCCAATAACACAAGCAGCACTGAACCGTCCTTGTCCAGTTGGCATCAAAGCTGATCTGAAATGGCGACCAACACAGTCTCCGTCCCATGCCCCAAACGGAAGCCGGACTGGAAGGGATCTAAGCCGGCTGTGTCCTCAAGGAACTGCTGCAGTTGCCCCGCTACCGCCCTCTCAATCACCTTGCCCAGGAATGGAAGGTTTGAAACTTGGCGGTAATTGGAGAGAACTGATCGATCTACATTTGGTTTCTTCAGTAGCGGGGAGACCACTGCCTCTTTTAAGCCCTCTGGAAAGACTCCTTGCTCAAGGGAGCTGTTGATTATATTCAACACTAGCCAGGAGGGACACGGATCGAGGGAGCATGTGGTCGATCTCGCTGCAGCTAACAGTTCGTCGACAGCCTCTGCATCCAGTGGGACAAACCGATCGAGGGTGGGCCCAGCAGAGGGCCACAGAGTCTCGAGCTCGCTGACTGTATCAATTGTGGCAGGGAGTTCCCGGCGGAGTAACGAGATCTTGTCTGTGAAATAACTCTGAAAAACCTCAGCTGTAAGGGCCTGATCATTATTGTTTGGGACGGTAGGGACCATTGTCAAAGAACGAATTATCTTGAACAATTGAGCTGGGCATGAGTTCGCAGACGCTATCAGAGAGGAATAGTAAATTTGCTTAGCCTCAGTGATAGCATACTCATAGGTCTCCATAAAAACCTTATAAGCTGATCTCGATGCTCCGTCACAGATCTCTCGCCCCGCGCCCTCTAGCTGTCTCTTTTTCCTTTTCAAAGACCAAAGCTCCTCGGTGAACCAAGGGGAACGGTTTTGGCGGGGTTGGAGAGGGCGTCTAGGGGCGATCTCGTCTAGTGCGTTGGATAGTGCGGCGTTCCATGTATCCACTTGCACTTCGACCGAGTCGCTGCCAGGCTCCAGATCCCTCAGAGCATTCAGGAACCTATTGGGTTCCATGAGTCTCCTTGGGCGAACCCAAATTCGTTCGACGCCCTTGCAGGGAGGGTGGGTCTGCTCTAACCGGACTCTCAGGGCACGGTGATCCAACCATGGAGCCTCAAAGGAAGAGGTTAGGGTCACCTGGATTCCGGAACCAAAGATTAAATCCAACGTGTGACCGGCCTGGTGTGTGGGTCCTGTGTTGTAAAGAGAGAGTCCCAGGGTCTCCATGGAGGACACTAGGTCCCTTTGGCAACACCTACTGTTCAGCCTTACATTACAAGCTATTCCTTACATTGCCCTTTGGCACCACCTGATGTTATTATATTATTATGTTATATTATTATAGCTTCATCTATTCCGTCCTTGTCCTGGTGTCAGCCGCTTTGTACCTCTCTGGGGTGGAGGCCTACCTCGCCGTCATGGTCGTCGCCTTGGTCTTGGGCTGGATGAATGCCCTCTACTTCACCCGTGGCCTCAAGCTGACAGGGACGTACAGCATCATGATCCAAAAGGTGAGGAGGAGGATCTAGATGACCTTTTGGGGGGGGCTGTTTGGTCTAAGTGACTCCCTTTCAACTCTAGTTCCTCTCTTTCCATATCTAGATCCTCTTCAAGGACCTCTTCCGCTTCTTGTTGGTCTATGTCCTCTTCATGATTGGCTACGCTTCAGGTAAGGATAGAAGACCCTTAGGGAACCCTAAGAGAATCATAAATAACTGGGTTGGGAGGGTGGCATTGTTTGACAACATACTTCCCCCCTCAAGGTCTCCTTCTGACTCTATACAGTCTAGATGACATTAGGGTTCCTTCTACTTGGTCTAGATGATCCTTTCTGACTCAAGTTGGTATAGATGACCTTTAGGCTTCCCTTCCAACTCTAATTGGGTTAGATGACCCTTAGAATTCCCTTTGACTTGGTTTATAGAGTCCCTTTCAGAGTCTACTTGTTCTAGATTACCCTTAGGGTCCCCTTTTCTAGATGACCTTTAGGATTCCAATTCTACTGTCTTTGCCCTCCAGCCTTGGTCTCCCTGCTGAACCCGTGCCCAAACGCTGACCGTTGCCCAAACTGCACGGCCCCATCCTACCCATCCTGCCGGGACAGCCAGACCTTCAGCAGCTTCCTCCTGGACCTCTTCAAGCTAACCATTGGCATGGGTGACCTCGAGATGATCGAGAGCGCCAAGTACCCGGGGGTCTTCGCTGTTCTGCTGGTCACCTACATCATCCTCACCTTTGTCCTCCTCCTCAACATGCTCATTGCCCTCATGGGGGAGACCGTGGGGCAGGTCTCCAAGGAGAGCAAGCAGATCTGGAAGCTCCAGGTGAGCAGAGAGAGAAAGAGATTGTTTGTGGTCACGGTTATATTGCAAGCTCATAGTCTTCCAGAATGGATGTCCAAAGAACTTCTAACTGTGCTAAGACTCAAAAGAGACATGCACAAGAAGTGGAAAAAGGGAGAAATCACCAAAGAAGAATTCAAACAAATAGCCAACTCCTGTAGGGAAAAGGTCCGCAAGGCTAAAGCACAAAACGAGCTCATGCTTGCCAGGGACATTAAAACAATTAAAACGGGCTTCTATGCTTACGTCAGTAGAAAAAGGAAGAACAAGGAGGCGATAGGGCCTCTGCAATGAGAAGATGGGGCAATGCTGACAGGGGACAGGGAGAAGGCAGAACTACTTAATGCCTTCTTTGCCTCGGTCTTCTCACAGAAAGAAAGTCATCTTCAACCTCAGCAAGATGGAGTGGGTGAGGGATTAGAGGACATCCAACCCCAAATTGGGAAACAAGCCATCCAGGAATGCCTGGCTGCTCTAAACGAGTTCAAGTCCCGGGGCCAGATCAACTACACCCAAGAGCATTGAAGGAACTAGCGGAAGTAATCTCAGAACCATTGGCCATCATCTTTGAGAGTTCTTGGAGAATGGGAGAAGTCCCAGCAGATTGGAGGAGGGCCAATGTGGTCCCAATCTTCAAGAAGGGAAAAAAGGACGACCCAAACAATTACCGTCCGGTCAGCCTCATGTCGATACCTGGCAAGATTCTGGAAAAGATTGTTAAGGAAGTGGTCTGCAAACACTTAGAAACAAATGCAGTCATTGCTAATAGTCAACACAGATTTATCAAAAACAAGTCATGCCAGACTAATCTGATCTCTTTTTTCAATAGGGTTACAAGCTGGGTAGATGCAGGAAATGCCGTGGATGTAGTGTATCTGGACTTCAGTAAGGCCTTCGACAAGGTCCCCCATGACCTTCTGGCAAGGAAACTAGTCAAATGTGGGCTAGGCAAAACTATAGTTAGGCGGATCTGTAATTGGTTAAGCCGACGAACCAAGAGGCTGCTCACCAATGCTTCCTCTTCATCCTGGAAAGAAGTGACAAGCGGAGTGCCATCAGCAGGGTTCCCTCCTGGGCCCGGTCCTGTTCAGGATCTTCATTAATGACTTAGATGAAGGGTTAGAAGGTATTGTCGTCAAGTTTGGAAGGGATAGCCAATACTCCAGAAGACAGGAGCAGAATTCAAAACGATCTTAACAGATTAGAGAGATGGGCCAAAACTAACAAAATGAACTTCAACAGTGACAAATGCAAGTGACTCCACTTAGGCAGAAATAATGAAATGCAAAGATACAGAATAGGGGACACATAGCTTGAGAGCAGTACGTGTGAAAAAGATCTTGGGGTCCTTGTGGACAAGTTAAACAGGAGCCAACAATGTGATGCGGCGGTAAAAAAAGCCAATGGGATTTTGGCCTGCATCAATAGGAGTCTAGTGCCTAGATCCAGGGAAGTCGTGTTATTCTCTATTTTGCCTTGGTTAGACCACACCTGGAATATTGTGTCCAATTCTGGGCACCACAATTGAAGGGAGATATTGACAAGCTGGGATGTGTCCAGAGTCCATTGTTCTCCAGACCCCTGTTTATTTTAGTCGGACCTGGACCTGGACCAAAGTTGTCACAGATGATAGGATTTGCAGTACCTTCATTCGCTTTCAGAGACTACTGCAACCCCCACCAAGGACGGGCCTGGACCAAACTTGGTACACAAACTCCCCATGACCCACTATACGTCCTATACGTTTGTGGTAGGATGGACAATGGATGATGGGACTACTGCGACCCCCATGAATGGCAGACCTGGATTGTGCTTGTGGAGTTTGGAGGAGGACGGACTATGGCTGATGGGATTTGCGGTACATTCACCAAATTTAACTCCCATAAACCACTGTAACCCCCACAAATGACGGACTTGGGCATACAGACACCCCTTGACCCACTTTACTTTCTGGAGTGGTTTGGGGATGATGAATCACAAATGATAGGATTTTCAGTACCTTTATCCACATCCATACTGAGAAATGCATGAATGACGGACCTAGATCAAGCTTGCCACACAGACTCTCCATGATGTACATTGCATTCTGGTGAGTATGGGGAGAGGACAGACCAGGGACGATGGGAATTGCAGTATCTTTACTCACTTCCAGAAACCACTCGACCCCCCTCGAATGATGCACCTAAACCAAATTTGGCACACTGACTGCCTATGACACAGTTTCTGTCCTGCTGAAGGTTGGGGAGGATGGACCACAAACAATGGGACTTGCAGTACCTTTACAACCCCTGCAGCCCTCATGAATGACGGGTCTGGACCAAATTTGGGACACAAAATCCCCATGACCAACAGAACATACTGGAGGGGGTTTGGGAAACTGACTCACCCACATGGGAGTTGTTGTTCACCCTGTATCCAGAGCACTCTGAACCTCATGAATGACGAATCTGGACCAAACTTCGAACACAGAACCCTGGTGGCCAACACAACATACTGTAAGAGTTTGGGGGATAACTAGTTGTAGTTCATCCTGCACCAGGAGAGCATTCTGAAGTCCCAATAGCAGATCTGGAACACACGTGGCACACAGAATCCTGATGGCCAACAGAACATACTGGAGGGGTTGGGGAGGGAATGACCCACCTACGTGGGAGTTGTAGTTCACTCTGCATCCAGAGCACTCTGAACCCCCTTAATCATGTATCTGAACCCAACTTGACACACAGTCCCAACATGCCCAACTATGAATACAGGCAGACTTTGGGGATGATTGCCCTCGGAATCTGGGAGTTGTAGTTCACCTGCTTATACATTTTCTAATGGGAAGATTCATAAACAACGAAACCAAAGACTGGCTTTTTTCTAATAAATAGTGTTACTAATTAACTTAATGATATGACCTTTCACAATGCCTTTTCCAAATAACCCGGGCGCCACTGGGTACCTAAGCTAGTAATACGATAATAAAAAATATAATCACATAATCATAAAATGACAATAAAAATAGAAGAATAATTAAATAATATAGTAACACTAGGTGATGCCAGAGGGCAATGCAATGAATAGCTTGCCATAGAAGACTATGAGCTTGTAGAATAGCTTGCAAGACAATTAGCTTGCAATATTGGATTGAACAGTAGGTTTTGCCAAAGGGCAATGCAAGGTAATAATATAATAATATTATCATAGAATCATTGAGTTGGAAGAGACCTGGTGGGCCATCCAGTCCAACCCCATTCTGCCAAGAAAAATTGTATTCAAAGCACCCCTAACAGGTGGCCCTCCAGCCTCTGCTTCAAAGCCTCCAAAGAAGAAGCCTCCACCACACTCTGGGGCAAAGAGTTCCACTGCTGAACGGCTCTCACAGTGAGGAAGTTCTTCTCCATGTTCCAGTAGAAGCTCCTTTACTGTAGTTTGAAGTCATTGTTCTGCGTCCTAGTCTCCAGGGCAGCAAAACACAAGATTGCTCCCTCCTCCCTATGACTTCCCCTCACATATATATACATGGTCATCATATTTATATTTATAAACAAACAGGAAACAAACACTCATTCAACTGATAGCTTCAAAGAGCAGGGGATAATCACTCACGTAACTGCTGATCTGAAACTGTCAATCACTGCTGGCTGAAGTATTCAGCCTTGTCTTCCAAACAAAACAAACACTCACACAGCTTTCTGGTGCCCCTAGCAGAGCAGCTAGCCGTAAACTACAGTTTTTCTTCGTGGGCTCTGTGAATGCACATTTATGAAGTCTGAGCGCCAGCGCGGGCTTCCAACGGAAGCTTCCCCAGTTTGAAAAGTTTTGGCGGTAACCCCGCCCAGCGGTCCTGGAGGGCATAAAAGCAGCTCCATGCGCGCCCATCACATTCCTTTGTTTTCCGCCACTTGGGCAACATCGGAAATTCTCTCTGTGGTTGTGTGGGATAGCATGTCCACAACCAGCTTCAAAAGGTGCATCACCTGCGGTAGCAAGATCCCGGACTGCGACGGTCATTCGAAGTGCCTTCGGTGTTTTGAGGAGGGACATGTCGTTTCGACCTGTAGACACTGCCAGGCGTTCTCCTCGCAGACCAGAAAGACTAGAGCACGAAGGCTTCGGGCCTATCTGCTCGAGCAATCTCTTGCTCCATCCCAGATGGCGACAGCTGTCCCATCCACCTCATCCGGGGTCAGGGCGGCTGCTCTGGCCCCCTCGATGACGACTTCTCTCCTGGCCAGGAAGAAGCGTCCACCGAAGGAGAAGACAAGACCGAAGTCTACCACTTCGAAAGCATCGAAGACGTCCAAGGCTTTGGCACCAAGAGAGGTTGTGCGCACGGTAACCACTGAAACCGTGCAGCCACCTCCTTCCCGACGGTCATCGGTGAGCTCGGTGCCATCAGGCCTTTCCCAGAGGTCGGCCATCTCGAGAACTCTCTCCAACAAGGCCATGCAAATCGCCTTCCGGAGGTCGAGTGAGGAGGCCTGGAGAGCAGAGGCCAGAGGACTACTGCTAGTAACTCCCGGGAAGTCTTTGGAGGCCACTGCCTCAAGACCACCATCTCCGAAGAGACGTAGAACGACGCCTTCTTCGACCTCCACTTCGTCGAAGACGACAACCTCGGCCACCTCCTCAAGCTCTTCGCCTACTCCCTCTCTCGCTGTGGAGCAAGGGGTAGTGCAAGCGACCGAATCACCACCCGAATCGGTGCAGACAGTAGTGCGGATACCACCGGCCCAACCGTCCGTGAGACAACTCTTCTTACAACCGACGCCGGAGAAGGGTCGCCAGACCACCAGACTGGCCTTGGCCTCAGCTTCCAAGAGGCCACCGCCACTGACCGCTGCAGTATCCAGTCTCAGCACCTGCCTCAACCGTGGTTGCCCCTCCGACTGCTGCACTTCCGGTGGGACCAGAAGTCACGGAATCGGACTCAGACGATGACCTCAAGGAAGGTGAAGCCCCGAGATCGGTGCTTTCAGGGTCAGTGCTTTCCATAGCTGTGGAACGCACGCCCTCCTCGGGAGCCTGTGACCGTGAGCCGTCTACGTCACCGACGGATACCGTCCGTGCCTTTGGTGATCAAGTCGGGAGGATGGCGACAGCCTTCGGCGTGCAAACCTACGTGCCGAAAAGATCAAGTGCTTGCCCAATCTTCAATCGTATCCAGATCCAGGACGCCTCCCAGGCCCATCTTCCGTTGCTGGAGCCTTTGGAGGAAGTCGTAAAGTCTTCCTGGAAGACCCCGTCATCCATCCCACCAACCTCTAAAAGAATTGAGGCGTGGTACAAGACGGATGAGAGGGAGAAGGACTGGCTGCATGACCATCCAACCCCCAACTCCATGAGGCCCAAACCTTGGGTCGAGAATCCACGGCTCCCACTGACTGAGAGGGCAAGAGATTCGACACCATTGGTCGAAAAATTTACTCAGCCGGCCTTCTGTTAACCAAGATGGCTAACTACGGGGCGTGTATGGGTACTTACCAGCAGATCCTCTGGGAGAGGGCTCAACCTTTCTTCCACGATCTGTCCCAAGAACAACAAGCGGCCCTTGCTTCCATCAGTCAAGAAGCACAAGCCTTAGCCCATCACCAAATTTTGATGGCAAGACATACAGGCGACACATCCGGGAAGCTGCTGGCCCACGGTGTCCCCATCAGAAGGCATGCGTGGCTGAAGTCCTCCGGCCTATCCTCTAATTCCCGCCAGATGATTGAGGATCTGCCGTTTGATGCCCAGGGACGCTTTTTCGCCGGCACAGATGAGAAGTTGAAGTCAAATCATGATTTCAAACTTCTCACAGCAAAGCTCAACCGTCTGCCTCCACAGCAGAAGGCTAGGTATTCCTACCAACGGCCCCGGTATGAGTCGAGATTCCAATACCGGCAGTCACCAAGGCCTTACACGAGTCTTCAACACCAGCAGCAGCCAAGGCAGCAGCAGCAACAACAACAAGGCCAATCCCGGCAGAACCAGTGTTCGAAGCCACGCCAGACTTCTGGCAACGGCCAGTCTAGACACCGTGTTTGACAGGACGCAGGACGACACCGCCTCCTTACTAGGTACCGTTGCCGCCTCCATCTTGCAGCTCACCGTTCGACCTCACAGACCATCAGACCCACCATTCGGAGATCGCCTGACCCACTTCATCAGTGCCTGGCGACACATCACCTCCGATGCACGGGTGCTCCGGATTGTCCAAGATGGTTATGCCTTGGAGATCGAAGAACTTCCACCGACGAGTTCATCATCGAGATCAAACCATCGGAAACAACCCTGAGAGAGGTCAACACCCTGCTGCAAAAGGGAGCAATCTCCCCATCGCCGGTAAGCCAGGACGAGCGGGCATTCTTCTCTCGGTACTTCACCGTGCCGAAGCCAGACGGTACGCTGCGACCCATCCTCGACCTCAGAGACTTAAACAGGTACGTTTTGCCGAGGAAATTCAGGATGGTGTCGGTGCCATCCATTCTCCCGTTGCTGCACTCCGGTGATCACTTCGCCTCCATAGACCTGCGGGACGCCTACTTCCACATCACGATACGGCGGTCCCATCGACGCTTCCTCTCCTTCAAGGTGGCCGGGCAGACCTACCAGTTCAACGTTCTTCCCTTCGGCCTCGTGACCGCTCCCAGGACATTCTCAAAGTGCATGTCGGTGCTGGCTGCACACTTAAGGAGACAGAAAATCCGCATTTTTCCTTACCTGGATGACTGGCTGTTGGCGGCCCAGTCCCCGGGCCTGCTAAGAGAACACGTCTCCATCACCCTAGATCTACTATCTTCGTTGGGCCTCCAACTCAACGAAGAAAAGTCCCAGCTCGTCCCCACAACCTGCATAAAATTCATCGGGATGATGTTCAGCTCCGTCGATCAGCTCGCCTTTCTACCCGACGTCAGGTTTCAGGCACTACATCGAGAGGTAGACAAGCAACCGTGACGGTGAAACAGATCCAAGTTGTGTTGGGCCACATGGCCTCGACCGTGGCGGCAATGCCCCTGGCAAGGCTCCGTTTCCGGCCACTGCAACGGTGGTTCCTCGACCATTTCAATCCGGTCGTGGAACACCATTCAAAAAGACTCTCTTCCAGGACCAGTAAAAGACTCTCTTCGGTGGTGGATGAACAGACGCCAAGTCTGTGTGAGAGTGCCATTCCACACGACTCCCCCATCCATCACCCTAATGACAGATGCGTCGCTTTCAGCTTGGGGATGCCACACAGGAGAACTGTCGATCAACGACCAGTGGTCGGCAGTAGAGAGGTTACACCACATCAACTACCTCGAACTCTTGGCCATCTTCAAAGCGCTTCGGGCCTTCACTCCCCTGCCAAAGGTGGTATCTCCTTTTCACCTGAACACTGACATTGTACTGCCAGATTTGTTCCCGGAGCCTGCCTCTGAGGAAAGAACTCTCCACACCCTCGATGCCAAGAGGGCTCTCTTGGCATACAGGGATAGGTCTGCGGACCTCAGGAGGTCTACTAGATTGTTTGTATCGTACGCCACCGATAAGCTGGGCTTACCGGTGTCGTCACAAAGATTGTCTAACTGGGTTGCTTCCCTCGTTGAGCTATGCTACGAGATAGCTCGGCAACCACCCCCTCCACGGGTGAAGGGTCGATCGACCAGAGCTGTGGCTGCTTCCACAGCCTTTCTTAAATGGATCCCGTTAGATTCCATCTGTAGGGCGGCCATCTGGGCCAATCCCTCGACATTTATCACCCATTACCGGGTTGATACTCTTCACAGGAAGGACGCGGCCTTTGGCCGGTCGGTCCTTACACCTCTACCTCACTGATGGGTCCAGTCACGCATCGACAGGGCACTCCCTTGATCGATCGTTTGTTTTTGTTGATTATAACATGCTTGATTATCGACCACCCTTTGGTCGCACATGTGTAATGGCATAGTCCCCTCCTGAGGAGATGGAGCAGACTTATTTAAATATTTGTACCGTGCCCTTAGTTCCCATAGGGTCACTGTGGTTTTTTTCAACATTTTGATTTGCACACTTTCGCCCCTAGAGGGTGTGTTACATGTTATTGCACTATGTTCTTTGTGCACTTTATAGTGAGGCCTGCGTGCCTGGCATGAATGGTGCTTGTTGCACTATGTTTACAGGTGATGGGAGCCTGCCTTCCATCCCTTATTACGGTTATTTATTACCATTGCTTGTTGCAATAAACTTGTTTGGTTCTTAACTTTGGTCGGTTTGTCCCCGCCTCCAGAACCTTAGCTTGCTAGTTCTTCATAAGTGTGCATTCACAGAGCCCACGAAGAAAAATGGTAGGTTACATACCTGTGACCATCTTTCTTCGAGTGCAGCTCTGTGAATCCACACTAACCCGCCCGGCCGTCCCCTCTTACACAAACCGCCCCTTCCTCGTTACCTATGTGGTGTAGGAATGTGGTGGGCGCGCATGGAGCTGCTTTTATACCCTCCGGGACCTCTGGCCGGGGTTACCGCCAAAACTTTTCAAACTGGGGAAGTTTCCGTTGGAAGCCCGCGCTGGCGCTCAGACTTCTTAAGTGTGGATTCACAGAGCTCCACTCGAAGAAAGATGGTCACAGGTATGTAACCTACCATTACTCAGATTTCAAGGCTTACCTGAAGCAAAGGGAGCAAAGATGGCTTCTTGCTTCCTCAATAAAATAAAAATAATAAAATAACAAAAGTATAATAAAATATTATGTTTCCTAGTGGGCAACCACCATCTTGGACATCGAGCGATCCTTCCCGGTGTTTCTCCGCAAGGCCTTCCGGTCTGGAGAAATGGTAACGGTGGGCAAGTCTGTGGATGGGATCCCTGACCGACGGTGGTGTTTCAGGTAAGGCGGGGGTTGGTCTAGATTACCTCTGTGGGGTCATTACAATTTTATTATTTTATTTTAATTATTACCTTACATTGCCCTTTGGCGACATCTAATGTTCAGTCTTATATTGCAAGCTTATGGCTTCTAGCAAGCTATTCATTCCAGTCCTTTGGTGGCACCTAGTATTCAGTCCTATATTGCAAGCTCAGTCTATGGCAAGCCAATCATTGCATTGCCCTTTGGTGCCACCTAGTGTTTGGTCTTATATTGCAAGGTCATAGTCTTCTATGGCAAGCTAAAAGTATATTATATTATCATATGTATTGATTTTATTGTAATATTGTTTTATTACATATACATTTTATTATATTACTATATTATATTACAGTGTTTCCTCACTACTTCCCGGTTCACTTATTGTGGACTCGCTATTTCAGATTTTAAAAAATATTCAAAATATATATCATGGTATTTTTGCTGTTTTGCGGGGTTTTGCCGCTACCACCGCTCTCCAAGGTGTTTTCCCTCCTCAGTCCTCTCTCCCTCCAGCCTTGAAGGGCATTTCCTTCACTTTAAGTTTATAAAGACTTAAATAGTGTATAACTACGAAAATAATGTATAAATATTAAAATCGAGCATCCCAACATCGCGGTTTTTCACTTATTGGGGGAGGTCCTGGAACCTAACCCCAGCAATAAGTGAGGGAACACTGTATATTATATTTATTATTATTCTATTATATTTGATGTTGTCCCCCCTTCCCAAGATTGTGATCTATCTATCTATATTATATATTAATATTTATATTATATATCTCACCTTCCCAGAGTGGACGAAGTTAATTGGTCCCATTGGAACCAGAACTTAGGCTTGATTAACGAAGATCCAGGAAAGAACGAGACCTATCAGTATCATGGCTTCTCTCAGACCGTAGGCAGGCTGCGCAGAGGTCAGCATTATTTTTATATATATATTATTTATATTAATGTGTATGTGTGTGTGTGTGTGTATATATATATATATATATATATAGTGTCAGTAGTAGTATATTATGTGTATTATATGGAATCTATCTATACACATAATAAAATTGAAAATGTGTATGTGGCAGAGGTGTCCACTTACACAGACAGCCTCCCGCCTCTACAAACAGGCTATAGTTCCCACTGAGCAGGAGACACCCATGTCCCTCCCTCCACTGACATTGCAGGCTATAGTGAACGCCATGAACATAACATCCAAACCCTGCCAGTGCCCTCCACAAACACCAGCCTGCCCCCCACCCAAGTGAAGGCTTTCATGTGGGGACAATTCCATCCTAGATGTTGGTTTTCCTTCAGAATGGACATCCCAAGGTTCCCTTCTCTCTCCATTGGTGTGGAATTTGCATGCTCCCGCCCACTGCCTCTCCCTTAATCTTTTCCTACCCTTTCCTATGGTACAGAGCAAACGAAGGAATTGATCAACTAAACAAGAGGTTTGGGGAGAATTCACCATGATTTACAGGAGTTGGACTTGACCTAAATCCAGAGAGCCCTGTTAACCCAACCAACGATGGATCTGGACCACACTTGCCATGGACAATGGGACTTGCGGTACCTTCACTGATACTGTGGATCCCCGCCAACAATGGACTGGGACCAAACTTGGCACAGGGAAGCCCCATGACCAACTGATCATGATGCAGGGGTTTGTGGGAATTGACCTTGATTTTGGGAGCTATAGTTCACCTACATCCAGATAAACTGTGACACCCACCGACAATGGACTGGAACCAAATTGGGCACAAGGAAGCCCCATGATCAATTGAACTGGGAGATGTACTTCACCTGCATCCAGGAAGCAGTGAACCCAGCCAAAGTCAGATCTGGATCAAACTTGACACACAGACCCAACACGGCCAACTGTGCATATAGACCTGGATTGGGGGGGGATTGACCTCGGATCTGGGAGCTGTAGAGCCCCAGCTGACGACGGATCTGGAACAAACTGGCCACACAAATCCAACATGACCAACTGTGAATACTGTCAGGGTTGGGGGTGTTTGTCATGGAAAAATGGGAGTTGTAGTCCACCCTTATCCAGAGAGCAGTGAATTCACCCAATGATGGATCTGGACCAAACTTAAGTGCTATTATCTAACATCCCAAAACAAACAATGCTTTCTTAGTCCCCAAGCTAATATATATAATGCATTCAGAAGCACCGGAATAGAACTGTAAAATATGTAGTATAGCATGTGTTGTTTTGACGTTCAACAGATGGCGATGTTTTCCAAAAAAGTATATTTTAACATGTAGGTGTGACATCTATATAATAGTAGGTATGCAAAAACATAAAAACATGCACCTATTCGAATGCTACATCGTGTCAAAATTTCAAAGGAATTATTGTTTTATGTATTACTATATTATTTTATTATTTTATATATTGTAAGGTTATTACTATATTATTATTTTAATATATTACCATATTATTTTATTATTAGATATTATTATCAGGATCTAATAATATCCCTTTTCTCCTCTTTGCAGACCGATGGTCCGCGGTGGTTCCGCGCGCAGTGGAGCTGAACAAGGCGGCTTTGGCCTCGGACCGTGAGGTGGTCATCCCATTAGACCCAATGGCAACACAAGGCTCTCGGATCTAAAGACACACACACACACATTATATGTATAAAGACAGAGGGAGCACGGATGAGCTCCCTCTGTTAGACATAAGAAAAGCCTCCCACAACGATGGTAAAACATCCGGGCATCCCCTGGGCAATGTCCTTGCAGATGGCCAATTCTCTCACACCAGAAGTGACTTGCAGTTTCTCAAGACACTCCTGACACAAAATAAATACTGTAATTAATTAATTTAGCCATTTAAAAAACCCAGTGCAAAGAACTGTGTGGCTGTTTGATTATTATTTTTAAAATAAAGGATTTAAAATTTGATATTTAATTTATAAATGTATTTTTTATTTAACTTTTAATTTACAAATATATATATATATCCCAAAAATAAAGGATTTTTAATTTATAAATGTATTTTTATTTTATTTGTCAGTTTGCAAATTATTTTTTTTATTTGGTTTTTTTAATTTATGGAAGTATTTATTTTAATTCATTTACATTTATTATTTCTAATTATTTACTTATATTTTGAATTTATGGATTTTGAAATTTTCATCTTCAAGTAATTTATTTTAATTTATTTTTTGTTTTATTCATTTTATTTTATTATTTCTTTTAATTTTTAACTTATGGAAATATTTGTATAATTTCATTTTTATTTTCATTCATTTTAATTTATTATTTTTAATTATTTATTTAGATTTTCTAATGTACAAGAAAATTACTTCATTTTGATTTTATTTCATTTAAATTTAGTTTATTTTTTAATTTTTTTATTTATGGGATTTTTTTTAAATTTTGGAAATATCCTGCCAAAGGTGGCAGCAGAGAGCAATGGAAGTATTATTAATTCAAAAAAGAAGACAAATATCCATATTGTTTTCCCTCTCGATTTTAAAACACTTTTTTAATTTATTTTTTTCTCACAGTATAATATAATGGTCGCTTTCTTTTATCTTCTCCATATATATATATATTTAAAAAAGACATTCTCAAGAGATTTTGTTTAAATGCACTTAGTGCTGGAACAGTACCGTTATTATTATTAGTATCATTATTTAAAAAATCCAAACAGATTTTTGGGAAGAAAATAAAAAATAAAATATTTACCATAGAGTTGCCTTGAAGAACTGAAGAAAATACCTAGATGAGCACCTTTAGCCTAAGTGTTCTTGGTCCTCCATGGCAACTCTATGGTCAGAGTTGCATTGGAGAACCTTGAGAGGGTACAGTTCTAGGAGTTTTCAAGGTTTTTCTATGGTGTGTGTTGGACCGAATGTGACCAGAGTGTAAATTTTTAGAAAGCATTGCTCCTCTAGGAAGTCCCTAGGTCCTCCAGGGAAACTCTATAGTCAGAGTTGCATTGGAAGACCTTTAAAGGGTACCCTTCTAGGAGTTTTCAAGAGTTTATCTATGGTACGCTCATGCCAAAATGCAACCATAGAGTCACTTGAGTAAATGCCTCCAAGGACACTCCAGGGTATATATTATATTGGGAGGGTGTCCTTCTAGGAGCTTTCTAGGGTTTATCTATGGTATGTGTTGGGCTGAATACTAATACAGAGTAAAATTCCTTCAAAGCACACACCTCTAGGAATTTTCTAAGTCCTTTGAGGACACTTTATGGCAGGAGTCCTTCAACAGAGGGCCAGGTCACAGTCCCTCAAACTGTTGGAGGGCCGGATTATAATTTCAAAAAAGCATGAATGAATTCCTATGCAAACTGCAATATCTCATTTGTAGTGCAAAAAACACCTAAAAACAATAATTAAAATGAAGAACAATTTTAACAAATACAAACTTATTAGTATTTCAATGGGAAGTGTGGGCCTGCTTTTGGCTGATGAGATAGGATTGTTGTTGTGTGCTTTCAAGTAGTTTCAGACTTAGGTTGACCCTGAGCAAGGGCCGGGTAAATGACCTTGGAGGGCCGTATGCGTTCGGGGATCTCTGCTCTATGGTATATATTATATTAGAGGATCTCAAGAGGGTGCCCTTCTAGGAATTTCCAGGGGTTTCTCTATGGTATGGGTAGTGCTGAATCTGAGCATCGTCACTACAGAGTAAATTCCTAGAAAGGATACCTCTCTATCCTCCAGAGCAACACTATGGTATGAATTCCATTGGAGGACCTTTATAGAGGACATCCTTCTAGGAGTTGTCAAGGGTTTCTTTATGGTACGCTCGTGCCAAAATGTCTATAGTGTCACTATAGAGTAAATTCCTTGAAAGATGCCTCTATCTAGGAATTCCCTAGGTCCTCCAGGGCAATTCTATGGTATGAATTGCATTGGAGTATTTTGAGAGGGCACCCTTCTAGGAGTTTTCTAGGACTTCTCTATGGCATGTTCATGCCAAATGTGACCATAGAGTAAGGAATTTTCATGCTGATGATAATTATAATATTAATTAAATTAATAAATACACTTGAAGAACTAGACCTTGACATTTTGTCATTTAGCAGCAATAAAATAAAAAGAAAGAATAAAATACAGTTAATTTAATAAAAGAATAATAATTCAATAAAATAAAATAAAGTTTTCAAGTGTTTTTTTCCCCATCCGGGTGTCTTCTCTAGGCATTTTGTCGGTCCCCCAGCAACACTCTATGGTAGGCGTTGACCACAGAGTTGCACTGGAGGGCACAGCTATGTCTCTAGTCCTTTTCTAGGTCCTCCAGTTCAACTCTATGGTATACAGGTCGCAGCACCGCTCTAGGCTTTTCCTAGGTCGGCCTCCAGTGTGACTATGGAATACTTAATACGATTCCATACAGTCTCTCTTATCCTTGTACATATTCATCCCTCTCTATATATGTTATAACCAAAAATGTCCTTCCTTAGCAGCAAAATAAACCAGTATTCTCCCTGTTCACATTCGTAAGAAAACAAAACAAAAACATTATTATTCATCCTAAAATAGTAGACAAGCAATTATTATCATCATTATCATTAGGAATAAGCCAGGAACGAGGGCCAGGCGGAAGTGGGTTGAAAACTAGAGTCTTTCCGTTCCTTCTACCCTATTGAATGTGGAGATACATCCGCTGCAAAGATGAGTGATTGAGCCCCGTGAAAACGAGTTCTTGATGACCAATGTAAAGACGGGTTGTTGTAGACTGCCATAAAAACGAGTCGAGTGCCATAAAAGCGGCTCATCGAATGCCATCACGATGAGTAATCAACCGCCATAAAGACGGGTTGTCGACCACCATAGAAGTGAGTCGACTGGCGTAAAAATGGGTTGTCAACGGTGTTGAAAACGGGTTGTCAACTGCCTGTCTTGACTGTCTGAAAGACTCGTTGACCTTTGTTAAAACGGGTCATCGGCTGCCGTAAAGACAAATCAAGCGCCGTAAAAACAGGTCATCAATGCCAAAGAAACGTATTGATCGCCATAGTCTTAAAGAAAGTTTGACTGCCTTAACAATTTGCTGACTGCCATAAAAACGGGTTATTTGAGCGTCTTAAAAACAGGTTGACCGCCATAAAGACAGGTTGTCGACCGCTATAAAAATGGGTTATCAGCTGCCTTTAAAACAGATCAAGTACTGTTAAAAAGGAGTTGAGTTGACCACCGTATAAACGGGTCGAACGCTGCAAAAACGGGTCACCAATCACCTTAGAAACTAATTGACTGCCAGAAAGCTGAGCTGAGTGTCATAAAAACAGATCATCAAACGCCGTAAAGACGAATCAAGCACCAACAAAACGGGTCGTCGGCCACAGTAAAGATGAGTCAACCGTCGTAAAAATGGATCCTCAACTGGCATAGAAACGAGTCGATCACCATAAAGACAAGTCATTGACTGCCGTAAAGTAGTGTCGATTGCCACAAAGACAAGTCATTGACTGCCGTAAAGATGAGTTGGGTGCCGTAAAAACGAGTCAACAACCGACGCAAAGATGGGTCAGACCTAAGCCCTTGGCTCTCGTATTGTGGGACTCTCGAGTCCACCCTCTTTTCCATTATCTATCTATAAACGGGCAGCCGGATGTGCGCGTGCTGATGGTCGAGGAGCCGCGGCACGGCGACAGTCTCGTAGCCCTTGCCCAGCATCTGCTCCTTGATGCAGGGTGGGCGGAGATCATTAATGAGGAACTCCAGTGACTGCAGGCTGCTGCTGAGGACGGAGGCATTGCAGAGCGTCTTGCTGGGTAAACTGGGGAGACTGTTGCTGGGCCAGGGCTCACGGGCACCGCCATTGTGGTAGCAGTCGCTGTCCGGCGTCACTAGAACACTGTTCCACGGTGTGGCGAAGCATGGGGCCCCCGTCGAGAAGCTTGTACCTGCCATTGTTATACCTGCCGCAGTGCAGTTCAATGGCGACGAGCTCACTTTGTCCCCCCTACACGTCTCGGGCGATTTGCTAACCTATACATAATATAATAATAATATATTAATAAAAATATAAATAAATATACTTTATTTATATCCCGCTCCACCTCCCCAGTGGAACTGGAGGCAGCTTTCAAACTCAGGCCAGCTTTTACAAAAATTTGGAAAAGAAAAATTTAAAAATAAATAATACAATAATATAATCTCATAAAATAACAATATAAAATATAATGCAAATATAGATATAATATAAATATTTTGTTACTTTATAACATAAAATAGTAAAATAATATTTTATTATTTTATATAATTTTATTATTATATATAAAATGTAATAATAAAATCATTATAAAATAACAAAGTATTTTGTTACTTTATATAATATAAAAATAAAATAATATTTTATTATTTTGTATAATAATTCTATTACTTTATTTTTATATTATGACATTATTATTCTCTATTATTCTTTTATATTATTATTATTAATAATAAAACAATATAAAATAACTACAATAATAATATGAAACAATATAAAATAACTATAATATGAAATGATGGTCGAAGTTGGACCTGCAGTGCCGGTGGCTTCTGCGGCCACAGCAAGTAATCCATCCTCTCCGGGTACGACGACTTGGCAGCAAATACGGACGTCTCATCGGCATACACAACTTGCTTGGTGTTCGGAACGTGTGCTTGGCACTGCCGATTAATCTGGAAGATGATATTCTGTATGGACGGGATGTCGTTGTGCAGAAGTGGAGCAGCATTGCGCGGGACCGTCGTGACGTTTGGGGCCAACGCCGAGACGCTCGCTGGGTACGGACCCATGGTGACGTGATGGGCAGGCGATGGCTTCGTCCGCTTGCCCTCTGCACTTTTGACCACTCCAGACAATGATGATGAAGATGACGAGCCAGCTCTGACCACGGCCAACAAGCCCTGGTAGTTGTTGTTGACAATGACGGGGTACGGGCTGTAATTCAGTGGGGCTACAGCTGCAGTGTCATACCCGTTGACTGTCCGGTTGAGGTGCTTATGCTGCGGGACGCGGACATTGGCTGGGAAGATCTTGATGGTTAAAGGGTGGTTGGCCACCTTCCGGGCGTACGCATCCAGCTCGGCTGGGCTCGGGTAGCATGCCGAAGGGGCGGCAGCAGGCATCGCTTCACCTGGCAATAAGAGGGACGAGAGTAATAAAATAGTAATATATAATAAACATGTATTATTATAAATATATATCTATGTATATAATAAAAGTGCGGAGGAATATGTGGCAGCGTTTCGATCGGTTGCCACTGTGGGATTATTTACATAAAGGACTCTGATTGGCCAGCCTCAGAACTCCAACATTCTAAGGCACCAGACAGAGGGGATTGGTTGCCACTGAGGGAGTATTTGCATAAAGGACTCTGATTGGCCAGCATCCAAGAATCCAAGCCTCTACATTCAAACAACATGATTGATTGCCACTGAGGGAGAATTTGCAAAACCAGCTCTGATTGGCCAGCATTCCTACATCCCAAATCTCAAAGGTGCCAGAGAGACTACTTCACAAAAAGGCTTCCTTTAGCTGATTTTACAAACTAGGCCTAAGCCTGAATTCTCTCCCCCTTATTATTCAACGGGTACATGCGCCCCCTGGCCCAGCTGGCCCGCGACTTTGGTCTGGAGTGTTATCAGTATGCGGATGACACCCAGCTTCTGCTGAGAATGGACGGCAGGCCGGACACCGTACCCGATTGTTTCCATCAGTGCCTGGAGGCCGTGACTGGTTGGCTGCGGGCTAGCCGGCTGAAGGTGAACCCGTCGAAGACGGAGATCTTGTGGCCTGGTCAGCCTGGGCAGGATGAGTGCCGGTTGCCTACCCTGGATGGCGAACGGCTTAGCCTGTCGCCTGTTGTTAAGAGCCTAGGTGTTCAGCTGGACCCCCTGCTGACCATGGAGACTCAGGTCTCTGCGGCCAGCAGGGCGTCATTTTTCCACCTACGACAGGCTAGGCGACTGGCACCCTACCTTTCCAGGGACGACTTGGCCACGGTGATCCAAGCGACGGTCATCTCGAGATTAGACTACTGTAACGCCCTCACGTTGGCCTTCCCTTGGCGACAGTTCGAAACTCAAGCTAGTGCAGAATGCCGCTGCTCGCTTGCTGACGGAACGCGGTAAGGGAGCACATCACGCCCATCCTCCGGCAGCTGCACTGGCTGCCTATTGAGTACCGAATTGTTTTCAAGGTGTTGGTGTTAACCTTTAAGGCTCTACACGGCCTAGGGCCTGCGTACCTGAGGGACCGCCTTGCCCCATACATTCCCCCGAGATCACTACGTTCGGAGGAGTTGAACCTGCTCCTGATTCCATCGGTCCGCACCTGTCACCTGTCTGCTACCAGGCAAAGGGCTTTCTCTGTGGCGGCCCCGTACTCTGGAACTCTCTCCTGACGATGTCCGAGCCGCCACGGAGCTTATCCCGTTTCGCAGGGGCTTGTAAGACCGCCCTGTTCAAACTGGCCTTCTCGGCTAGGCCAGCAAGCCGAACGTACTCATCTCTTAATCAGCACCCTGGCTCAGGGAATGCTTTAGCATGTACATAATTTTATCTCGGGACCTTTGTTGTATTTTATGTTGTATTTTATTGTACGGCGACATGGATGTGACATGCCTGCCGAGTTTTTACGATGTTATCCGCCCCGAGCCTGCAGGGAGGAGCGGAATATAAGATGGAACAAATAAATAAAATAAATAAATAAATAAATTGACAGTAAGACTTCCTAGGCCTCAGCCTGAATTGACAGTAAGGCTTCCTAGGCCTCAGCCTGAATTGACAGTAAGGCTTCCTAGGCCTCAGCCTGAATTGACAGTAAGGCTTCCTCAACTTGATTCTCCTGGCTAGGCCTTAGCCTGAATTCACAGTAAGACTTACTTAACTTGATTTCCCTGACTAGGCCTCAGTTAATGGGACATTGTGTATGGCCTGAATTAACAGTAACCAATCTCGGCGCACAGAGCCCCTATGACCCATGCTTCATTCTACTGCAGTTTGGAGTAGGGAGGACCATGAATGATGGGATTTGTAGTACTTTCAAACCCTTCATTCCCCACAGACCACTGCGGCCCTGAACAAAGACCCATAGAGACTACACTTGGCACACAGTGCCCGCATTACCCAATCTACATCTTACTGCACATTAGAGGAGGGCGGACCATGGATGATGGGATTTCAAGTACCTCTACTCACTTCCCAAGCCCACTGCGAACCTCATCCAATGACTGATCAAGACCAAACTTGGCACACAGAGCCCCCATGACCCACTCTACATCCTGCTGCAGTTTGAAGGAGGAGGGACCATGGAAGATGGAAGTTGCAGTACCTTCACTCACGTACTGAAACCACTGCGCCCCTCATCCAATGACTGGTCAAGACCACACTTGGCACACATAACCCCCCATTACGCCCTTTACATCCTGGTGAGGTTTAGGGGAGGTGGACCACGGATTATGGGATTTTTAGTAATTTCACATGCTTTAGTTCCCACAGACCACTGTGCCCCCAACCAAGAAGAATAAAGACCAAACTTGGCACACAGTGCCCCTATGACCCACTCTACATTCTACTGCCATTTGGAGGAGAGTGGACCATGGATGGGACTTGAGGTACCTCCATGGATTATGGGATTTGTAGTACTTTCAAAGCCTTCATTTTCCACAGACCACTCCAGCCCTGAACAAAGACCTATACAGACTAAACTTGGCACCCTGTGCCCCCATGACCCAGTCTCCATCCTTCTACAGTTTAGAGGAGGGCGGACCATGGATGATGGGACTTCAACTACCTCTACTCATTGCCCAAAACTGCTACGGCCCCCAACAAAGACCGATAAAGACCATACTTGGCAGACAGAGCCCCCATGACCCACTTTATATTCTACTAATCCACTTTACATCCTGGTGCAGTTTGGAGGAGGGTGGACCACGGATGATGGGACTTGAAGTATCTCCACTCACTTCACAAGACCGCTGCCAACCTCATCCAAAGACTGATCAAGACCAAATTTGGCACACAGAGCCCCCATGACCCACTCTACATCCTGGTGCAGTTTGGAGGAGGGTGGACCATGGATGATGGGACTTGAAGAACCAAAGACCAACCTTGGCACACAATGCCTTTCTCAAATAACCCGGGCACCGCCAGGTCCCCAAGCTAGTATATATAATAACAAAATATGATATAATATAAATATAAAAAATATAAAAATATAAAGTAATAATAAAAATAAAATAAAATTAAGAAATAACTAATAATATCTAAGATAATATAAAGTCATAAAATAAATCAATATGTTATAAATTATAAATATATAATCTAATATAAAAATAAAATAATAATATAATATAAAATAATAAGTTAGAAGTCAAGGGGTAGTACAGTAATATCTGCCTTCTCCAAATGGATGATGATGATGAAGAGTATTATTATTGTCTTCAGGCCAGAAGGGGAAATGTAGTACAATATAGGTAAAGAGGTAGTAAAGGAATAACTAGCTATTCCAAATGGATAATAATATAAGATAATAGTAATGTCTAAAGGAAAAAATTAATGTATTTTTTGTACATAATACAGTTTTAAATATATATTGGGTTTGGTTGAGATAGATAGATATATGGCATTAGAGGTCATCTAGTCCAGTGTTTCCCAACCTTTTTTGAGCCGCACACTTTTTACATTTGCAAAATCCTGGGGCACACCACCAACCCAAATGACACAAAATGACACTCTAACACAGTCATACATATAGTTAATATGTTTTTAAAATGTATTTACACACAGTGGGAAACCTGGGCCTGTTTCGATGAACACAACATAGATATCCTGGCAGGAATGGCAGAAAGACACAAACTTCCCACACAGAACTCCCATAACCAAGAGAAAATGCTATAAGAGTTTGGTGGGCATTGACCTTGAGTTTTGGAGTTGTAGTTCACCTACACCCAGAGAGCACTGTGGACTCAAACAATGCTGGACCAGGACCAAACTTGGCATGAATACTCAATATGCCCAAATATGAACGCAGATGGAGTTCAGGGGAAATAGACCTTGACATTTGGGAGTTGTAGTTGCTGGGATTTATAGTTCACACACAATCAAAGAGCATTCTGAACCCCACCAATGATAGAACTGGGCCAAACTTCCCACACAGAACCCCCAAGAGGCAAGAGGAGGTCTCTGCATGGGGAAAGGGAGGCGGGCCTTCCCAATGCATGGAGAGGGAGAGACCAAGTAGACAACGGGTGGGGAGGGGGGGTTGTAATTTTGTGTCTTTATTGAAGTAGGGTTCTTAGGGTTTTTATACTTCAACACACTAGACTCTGCCCCCCCCCCCCTGGAGGTTCCAATTTCCCACGGCACACCTGATGATCGCTCACGGCACACTAGTGTGCCCCGGCACACTGGTTGGGAAACACTGATCTAGTCCATCCACCTTTTAAAATTATGGTTATACTAATATAATATAAATATTATATATATAATTATTTATTAAATACTAATAATAAAATAATATAAAATATCAATACATAATAAAATATGAGATAATAAATAATACCAAAATAATAAATTCAGAAAAATAAAAGATAATAAAATACTAATAAAATATTAATATTAAATAATATTAAATAATATTAAATAATCTTTAAGTGAATAAATATTGCCAAAATAATAATTCATAAAAAATAAACTGAAGCAATAAAATAATACTAATAAAATAATATATAATGAAATATTTAAAAAATTAAAAATAATGCTAATAAAAATAATAAAATATTAAATATTAAATAATAATATAATAAATAACACTAAAAATAAACAAACTCAACCAATATAATAACATAAAAATAATACTAATAAAATATATAATAAAATGTTAAATAAAATAATACAAATAAAAATAAATATATATACTATAATACAAACTAATATCACTACTAATAATAAAATACTAATATAAAATAACAATATATAATAAAATAAGATAAAATAATAAATAACAGAAAAATAAATAATAAATGCGTAACAATATGATAATAAAATAATACTAATTAAATAATATAAAATAATAATATAATTATATATAAAATAATGAGACCCCTTGGGGTCATCTAGACCATCCATCTTTTGGGATTATCATGTTTATTTTTATTTAATATAAATAAAATAAATATAATAAATAATACAACTCACACTTTCGAGGTTCCTTATTGGTACAAACCATGTGTTGCCGGGTAGGATTCTGCGTCCTTTGAAGACAGGCCAACATGGTGGAATACTCTGCAAAAAGTTTAATTATATTATGCAAGTTGTTCATAATAATGAATAATTAGCTGACTATATATATATATATGTCTATAAATGGCCGCATGCGCCACCATTGGGATTAGCCTCATTTAGCTAATTCCCAATTAGCCTGGATTTCGTTAAGCAAGCAAATACTGGAGAAGAGGAAATCTATAAAATATAATACGATACAATCTAAAATAATATAATATACAACATCATAACTATATTAGCATGACATAATATTAATTATATAATAGAATACCCATACCATACAATATTAATATATAATAGAATAGCCATACAATATAATATTATAATATCAATTCTATATATTATATTATAATAATATATTTCATAGTATATACATACTATATAATAGTATACGATATTCATACAGGATTATATATATAATAGTATAATATTCAAACAATGTGTAATAATCATACAATATATAATATATAATAATCTATTTTACAGTATAATATTCATATATATATATATATATATATATCTGTATCCGCCACGCATTGCTGTGGCCAACCTTCCCTCCCCCTTTTGTCTCTCCTTTCTTTCTCTCCTTCCTTCCCTTTTTTTCTTTGCTTCTCTCCTTCTCTTCCTCTTCCCTTCCTCCCCCTGGTTTCTTTCCCTTCCTCTTTCTCCCTTCTCTGCCTGCAACTCCCAGCGGTCCTCCTGATCGATCAATCTACCTACCTATCTATCTCTATCTAATCTATCTATCTAGGGGATTGCTGGGAGTTGCAGTCCAGGAATAGGAAATTGAAAATATGCAGGGATTGGGATGCTCTCATAGAAATCCAAGGGGAAGAAAGCTTGCAGCTTGGAAGCAGTGCATTTGGAGCACCCTCCTCTCCCAAAGGGCCTGGTCTAGGGGATGCTGGGAGCTGTAGTCCAAAAGAGTGTGTGGAGATGCTACTGTGTGTTTTGTTTGCTAGGGGGAGTCATTTTTTGGCTTCTGAAGTCCCTTCTGCTGTGGTTTTCAGTGTTTTTATGCATGATGGTCACTCGATGGCCTGATAGGTGTCTTGTGTCCAAATTTGGTGTCAATTCGTCCTGTGGTTTTTGAGTTACGTTAATCCCACAAACAATTAGATTTTCATTTATATATAGATATCAATACAATATATACGAATAATAATATATAACAGTACAATAGTCATACAATATTTATATATAATATACAATTATAATATATATAATAGTATATCCATAAGGTAAAGGTTTCCCTCTGACATTAAGTCCAGTCATGTCCAACGCTGGGACTCTGGTGCTCATCTCCATTTCTAAGCTAAAGAGCAGGTGTTGTCCATAGACGCCTCCAAGGTCATGTGGCCAATGGCATGACTGCACAGAGCGCCATAACTACTGATCTGCTCACATGTGCATGTTTTTGAACTGCTAGGTTGGCAGAAGTTGAGGCCTGGCAGCGGGAACTCACCCCGTCCCACGGATTCGAACCACCAACCTTTCGGTCAGCAAGTTCAGCAGCTCAGCAGTTTAACCCACTGCACCATTATGATTTATAACAATAATACTACTATAATATCGTGTATAACAGTTTGAATATATGTGCTTGGTTGAAATGTAGTATAATATAATGATATAATATATATGGGGACTCTTGAGGTCATCTAGTCCAGGGCTGTACAACTGCCGGCCCTGCAGGTGTTTTGGCCTTCAAATCCCAGAAATCCTAACAGCTGGTAAACTGGCTAGGATTTCTGGGAGTTGAAGTCCAAAACACCTGCAGGGACGGCAGTTGGACAGCCCTGATTCTAGTCCATAATCTTTTGGATACTGCATATTATTATATAAATATAATAATATGAATATAATAATGATGGTAATGAAAATAATAATAAAATATAATGGAAATAATAAAGTCAAAATAATAATAATCCAAAGAATAATAATAGTAGTAATAACCATAACGGAAGCACAATAATAAATTTGATAATAAAAGTATAATAGAAATAATAATTACAAAAATAATAATGGAATAATACACATATTTATTTCTAAATATAATGATCACAATAATAAAAATGTAACATATTTTAGAAGAATAAATATAATAATAATGAAATATAATAGAAATAATAAAGTCAAGAGCCGAAGAGCCGGCATTGTCTGTAGACACCTCCTAAGTCATGTGGCCAGCATGACTGCATGGAGCGCCGTTACCTTCCTGCAGAAGTGCTGCCTGTTGATCTAATCACATTTGCATGTATTCAAACTGCTAGGTTGGCAGAAGCTGGGGCTAACAGCGGGAGCTCACCCCGCTCCCCAGATTTGAACTGCCAACCTTTCAGTCAGCAAAGTTCAGCAGCTCAGCAGTTTAACCTGCTGCGCCACCAGGGGGCCCTAGTAGTGGGTTGATTATGTGTGTTTGGGTCTTTTCGTAGAAACTGCATGACAGTAGAATGTGGTAGATGCATTCTACTTCCTGTTTGTTACATAGGTAGAATCTTTCAATATATGGGGTATCCGCAAACCTCACACGCAGCAGCAGTTCAGACGGGAGCACATTACACATTACTTTGGGAAATAGGCAATAGGCCCTTTGTGTTCAGGATAATATAAATATATAATAATATATATAATAATAAATAAATTAAATTTAGTAGTAAAATATAATGGAAATAAAGTCAACATAATAATTATAACACTAATAATCGTCATCATCATAACAGAACTATAATACAGAATAATAAATATAAAATTGATAATTATAAATATAATAAATGCAATAAATAGAATACTAAATTATTAACAATAAATATAATAATAAACATAATATAATATATATATATTGCAATAAAAACATATAAAATAATAAATATAATAAATTTAAAAGTAAAATATAATGGAAATAATAGTCAACATAATTATAAAAATAATATAATAGAATATAAAAAAATTGAATAGCAATAACAGTAACAGAACTACAATAATAACAATAAATTTGAGAATTATAAAGATAATATAATAGTAAATATGATGCTAACAATAAATATAATATAATAAATATAACAAACATAATGGAATAAATATAATAATAAATATAATAATGAGAGAATAACATATATAATAAATATAATACTAAATAACAATATAACATAATATAATAATAAATACAATAAATATACAATACATTTATTTAATTTTAATAATAAAAATGAAAGAAAAAGAAAACAGTCCTCTCTTCCATGCAAATCACCCAAATTGATATGTATTTAATATTTAAAATAAACAATTTAAAGCTAAATATAATATATAAATTTTACCATGCAATCCAATGGATCCTCTTCTTCTTTCCTTCTTTTGCTTTCCCTTTAAATCCTTTTTATTCTTGGAGTCATTTGCAAATATATATATATTGCCAAAAAAGGTCAATCCATCAATGCAAAGGGGATAATGCAATAAAAATACATTAAAAATTGGAAATAATAAAAACAAATGAATTGCCAAAAAATTAAAACAAAATAATATTCAGGCTCACTTTCTTGCAAAGAGGTCAATGGAAGGAAGTCTGGCCTAAAAGGCCAAACGGTCTCCACTTCTTCCCGGAAGGAGACATGGAGTGAACCCGGAAGTAGAGCCCTTTGTGTCCAGGATAATGGGATTATTTTAATATTATTTAATTATAATATATTTTTGCAATCTTTGCTTCCATTGCAGCAATAAAAATAAAAATAATATCTCAAGGGATGTTTTGCAACCTTTGCTTTTCTTTGCAAAAACAAAAGTAAATAATAATGCAAACAACTGAAAAATAATAATGCAAAAAATGTAAAATATTTTGCAACCTTTGCTTTTCCTTGCAACACAGTAAGTAACAAAAATGCAAAAATTGCAAAACAATTAGTAACTAAAAAAATAAAAATATTTTGCAAAATAATTTTACAAATTTTAAAAGGTTATATTTTGCAACCTTTGCAACACAGTAACAATGCAAAAATTGCAAATTAACAATGTAAAGACAAAACAAATATTTTAGGGCTATTTTGCAAGCTTTGCAAAAGAATAATAAATAAGAATGAAAAATATGCAAAATAATAATAATTTAACAGATTAAAATCTATTTTAAAGGGATTTTGCAATAATAATAATAATAATCTTTGCCTTGCAAAACAGTAAATAATGCAAAAATTGCAAAATAGTAATAATTTAAAAGCGAAAAAGAAATATTTTAAAGGGTTATTCGCAACCTTTGCTTCATTTGCAAAAGAATAATTTAAAAAAATTGAAAATGCATAATAGTAATAGTAATAAAAAGTAAAAAAATACTTTTAGGTTTTTTTTCCTACCTTTATAAAAAAAAGGGAAATACACATTGAAAAATATTTTAGGTAATTTTCAACCTTTGCAAATAATAATAATAAATTAAAAATATTTTAGGGGTATTTTGCAACTTTATTCTAATAATAATAATAATAATAATCCTAATATTTGCTTTTTTGCAAAAATTATTTCAAAAATATAAAAATCAAAAGGCTCTGATTAATTAAAATAAAATAATAAAAATTAAATAGTATAATTCGTAAGATTTATTTCAAAGGCTGGATGATTAAGGAATAAATTAAAAATAAAACAACAAACAATCTGCAAGATCCAAGTAAAATATACAATGCATTACAATAACTTAAAGGGATCAAATAAATTACAATAATAGAATGTATAACATAAAATATTTCCAGGCTCAGGTTTGCTTCTTTAGTTCAAGTAAAACCAAAAAAAATAATTTTAAATTAAAATAAATCAAACTTTGCAAGATCCTGATGTTGCAAATAATAAAAATTCAAAATATTCCAAGCTGGGTGGGGGTGGGGGGGTGGCAAATAAAATAAAAATACTTGCAAATAATAAAGTTCAAAATATTTCCCAATAAAATTCAAAATATTTCCAAGATCCCAAAAGGCTCTTCCAAGGTAAAGATGTGATTTGCCTAAATGCAAAGAAAATAGAATAAACCCCGCTGGAGATGGGTGGCCGTGTTGCTTCGTCTTCTTGGAATCCTAAATCCTTGCAAAATAGTAATATGGAGATATATTGCAATAGGGAAAAAAATAGTCCTTCCAAAGGGATTGCGGGTCTTAAAGCTTCGCCAAGGCCTTTCCTATCCAATGCGCCGGGCCAAAAAAAAAAGCCCGAAATAAATGGAGAAACCGGTGCAGAAAGAAAGCTTTTTGCTGGCTTGCTCTTTGCTGCAGCTGCAAAAGGAAGGCGAGCTGCGCGCGCAGCTTTCTCTGTGTGGGCTTGCGCTGGCCACGCCCCCTTTTCGTCCTCACGCCCCGGGCCAGGGTTGCCGGGGCAACGCCAAGCGCGGCGGAGGGCGGGGCCTCCGTTGTGACGTCACGGGGGCCCTTTACAACTATTAGAGATGGACAGACTACGAAGGCCGGCATGCAATGCGGGAGAATTGAGAGGAAGGAAGAAGTACAAAAGAGGAAAGGGAGAGATGGGAGTTGGAGTCCTAATAGTAACAGTATTATTGGTAATGACATAAATAAATGTAACAATGATAAAAATATTAAATCTATTTGTATAAGAAAAGTCAGTGTTTGTATGCACCAGGCACGCGGGCAGTGTATGTATGTCGCAGCTTTCTGATTGGCTGCCACTTTCAGGGTCCACTGCGACCTCCATGAATGACAGACCTGGACCAAACTTGGCACACAGAGCCCCCATGACCCACTCTACATCCTGGTTCTGTTTGGAGGAGGATGGGCCAAGGATGATAGGACTTGAAGTACCTTCACTTAATTCTGGAGACCACTGTGATCCACATGAATGACGAATCAAGACCAAACTTGGCACACAGAGCCTACATGACCCACTCTACATCCTGGTGCTGTTTGGAGGAGGATGGGCCAAGGATGATAGGACTTGAAGTACCTTCACTTAATTCTGGAGACCACTGTGATCCACATGAATGACGAATCAAGATCAAACTTGGCACACAGAGCCACCATGACCCACTCTACATCCTGGTGCTGTTTGGAGGAGGATGGGCCAAGGATGATAGGACTTGAAGTACCTTCACTTAATTCTGGAGACCACTGTGATCCACATGAATGACGAATCAAGATCAAACTTGGCACACAGAGCCCCCATGACCCACTCTACATCCTGGTGCTGTTTGGAGGAGGATGGGCCAAGGATGATAGGACTTGAAGTACCTTCACTTAATTCTGGAGACCACTGTGATCCACATGAATGACGAATCAAGATCAAACTTGGCACACAGAGCCCCCATGACCCACTCTACATCCTGGTGCTGTTTGGAGGAGGATGGGCCAAGGATGATAGGACTTGAAGTACCTTCACTTAATTCTGGAGACCACTGTGATCCACATGAATGACGAATCAAGATCAAACTTGGCACACAGAGCCTCCATGACCCACTCTACATCCTGGTGCTGTTTGGAGGAGGACAGACCAAGGATGATAGGACTTGAAGTACCTTCACTTAATTCTGAGACCACTGTGAGCCACATGAATGACGAATCAAGATCAAACTTGGCACACAGAGCCCCCATGACCCACTCTACATCCTGGTGCTGTTT
>JARBWK010000011.1:56228189-56435215 GCA_030556195.1 Anolis apletophallus | reverse complement strand
GTTTGAAGGAAACATGTTTCTGCAGGAAAGAGAAAAAGAAATAATCCTCATCATTACCCAGTATGTCTTTCAGCAATCTGAATTATTATTATTATTATTATTATTATTGAACCAATCCAGGCACATCAGATTGAGAAACCACTACATGTATGTAGTGTGTGTGCATGCATATTCACTATACTGTTGGAAATTACAACCTTCTTCAAGCTTCCTCTAGTAATTTGTTTGTACAGTGTTACCTCACTTATTGCTGGGATTAGGCTCCCGTAATAAGTGAAAAACCGTGATGTAGGGATGCTCTATTAATTGTAATATTTATACATTATTTTAGTAGTTATACACAATTTTAAGTCTTTATAAACTTAAAATATAGTGAAGAAAAGGAAGGAAAGACCATTCAAGGCTGGAGGGAGGGAGGAAGGACTGAGGAGGGAAAGCACCTTGGAGAGCAACAGTGGGAAATCCCCACAAAACAGCAAAAATACCATGATATATATTTTAAATTAATTCTTTTAAATCAATGAAACAGCGAGTCCGCAAAAAGCAAACCGCAAAGTGAGCAAACACTGTATATAATCATGTTGCTTACTTATTGTATGTATGTTCTGGTATGCAGCTTTCGTTCCTTTGCTCTATGTTTCATCTATGTTTCCTGAGAAGTTGTGGGAGGAACTGCGGAACACATGATTAGGCTCTGAGAATGCTTTGACATCAGACTCCATTTTAGACTCCATCCATCAACCTCAACCACCGCAGCCTACAATGAAGCATGATGAGAGTTGGAAGGCACATTGTCCTCCAAGCCCTAGGTGGAGATGTTGAGAACACAGCCGGCTTAGATCCCTTCCAGTCCGGCTTCCGTTTGGGGCATGGGACGGAGACTGTGTTGGTCACCATTTCAGATCAGCTTTGTTGCCAGCTGGACAAGGATGGTTCAGCGCTGCTTGTGTTATTGGACCTCACAGCAGCTTTTGATACGGTCGATTACAATCTTTTGGCCCACCGCCTTGCTGTTGCTGGAGTCAGGGGAACAGCCTTGAAATGGCTGATGTCCTTTCTCCACAACCGGGGACAGCGAGTGGAAAGGGGAGGTATGGTTTCTGAGAGAGTTCCACTTATTTCTGGGGTCCCTCAGGTGCCATTCTCTCCCCTTTATTATTTAACATCTATATGCGACCACTTGCTTGGTCCAAAGCTTTGGGCTGGAATGTTATCAGTATCAGCTCGTTCTGAAAATGGAAGGCCGACTGGACTCCGTACCCTCTTGTTTACAACAGTGCCTTTAAGCCGTCACTGGTTGGCTGCGTGCCAGTAGATTGAGGGTGAATTCAGAAAAGATGGAGATACTGTGGCTGGGCCGCCCGGTTGGTGGGGAGGTCCGACTGCCTAGCTTGGATGGCGAGGCATTATGCCCGACATCCTCAGTTAAGAGCCTTGGGGTCGTTTTAGTCCCATTGCTGTCGATGGAAGCCCAGGTCTCCACCATCAGCAAAACCGCCTTTTTCCACCTGCAAGCTAGGCGTCTGGCCCCCTACCTATCCGGAGATGACCTGGCCACGGTGCTCCAAGCCACGGTCATCTTGAGACTAGACTACTGTAACGCCCTTTACATTGGCCTACCCTTGTCAGTGATCCGGAAACTTAAGCTCATCCAGAATGCCGCTGTTCGACTTCTCTCTGGAACACCAGTGAGATGTCACATAACACCCATCCTCCAGCAGCTCCACTGGCTTCCGGTCGAGCAGCGGATCACCTTCAAGGTGATAGTGTTAACTTTCAAGGCCTTGCATGGTCTGCGGCTGCTGTATTTGAGGGACCGTCTTTTCCCCTATCAACCCCAGAGATCACTCCGTTCCGAACAACAGAACCTCCTTGAAGTGCCGACTTTCAAAGCAATCCGTCTCACATCGACCTGGCGCAGAGCCTTTCCAGTAGTGGCGCCGTCAATCTGGAATAACCTTCCAAGTGATGTGCGGGCCATGCAGGACCTATCCTCCTTTCGCAAGGCCTGCAAGACTCATCTTTTCCGGCTAGCATTTGACTGCTAAGCTGGAAAACCTTTTTAAATCTAGTTTAATATGTTGTTTTACGTCTGTTGTGTGTTTATATGACTGTAAGCCGCTCCGAGCCCCCGGGGAGTGGCGGCATAGAAGTCCAAATAATAAATCTATCTATGTATATAATAAAAGCCAGTGTTTGCGGGCGGTGGGTGGGTGGTGCGACCGAGCGAATATGTGCAAGCGTTTCGATTGGCTGCAACTGTGGGATTATTTGCATAAATGGCTGTGACTGGCCAGCCTCCCAACATTCCAACACAGCCCAGAGAGGAAAGGAAAGGGCCTGAGGCTGGAGTTGAAGTTATCCAGTTGACAGTTTTTTCTGTTGGAAATGGAATGTTCAGTACCTTCACCCAATACACTTCTAAGGTGACTCAGAGGGAAAGCAAAAGGCCTCAGGCAGTCAGCCACTGCGGCCCACAGCAATGACGGATCAGGACCAAACATGGCAAACAAGGGACCAATGGTCCACTTCACAACCTGGAGTGGTTTAGGGCAGGATGGGCCACGAATGATGGAATTTGCAGTACCTTCACCTCATTCACTTCCCAAACAACACTGCAGCCCTTATAAATCACAGACCAGGCCCAAAATTGACAACAAGGCTTCCTTAACTTGATTTTCCTGGCTAGGCCTCAGCTCATGGGATATTGTTAGGCTTCCTAAACTTGATTTTCCTGACTAGGCCCCCAACAATGACAGAACAAGACCAAACTTGGCACACATACCCCCCAAGATGCACCCTACATCCTGGTGCAGTTTGAGGAAGGATGGACCATGGATGATGGGACTTGCAGTACTTTAATTCACTTCCTTAGAGCACTGTGACCCACACCAATGACGAACTATGGCACACAATGCCTTCCTCAAATAACCCGGGCACCGCCGGGTCCCCAAGCTAGTAAATAAATGTTGAATCTGAACCCCTGTGGCTGAGGATGATGGGAGTTGCAGTCCAAGAAGGCGGCCCTTTGGGGAGGATGTTACCTGATGAGGTAGAGGTGTGTGAGTGCGTATATATATACACGCACACATACTATACACACACATATATATGTGATATATATGTATATAAACTATACACTATATAAATATACATATATGTACATATATGTGTGTATATATATACGCTATACACTATATGTGTGTGCATATGCTGTATAAATTATTTATTTATTTATGTATTCGATTTATAAACCGCCACTCCCAGAACAGCTCAGGGCGGTGTACACAATAAAACATAACACCAAGTATCAACATTAAAAGATTATCTCAAAGCGTAAAGGCTTGCTGAAATAAGTGGGTCTTGCAGGCCCTACGAAAGGCCATCAGATCCTGCAGGGCCCGGACCCCCGGGGGAAGAGCATTCCACAGTGTTTGTGCAATAACCGAGAAGGCCCTGCGTCTTGTTGCTGTCAGATGGAAAGTCTTTGCACTAGGGATCACTAAGAGGTCTTGGTCTTCCGATCGTAGTGGTCTCTGGGGCTTGTATAGGGTAAGCCAATCCTTCAGGTACACTGGCCCCAGACCATGTAAGGCCTTAAAAGTCAAAACTAACACTTTGAAAGTGATCCGGTGCTCAATTGGAAGCCAGTGCAGTTGGTATAAGACCGGAGTTATATGACAACTCGCTGGTTCCCCAGCGAGTAGCCGAGCCGCAGCATTTTGCACTAGCTTGAGCTTATTTACTAAATTACACACTATATGCTGTATATATTACATAGTATATACACATACACCTAGTGTATATATATACTATGTATAAACACTACACATCACAATATAGGTGTACTTCAGTATGTTTATTAGTGCTTTTTCTGTGCTTATGAATTTTAACTGTTTTGTAACCCGCCTAAAGCCATGAGGAGGCAGGTAAAAAAAAAATACATACACATATGCACACACGATGTATATATACACTTGTTGTCTTTTTCTTCGCGAACAAAGATTCAGGAAGGACTCATCCCAAGCTTTCTACAAGTGCGTTGATGACTATATATACACGCTATACACTATATATATGTGTGTATACACTGTATATATTACACACTATACACTACATATACAGGTCCTTCTAAAAAAAATTAGCATATAGTGCTAAAGTTCATTATTTTCCATAATGTAATGATAAAAATTAAACTTTCATATATTTTCGATTCATTGCACACCAACTGAAATATTTCAGGTCTTTTTTTGTTTTAATACTGATGATTTTGGCATACGTATCTCAAAAAATTAGCATATTCCATCCGACCAAATATGCTAATTTTTTGAGACAGTATTTTTGGGTTTTCAGGAGCTGTATGCCAAAATCATCAGTACAAAACAAAAAAAGACCTGAAATATTTCAGTTGGTGTGCAATATATGAAAGTTTAATTTTTATCATTACATTATGAAAAACAATGAACTTTAGCTCTATATGCTAATTTTTTGAGAAGGACCTGTACACTATGTGTATGTGTATATACTATGTATATATACTACACTTCACAATATAGGTGTACTTTAGTGTGTGTATTTGTAGTGCTTTTGCTGTGTCTTGTAACCTGCCTCAAGCCATGAGGAGAGGCGGGTAATATATAAATACACACACACATTATGTATATATACTCTCTCTCTCTCTCTCTCTCTCTATATATATATATATATATATAAACACACAATGTATATACACTATATGTCTGTGTGTGCGCATGTGTATTATATAAGGTAAAGGTTTTCCCTTGACATTAAGCCTAGTTGTGTCTGACTATGGAGAGTGGTGCTCATCTCCATTTCTAAGCCAAAGAGCCAGCATTGTCCGTAGACTCCTCCAAGGTCATGTGGCCATGGGCATGACAGCATGGAGTGCCATTACCTTCCCGCCAGAGCGGTACCTATTGATTTTCTCATATTTTTATGTTTTCGAACTGCTAGGTTGGCATGAGCTGAGGCTAACAGCGAGAGCTCACCCCACTCCTGGATTCGAACCTGCGACCTTTTGGTAAGGTCTCCGAGGAGTTCGCCTATCCTCCCGTACCGGGGAACGGGCATCCCAGCGGCGTCGGCTCTGTATTGGCTCTGGGGAGCGCGTTCTTTGGCGGCGGCGCTCTGCTCGTGGAGAGCGCGTCCCCGATCGGCTGCGCTCTGATCTCGGTGAGCGCGCCTCCGTACGGGGACTGCCTCCCGATACGCGCTGCTGCGATATCGTGGGGCGCGCATCCTGGAGGCTCCTCCCCGAACCCGACGACTGCCTTTCTGAATGGGATCGTTCCTTTGAACGGGAGCGCTCTTCACTCCTGCTGGAATTCTCCCTTGCTGGGGATCGAGCCTTTAAGGAAAAAGGTCCCGAAGGAGGAGGAGGTCCGGGCGTCTGAGCATCCTGCTCCGCCCTCATTGTTGGAGTCTGCGCTCCTTGCTCTGATAAGTACGGAGCTATAGGCACCTCGGTTTCAGTTGTGCCTCTTTGCACTGCCTCCTCCTCTCTCGCCCGTATCGGGCTTGATGCCTGCTCCTGCCTTACCGGCAGTAGAAGCTCTCGTGCTGCCTCACGTTCCATTAGGGGAACAGGCGTCTCAGCTGTTGCTGAGATGACAGTTGGGCCACGCGACTGGCTTGATGCCTCTAACGGCTGTAACTGCCCTTGAGCCAAGCCTTCAATTATCAAGTCCATAGGGCTTACCTTTTTGCCCTTTTTCTTCTTTTTAGGCAAACTTGACACTTTTTCTACCTCTTTTTGTGGTAGAGGAGTTTGTGAACGGTAAATTCCTTCATACAATGCAGCTTTAAGTCTATTTTCTCTGTTCTTTCTAGTTTGGGGCGTAAAAGCCCTGCAGATTTTACATTTTTGAGTTACCTGCCCTTCACCTAAGCACATCAGACAAATATCATGCCCGTCATTATCTGGATAAATATTTGGGCATTGTTTGCATTTTTTAAAATAATTTGTTGACATTTTTGTTCCTATTCAGGTAAATAAAAGCTAAAGAAATTCACTTCTTCCGAGCTGATGTGAAGGTTCCTTTCTTGCTCGGCGGAAAAAGAGAACTGAAGGGTCAGCCTGTGTCGGGCTATTTATAAGGGAGGTGGGCGGGCCTTATTAATGATTGACATTTGTATTTCAGAAGGTTCCGACATTGCTTGCGCTGGCGCTTAAATATCACAAGTACGATTCACAGTGACCATGAAAAGGAAAATGCAAACCCAAATGTTGTTGGGCTGCAACTCCCATTATCCTCAGCCACCGCAGCTGATAATGAAGTATGAAGGCACATTGTCCTCCATGCCGAAAGTGCCAGTGTTGAATCCAAACCCTTTGGAGGGAGGGGAGGGGAGGTTACCTGATGAGGTCGAGGAGGGCATCAGCAGAGCTGAGCACCACTTTGCCCACAGTGTAGTCCTCCTTCTGGGCGGCGGCCCCTGGGTGGATACTGATGACCAGGATGATGCCGGTGGTGACAGCCAGGAAGGTGGTCCACAGGTAGTAGGTGATGGTGATCACCCCCATCTTCCCACACACCTTGGAGTCCATGGTGGCCAAGCCCGACATCAGGCTGTGTACAGGGAGAGAGGGAGCAAGAGAGAAAGAGAGACAGGCCGTTCCCTGAGTTACACACATCCAACTTACAAACATCCCACTTAGTTAAGAACAATGCGGCTGAGACCACAGGAAAGGAGAAGAATCTCTTCCTCATAGAATCATAGAATGCTAGAGTGGGAAGAGACCTCGAGGACCATCCAGTTCAACCCCATTGTGCCAAGAAGCAGGAAAATCCATTCACAGCACCCCTGACAGATGGTCATCCAGCCTCAGCTAAAAAGCCTCCAAAGAAGGAGCCTCCACCACACTACAGGGCAGAGAGTTCCACTGTGAACAGTTCTCTCACACACATAGTCAGGAAATTCTTCCTCATGTTCAGGTGGAATCTCCTTCCTTTCCTGTCGTTTGAAGTCATGTCTCCATTACGTCCTAGTCTCCAGGGCAGCAGAAAGGGAGCCTCCTCCCTCCTCCCTATGACTTCCCCTCACATATGTATGCCTGGCCATCCATCATGCCTTGGAAGGGAGGGAGGGAAATCCATTCCTGGAAGATATATATATTATTCTCAGGGGGGAAAGGTGCTTCCAGTGAAGTTTTATCTCCAATCCTTGTTTCCACAACAAGCCAATTTTTGTAAATTTTCACAAAGACAGGAATGGAAACCTTCTGAACAAAGGCACAGGCAGCAAAGGAACCCCCCCCCCCATACACACACACACACACACACACACACACACAAGCTGTTCCCTGCCACGCGTTGCTGTGGCCCAGTCTGTGTATATGGGCTTTGTGTGTGTATGTTTGTATATGTTTGCATACATACATATATATACACATACACACATGTATGGGATGCGGGTAAGGCAAGGAGGGCTGTTACAGCTGATCTCTGGGCCACCTGAGCAGCTCAGCCGCCTTGGCCAAAAGGTGACTTTGGGAGATAGAGCGGTGGCGCATGACCCCGGGCGACATACATGCCTCTGCATGCGTGGCCCCTGGCCAGGACTCACCCGCCACCACCCCCGCACACACAGTGACACGTGCGGAGGGAAAGCAGGCAAGGAGACCGAGGGGGAAGGGCCAAGGAAATACGACCCAGAGATACAGGGGAGAGATGGATGAGGAAACACTGCTTAGAGATAAAGGAAATGATGGTCAAATACGTATAAAGGAACCAGAGCCAAGAGATAAAGGAACCATGCCCAAAACATAAAGGAAATATGGCCAAAACATAAAGGAAATATGGCCAAAACATAAAGGAAACGTATAAAATATTGAGGAAACAAGGGCAAAACATAGAGGAAACATAGTTGAGAGAAATAGGAAAGATGGACAAGACAGAAAACAAAGATGGCCAAGATATAGAGGAAACATGTCCAAAACATAGAGGAAAACATGTTCAAAATATAAAGAAAGCAGCTGAGAGAAAAAGGAAAGACGAACAAGACATAAAAGAAAGACAGTCAAAACATAAAGAAAACATGTCCAAAACATAAAAGAAACAGGTCCGAAACATAGAGAAAACATGTTCAAAACATAGAGGAAACAATGTCAAAATACAAAGGAAACATGTCCAAAACATACAAGAAACAGGTCCGAAACATAGAGAAAACATGTCCAAAACATAGAGGAAACAAGGTCAAAATACAAAGGAAACATGGCCAAAACATACAAGAAATATAGCCAAGAGCTAAAAGAAAGATGGCTGAGGGCTAGTGGGCACTGGCACAGAGGCAGGTAATACAATTATTATATATACACATTATAAAAGTGAAAATGTGTATATGTATGTAGCTTCCCCAGACAAGCTCCCGCCTCCACAAACAGCTATAGCTCCCACCACTCAGGAGACACCAAAGGCCCTCCCTCCAATGACATTGTAGGTTATAGTGAACATGTCCAAGAGCCCTGCCAATATCCTCCACAAACACTACAGTGTCCACCACCCAAATGAAAGCTTTCAAGGACAATTCCATCCTAGATGCTATGTGTTTCCTTCACCACAGACATCCCAGTGTTTTTAACTCTCTCCATGGGTGTGGAATTTGCATGACCCTCTCCCTTAACCCTTTCGTACTCTTTTCTGCAGGCCACAGCAAAAAGACGAATTGATCAGCAATGGAACGAAAAAATACTGGAGGTCTTTGGAGGAATTTATAGGAGTTGTAGTTCACCTACATCCAGAGCGCACTATGAACACAAATAATGATGGATCTGGACCAAACTTGGCATGAATACCCAATATGCCCCAATTTGAATACGGATGGGCTTTGAGGGGAATTGGCCTGGACATTTTGGAGTTGTAGGTACTGGGATTTAGAGTTCACCTGCAATCAAGGAGCACTCTGAACTGCACCAAAGATGAAATTGGACCAAACTTGGCACACAGAGCCCTCAAACCAGCAAAAATTCCTGAAGGCCTTTGGGAAAAATTCACCTTGATTTGGGGGAGTTGTCATTCACCTACACCCAGAGAGCACTGTGAACCCAAACACCGATGGAAATGCTGAAATTTGATTACACTGAACCCCACCAATGAGGCATCTAGAGCAAACTTGCCCAACATAACAAAACCTGGCATGATGGGAGTTGTAGTTCACCCACAAACTTATGCATTTTGCACAATTACAAAATTAACTTTTTCAAATAACCCGGGCAATGCTGGGGACCTCAGATAGTACAGTAAGAATGACAACAACTTTCATTTCTTACTTGTCTCTTCTCAAGGCTACAGTATCATCATGACTTATGATTATAATATATTTAATATGTATTATGCTATTATTACTATACCAAAAAATTATTGTCATAATTATATGTTGTTGTTATTACTATTATACATTTTCTCCCTCTCCAAAACAAAAAGAGGAAGTCTCAAAGCGGCTCACAATGAAAGCAACGCAACACAATTTTTAAACCTTAAAAACATATAGACTTTATAATGGAATTCAACACAAACAGTGCGGAGGACTGAATTTATGCTGATTATTACACTATACATTTATGATGTATATTGATCTCTTCTTCTTCTTACCTGGAAGTGATCAATGGCAAAATGAGCATCTTCAGCATCCGCATCAAAAGTTCTCCGGGGAAAGAGAAGTATTGCTTCTCCTGAAGAGAAGGAAGGAAAAATAAGTTTGAATGACACGTGTTTAGCACTTTATAATAATAATAATAATAATAATAGCCACCTTGAGTTCCCATGGGGAGAAGATTATTATTATTATATTAGTCCCCATGGGTAGAATATAATAATAATAATAATAATAGTAATGTTATTGCAAGCCACCTTGAGTCCCTACAGGGAGAAACGTGGGGTAGAAATAAAGTTAATAATAATAATAACCGCCTTAAGCTCCCATGGGGAGATGATGATGATGACTTTCCCCATGGGTAGCTAATAATAATAATAATAATAATAATAATAATAATATCCCCCATGGGAACTCAATGCAGCTTTTTTTTTGCAAAGATTTTTATTTTTTGAAAAAAATAGTGTTTTCAGGGAAAGAGGGGGAACAATAGTCATATAAAGAAAAGTAGGAAAATGTAGGAAAAAAAGAGAAAAAAAGAATATTATTTATTATTTATATTTATTTATTTATTAAGCGTGCTTCTATGCCGCCACTCCCGGGAGGGCTCGGGGCGGCTCACAGGAGCCAAACAAGGCACAATAAAACAATGACAATGATTAAAACAACAGCAAGTTAACTAAAAACAGTACACTCCATAAAAACATTAAAATTGCGATACAACATACTACCCCAGATAACACTTAGAAACAGGGGCTGCACAAGGTAAGACCTACAGGTCGAACGCCTGGCGGAAAATATGGGTCTTAAAGAAGTCATGTGACTTCCACTCCAAACTTGTGTCTTCCATTAATTCATATGTTTAGCTATTTTGTTTCCCCTAAATTTGTTTCATTGTTGATTTTCCTTTTCTACTGTAGTCCTTTTTGTAGCCTTTCACGGGGTCTCGATTTATTCTTTTTATTAATGTATCTTCATTTCTCTTTTGCAAGAGGGTTAATTTATCCATGTCTTTTATTTCTTTAGGCTTATCTAACAGGTCCTCTATATCAAGGATTTTGTCTTGTTTCCAACCTTTTGCAGCAAACGTTCTCATTGTAGTCCTCTTGTATATGGTCTTTCTATATTTTCGTCAAGATTGAAGTCTGAGATCATAATTTCTAGTAAGAAAAAAAATTATATATTCTGATTTCTTCTAGAATTCCCTCTTACATATTTTTCACCATTGTTCTTATATCCTTTATCCAATGTTTTAGTGGCTTTCTAACAGGCCCATCACCTAAAAGACGGAGATCCGTCCGGGCGACGGGGATGCCCAGCTTCCAACCCTGGACAGCGGGACATTATGTCCGTCGTCGCCTGTAAAAAGCCTTGGCGTTACCTTAGATCCTCAGCTGTCGATCCTCAGCTCCACCATCAGCAGAGTGGCGTACTTCCATCTCCGGCAGGCAAGGAAGCTGGCCCCCTATCTGTCCCGGTACGATTTGGCCACAGTGGTCCAAGCTACGGTCATCTCAAGGTTGGACTACTGTAACGCTCTCTACATTGACCTTCCTTTGCCGGTGATCCGAAAACTTAAGCTGGTGCAGAACGCCGCAGCTCAGCTGCTCGCGGGAGCCCCAACGAGCTGCCATATTACACTGATTCTGCGGGATCTGCACTGGCTTCCTGTTGAATGCCGGATTACCTTCAAAGCGTTAGTTTTGACTTTTAAGGCCTTGAATGGTCTGGGGCCAGTGTACCTAAGGGACCGCCTTATCCCATATTGTCCCACTAGATCCTTACGCTCTGAGGAACAAAATCTCCTTGCTGTACCAAGTGTTAAAGTATACCATCTGACAGCAACACAGAGAAGGGCATTTTCAATCATAGCCCCAGTTCTCTGGAACGCGTTGCCTTCCGAAACCCGTGCCCTTCAGAACCTTCCAGCATTCCGGAAAGCCTGAAAGACGTTATTGTTCCGGCAGGCTTTTGGGTCCTAAACAACTGCTGGATTTCCCTTCTGTTGCTAATGCTGTTGTATTTTGATGCTGCTTAATGTGTTGTTGCTGTTTTAATGTGATGTTTTTAATTGTTTTTATTGTGATTGGTATGTGAGCCGCCCCGAGCCGGCTGGGAGTGGCGGCAAATAATTTCGAATAAATAAATAAATAATAAGAAAATAATAACGCAATAAATCCTTCTTGTTGGTAGTATTTCCAGAATTTATTTAGTATGTTGTTTCTTCTTTTTATTCCCTTTCCTAGGGATCGCATTTTGGATTTATTTTGGAAATTTTTCTTTCAACAATTGCTCATGGAAGACTTTGGCTTTATCTTCAGTTATCAGCCAATATCTTTCTTCTTTATAAGTAACCATAATTCCTTCTCTTCTATCCCAGCGAAATCTAATTTGTCATTTTTAAAGTTCTTCTGTCAAGAAGTGATGTTTTCTTCTTTTACTCAACGTTGTTTGGGGGAGTTCTTTAAGTACAGCAATTTTATTTCCTTTATATATAATTGGCTTTTTATTGCTATTACGTATAATTTCATCTCTCATTTTCTTCTTTGTAAATTTCACAATAACATCCCTCGCTGTTTTGTTTTGCTTCGCGTAAGAAGTAGATATCCTGTAGGATTGGTCGACTTCTTCCTCAATTTTTTCCTCCTCACATTCCATACAAGAGGAAAGTAATTTAATTACCACTTGTCTTGTATTCTCTTTATTTTCTTCTTGAATATTTCTTAATCGTATTTGATGGTCCATCTCAATCTGTTGAAGTCTTTCTTGTTCTCTCACGGCTCTTTCATTCTGTTTATCTAAATTCTTTATTTTCATTATCAAAGTGGATTGTAATTAATCTATTTTCTCCTTTCCCTCTTTCAACATTTTCACATCCTCAAATAGTTGGGTTACGTCTTTTTTCACTTGGCCAAGTTCTTCCTTTATTTCTCAATGCAGCTATTGATGTCGCCATACCAGGTGACATTATTTTACTGACACAAAAACACAGTATGACACAGCAAACAAGATATATATGCTGGATTTCATATCACAAAATTACAAGTTGAACATTTCCCAAGCGTTTAGGACTGTGTGAAGTAATTTCGAATTGACAGATTGTGATTTTGCCAATGTTTACTGTTTTCAAATGCCGCCCGAGATCTTTTGGCACGGCATCCAGTGTGCCAATTATCACTGGGACAACCTATACTGGTTTATGCCAGAGCCTTTGCAATTCAATTTTGTGGTTCTGAAAATGGTCGAGTTTTTCTTGTTGTTTCTCATCAATTTGACTGTCACGTGGAATGGAGACATCAATAATCCAAACTTTTCTCTTTTCCACCATTGTAATGTCTGGTGTATTGTGTTCCAAAAGTTTGTGAGTCTGGATTCGAAAGTTCCACAGTATTTTTGCGTGTTCATTTTCCAGTACCTTTGCCGGTTCATGATCCTACCAGTTCTTGACTACTGACAGGTGGTACTTGTGACATAAGTTCAAATGAATCATTTGGGCCACAGGGTTGTGTCTCTGTTTATAGTCCGTTAATGCGATTTTCTTGCAACAGCTGAAGATATGATCAATGGTTTCATCAGCTTCCTTGCAGAGTCTGCATTTTGGGTCATCAACTGATTTTTCGATCCTGGCCTTAATTGCTTTTGTTGGGTAGAATATAATAATAATAATAATAATCATCATCATCATTGGTCTGCACTTAAACACAATCGGCGCTGACAAAATTACCACATGTCAGCTACAAAAAGCCATTCTACTGGGATCTGCATGCATTATTCGCCGATACATCACACAGTCCTAGACACTTGGAAAGTGTTTGATGTGCCATCCAATACAACAACCAGCATAGTGATCTTGTTTGCTGTGTATTAATCTTGTTGTGTTTCAAATAATAACAACAACAAGAGCTGCATTAAGTTACCATGCGGGATATTATTATTATTACTAGTCCCCATAGGTAAAAAAATAATACTAAGAACAACAATAATAGCTGCACTGAGTTCCCATTGGAGATATTATTATTATTAGTCCCCATGGGCAGAAAATAATAGTAATAATAATAAATAATGCGACCTTATGGGGAGATAGGAGTTCCCCATAGGGGATAAAATAGGTCACTGCACATGGCAGGGAAAGGCTGTCGGCCGTGAGGTGGCCATTAAGTAACCGGCTTAAGCTTTTGACACCAAGGCCGCATCCGAGACATGAGGCAGGCCGTTGCCCAGCGACCCCGGCTTGGCTGCGGGCCCAATCCCTTGGAAGACAGAGCAACACTCAGGAAAAGGCACCACCCGTTCCCTCCCGACAGATGGCCACCTAGACACAGATAGAGATGACTGAGACAGAATTAGAATAGGGATAGGATAGATTCCTAGAGGTGAAGGGACCCCAAGGGCCATCCAGTCAAACCCTATTCACACCAGGCAGGAAGAGCACTGTCCAACCCCTCCCAATAGATGGCCATCCATCCATATATTTACTTATTTATATTTCTACCCCGCCTTTCTCAAACCCAAAGGTGACTCAAGGAGGCTTTACAACATAGGCAGTTATTCAATTCCATTAAAAATGTAAAAATTACAAGAAACATTTAAAACGCAATTATAAAATACATACACTTAAACCTTTAAAAACATATAAAATCTTCACTATTAGCCTTCTAAATGGTTCATAGGGAGAGATACATTCAGACAGGTAAGTTGGGTAGGAACCATTTAGGGCTTTATAGGTTAAAGCCAGCACTTTGAATTGTGCTCAGCAGCAAACTGGCAACCAGTGGAGCTGGTGTAACAATAATAATAAACTTTATTTATACCCCACCACCATCTCCCCGATGGGGACTCGGGGCGGCTAACATGAGGCCAAGTCCTTATAAAAATACAATACAGCACAGTAAAATACAAAATACAAAACAAAATGCATCAGAAAATAAATTACAATAATAAAATGAAATAGTAAAACAAATTCACACAATTTAAAATCAAATAGGATGGGCAGGCCAAATGGACAAGATAAAATGATAAAACCCTGGGTGAGGTAGGAGTAAGAAATATGTACATGTGGGGGGCAGATAATGAAACAGTGGGGTCATATTTTCAGTTTAGAATGGGGGGAAAGTGCATCGTAGGGGGAACACTATAGATGGCGCAACACAGATGGTATAGATGGTAACAAGGGAGTTGTATGCTCCTTTACTCCACTTGGAGATTGGTCGGTATGAACTTGTGACGCCATCCCAATATCAATGATCGTGGGTTTTGATAAAGCGTTCGTGTTCAATGCGAAACGGAGCGGGATCCTTTTGTAAAGTCTTCCGTCAACCCGGCTCCGCATACTGGATTATCCGTGGCGTACCATATTGGAATCCTTGATTTGCGAATACTTCATTCTCCTGCGTTCCCCATTATTCCGGACTTTGTTTACACTCTGGATATGGATTGTTATTGACTTTTGATGGACTGTGGATTGCTTCCCCTGTGGGAATTACAACTGGATACCACAAACTCTTTGGGACTCCCCAATCCATTGGTTCAACATATAATCCGGACTATCCACCATCGTCGTTGCATATTGTAATATCTTTGGAAGAATGCAGTGAGGTTAATTGATAAGGTCTTATTTCCAATATTTACATGCTGAATATATATTGATTTATATTGATATTTATGCTGATACGGATTTTGTCCTTTGAGGTAAGAGTAAGAAATAGGTAAATGCGAGGGGGCCCAAGAAAATGAAACAGTGGGGTCAGATTTTCAGTTTAGAATGGGGGGAAAGTGCATCGTAGGGGGAACACTATAGATGGGGCAACACAGATGGTATAGATGGTAACAAGGGAGTTGTATGCTCCTTTAACGCTGCTCGGGTAAGCAATCTGGCTGCCACCCATTGGACCATTTGAAGCTTCCTAACAGTCCTCAAAGGAAACCTGACGTAGAGCGCATTGCAGTAGTCTATACGGGATGTAACCAGAGCGTGGACTACCGGAGACAATATTGATCCCTGCAGGATCCCACAGGACCGAGCAGGTGTGCCCCAACAACTCCTTGTGGGAACGGCCCTCTAGGAAGGACCGAAGCCACTGCAGAACAGTACCCCCTAGCCCCATTCCCACAAGGCGATCCAGAAGGATACCGTAGTTAACGGTATCAAAGGCTACAGTGTGTGTGTGTGTGTGCGCACGCGTATATGTATTATGTATATGAGAATGAATGAGAGATAGGTGTGTCATAGAATCCTAGGGGTGGAAGACACCTCCAAGGGCCATCCGGTCCAACAGGAAGACACCATTCGAGCCTTCTCAACAGATACAAGAGATATGATTGATATATATATACAGACATACAATAGATATATCATAGAATCTTAAGAGTTGGAAGAGACCTTAAGAGTCATCCAGGAATAGATATCATCTGACAGATGGCAATTCAGTCATAGATACAGTAAGAGCCCCTCCCTCTTTTGCAGGAAGACACACCATCTGATCTTTTCCAACAGATGGCCATTCAGCCATAGCTGTGATTGAGATATATGATTGTGTGTGTGTATATATATGTGTATATATATGTATGTATATATATAAAAAATCAACATATCATAAAAAGAATTGGAAGGGCCACATAACCCAGTCGTTTTTACCCAGCCGGAGGACACCACCTGATCTCTCCCGAGAGATGGCCATTCAGCCACAGCTTCAAGCTATATATATACAGTATCTGTCTCAACGATCCCGTACTCACCAGGTCAGAGAGCTCCAGGCGGCGGAGCAGGAAACCCACGCCGCAGCCAGTGACCACGGAGAGCAAGGAGAGGACCAGGAGGCCGTTCTTGGTCCAGAAGACCCGCAGGCCCCTCCGGATGCCGCCCAGGGCCCGCTTGAGGCGTTCCCACATGGCGCTCTCCGCAAAGGGGGACGGCTCCGCGGGGCATCATTGGGGCGCCTGCCGTCCCACCAGAGGAAGCATGCTCCAGCGATGCCCTCCTCTCCTTCCCTTCCCTTCCTTCTTTGCTGGGTTCCCGAGCCTTCCTTGCCGTCCCTTTGGGCTTAAGGGGAGAGTGACGTCTTGAGCCGGCTTTGGACGAAGGAGGCGCTGTCATAAGTCCTGTCCCTGCAGGAAAAACAAAGGTCTTAGTCTTAAGGGATTGGCGGGGCAGGCAGGCAGTCAAATATAGACCTCAAGAGGGGAAGGATGGAGGGAGGGACGCACTCTGCACATGGCCAAGAAGAGTAACAATAAGAAGAATGGAGAGGGATGCACTATGCATTAATAATAATAGTATGAGAGAGGGAGGGGTAAAATCTGCATAATAATAATAATAATATCATCATCATAGAATGATAGAATCCTAGAATAGGAAGAGACCTGGTGGGCCACCCAGTCCAACCCCATTTTGGCAACAAGCAGGAAAATCGCCTTCAAAGCCCTGACAGATGACTATCCAGCCTCTGCTTCAAAACCTCCAAGTGGTATGACCAAGGCAGAAGAGAGAGGTAGCATGACTTCCCTGGATCACTAGACTCCTCTTGATGCAGGCCAAAATCCCCTTGTTTTTCGAGCTCCTGTATGACATTCCTGGCTCATGTTCCCCTTCCTCCCCACGAGGACTCCAAGATATTTTCCCCACTATTACTACTGTTGAGCTAGGCATCATCCCCCATTCTGTCTCTTTGCATTTCATTTTTTCTGCCTGAGTGGAGTATCTTGCATTTGTCACTATGAGAATGATACACTCTGCACATGCTCAGGGACAACCCAAGGGCGGATATAATAATAATTGAGACTGAGGGGTGCATTAGAGAAGGATGCATTCTGCACATGCTCAGAGGCAACCTCAAGGAAGGGAAATAATAATAATATAGCAGAAAGAGGGAAGCACTCTGCATTATATTAATCAATAATAATATTAATAATTGAGGAAGATGCCATGCATAATAATAATAGAGAGGGAGGGATGTACTCTGAATAACAACAACAATAAGAGGGAAGGGTGCACCCTGAAGAACTTAACAGTGAGAGAGAGCTGTTCAGCAGTGGAACTCTCTCCCTCTCTGCCCCGGAGGCTCCTTATTAGGAGACTTTGAATCAGAGGCTGGATGGCCATCTGTGGGGGGGGGGGGGGGCTTCAATGTGATTTTCCTGCTTCTTGGCACAATGGGAATTTACTGGATGGCCTACCAGGTCTCTTCCAACTCTAGGATTCTAAGATTCCATTAATAATAGTAATAATAATAATAGGGAGGGATGCACTCTGCATAATAACAACAACAATAATGGGAGGGTGCACTGAATACCGTAATAATAGGGAGGGATGCACTCTGCATAATAATAATAATGAGGGAAGGATGCACTCTGCATAATAATAATAATATGGAGGGATACACTGAATAATAACAATGATAATAGAGAAGGATGCACTCTGAATAACAATAATAAGAGGGAGGGATGCATGCTGCATAATAATAATAATAATAAAGAGGGGATGCACTCTGAATAATAATAATAGGGAGGGATGCGCTTTGAATAATAATAATGAGGGAAGAATGCACTCTGCATAGTAATAAATAATGGGAGATGCACTTTAATTATAATAATAATAATGGAGGGATGTCCTGAATAATAATAGGGAGTTATATTGTATATTGTATATTATTATTATATTACTATAATATAACAGGGAGGTCCTGTACTTCATGCTAAATTCCATGAGCTCCTTGTGAGTTGCTGGGAAAAAGGTGAACTGCCATCAGATCTCCGAGATGCAGTTATCATCACTTTGCATAAGAAAAGAGGAACAAAATCTGATTTCTCAAGCTATCGAGGTATAACTCTGCTCTCCATTGCTGGAAAAATCCTTGCAAGGATACTCCTGAACAGATTAGTTCCTGCTGTTGCAGAAGAACTTCTCCCTGAAAGCCAGAGTAAACAGGAGCACCACAGATATGGTATTTGCCCTTAGACAACTGCAAGAGAAATGTAGAGAGCAGAACATTTGTCGACCTCACCAAAGCCTTCGACACTGTGAGCAGAAAAGGTCTGTGGCAGATCCTGGAACGACTTAGGATGCCCTCCTAAATTCCTCAAAATGATTATCCTGCTACATGAGGGCCAGCACAGTCAAGTCAGATACGGCGATGCTCTCTCAGAGCCCTTTCTAATAACTAACGGAGTGAAACAAGGTTGTGTTCTTGCACCAACCCTATTTACAATCTTCTTCAGCATGATGCTCCAAAGGGCTACGGCAGATCTCGAAGAAGACGACATATATATACGCTATTGTACTGATGGTAGCTTGTTCAACTTAAGCCGTCTGAGGGCTCGCACTAAGACTCTAAACTATCTAGTCTGCGAGCTGCTTTTGGCTGATGATGCTGCCCTTGTCACCCACACAGAAGCAGCCCTGCAACGCCTAACATCCTGCTTTGCAAAAACGGCAGAGCTGTTTGGGTTGGAAGCCAGCTTGAAGAAAACGGAAGTTCTTTACCAGCCCGCACCACAGGAAGAACACCATCATCCCCACGTTAGCATAGGCAAATCTGTGCTTAAGTCCGTTCAGCAGTTCACCTACCTGGGAAGCATCATCTCTTCAGACGCCAAGATTGATAAAGAGATAGATCACAGATTAGCAAAGGCATATAGTGCATTTGGAAGGCTTCACAAAAGTGTCTAGAGTAAGAAACACCTGAGGCAAAGCACCAAAATCATTGTGTACAGAGCTATCATACTGTGTATTCTCCTTTATGCGTCTGAAACATGGGTCACCTATTGCCAACACCTACGACTCCTCAAAAGCTTTCATCAGCGCTGTCTTCGCACAATCCTAACTGGACTGACTATGTGACAAATGTTGCTGTCCTTGAGCAAGCAGGGATCACCAGCATTAAGGCCATGCTATTGAAAACACAGCTGCGCTGGGCAGGGCACGTCTCTAGAATGGAAAACCTCCGCCTCCCAAAGATACTACTCTACGGCGAACTCACCACGGGTTAGCGCAAGAGAGGCACCCCCAAAAAGAGATATAAGGACTCCCTGAAACAACATCTCAGGCTCGGCCAGATTGATCACCAAAAATGGTCCACTCTGGCCTCACATTGGGAGGCATGGAGATGCACTATCCACAATGCTGTGGCCTCTTTCGAGAAGATATGCCAAACGGGTCTCAAAGAGAAACGACAACGCTGAAAGAACCGCAACTTGGAAACAACATCACCCAAGGAGACTTTCTGCTGTGCTTTCTGCAACCGGACTTGCCTATCTTGGATTGGTATTTTTAGTCATCAACGCGCTTGTAGAAAGCGTGGGATGAGTCTTTCCTAAGAATCTTCGTTCGCGAAGTAATGCCAGCGATATTACTATATGTATTATTATTATATTATTAAATTAATATTCTGTATTGTTATATTATTATATTTTAATATTATCATATTAATTTGGCTTAGAAATAGAGATGAGCACCACCCCCCAGAGTTGGATATGACTAGACTTAATGTCAGAGGAAACCTTTACCTTTACTATCTTATTAGATTATCATTGTTATATTTTTCTCTATGGCTCTCTGTCTTCCCCTATTCTATGTCATTGTTATTATTATATTACTATAGTTATTAATTTTGTTATATGAACAATTCTATGTCATTATATCATTATTATTATCTTCTTCTTCTTCCCAAGAGCTCTATGCCTCTCCCTATTCTGTTATACCCTTATATTATTATATTACTATTTTTATTTATTAATATTCTGTTATATTATTATATTATATTTGTTATTATATTAATACTCTGTGATATTATATTACAACATTTATTATTATATTAATATTCTATGGTGTTACTTACATATTATTATCCAAGGAAGCCCCTCGGATGTTGGACCAGTGCCCGACTACTGTGTTGATCTGAATGAGGGCGAACAAGCTGAAGATCAATCCCAACAAGAGAGAGGTCCTCCAGGTCAGTCGTACGTGTGACCGGGGTATTGGGTGGCAACCTGTGCTTGATGGGGTTGCATTCCCCCTGAAGGCGCAGGTCCGCAGCTTGGGGGTCCTCCTGGACTCAGCACTGGCGCTTGATGCAAAGGTGTCGGCAGTGGCAGGGAGGGCCTTTGCACAATTAAAATTTGTGCGCCAGATGTGACCATACCTTGCGAAGTCTGACTTGACCATGGTGGTCCATGCCTTAGTTACCTCTAGATTGGACTATTGCAATGCACTCTACGTGGGGCTTCCCTTGAAGACGGCCCGGAAACTTCAATTGGTCCAATGTTCCCTCCTATCGCCCCTTCTAGTATCACAGGCCCAACTTGTGGGTACGAGGGAGAGGGCCTTCTCTGTTGTGGCTCCCTGCCTTTGAAACTCGCTACCTGGGGAGATCAGGCATGCCCCTACCCTTTAAGAAAGCTCTAAAAACCTGGCTCTTCGGATGTGCCTTCGGAGAGTGACCACTCAACCCATTTGTTGTCTCCACCCACAGCTGTCCTCATGTTGCACCTTCCCCTAACCCAGTGTTTTTCAACCAGTGTGCCGGGGCACACTAGTGTGCCGTGAGCAATCATCAGGTGTGCCGTGGGAAATTGGAACCTCCAGGAAAGGGGGGGGGAAGTCTAGTGTGTTGTAGTATAAAAACCCTAAGAAACCTACCTCGATAAAGGCCCCCTTCCCACCCGTTGTCTACTTGGTCTCTCCCTCTCCATGCATTGGGAAGGTCCGCTTCCCTTTCCCCAAGTAGAGACCTCCTCTTGCCTCCTGGGGGTTCTGTGTGGGACGTTTGGCCCAGTTCTATTATTGGTGGGGTTCAGAATGCTCTGTGATTGTGGGGGAACTATAAATCCCAGCAACTACAACTCCCAAATGTCAAGGTCTATTTCCCCTTAACTCCATTTGGGCATATTGAGCAGGGGTGTTCACACTTTTTCAGCATGCGAGCTACTCATAAAGCAACCAAGTCCAAAAGATCTACCTGCCCCCGCCGCCGTGCGCTCCCGCTGTTGTTTTCCACCCGTGCAGCGCTTCTTCCGCCTGCGGGGCATTGCAGGAAGGAGGAAGCACGAGGCGGGGCATCCAGAGGGAGCGCTCCGCCCTGCCTGTCTCGCCGGCAACGGAGGCTGCACAGCTGCTTCTGGACGAGAGAGGCAGGGCGCTCCCTCCAGAGGCCCCGCCTCGTGCTTCCTTCATCTTGCAATGCCCCGCAGGCGAAAGAAGCACCGAGAGAGCGGAAGCCAGCAGCAGGGTGTGCGCACGCATGGCAGGAGCGCCCCATCCGGCTGGTGAGGCCCGAAGATCACTTGGAAGAGGCCCGAAGATCTACTAGTAGCTCCCGAGCTACCTAATGAGCACCACTGATATTGAGTATTCATGCCAAGTTTGGTCCTGATCCAACATTGTATGAGTCCACAGTGCTCTCTGGATATAGGTGAACTACAACTCCAAAACTCAAGGTCAATGCCCACCAAACTCTTATAGCATTTTCTCTTGTTTATGGGAGTTCTGTGTGGGAAGTTTGTGCCTTTCTGCCATTCCTGCCAGGATATCTATGTTGTGTTCATCGAAACAGGCCCAGGTTTCACACTGAGTGTATAAATACATTTAAAAACACATTGACTATATGTATTACTGTGTTAGCGTGTCATTTTGTGTCATTTTGGTTGGTGGTGTGCCCCAGGATTTGGCAAATGTAAAAAGTGTGCCGCGGCTCAAAAAAGGTTGGGAAACACTGCCCTAACCTTTATAAAGGCCAAACCCCACTGCTCCTCCCGCACAAATACACTTTTTATTCCTATCTCACCCAGGGTTTCAACTTTTGAACATTGTATCTCATACATTTGGCCCGCCTTTTGTGTTTGATTTTACTATGCTATTTTGTAATGTTTTGTATATTTTATGTTATGAATTTCTCTTGCTTTGCTTCGTGGCTAACTATGTTGTATTATTTTTGGGCTTGGCCTCGTGTTAGCCGCCCCGAGTCACCTTTGGGGAGATGGTGGCGGGTTATAAATAAAGGTTTTTTATAATTATTAATTATTATTACATTATTTCCATTTTATTACATTAATTCTATTTTTAATTCTATTTTATTACATTAATTCTATTTTATTACATTAGTTCTATTTTATTGGATCATTATTGGGATCTTCTTCCCTAGGGCTCTCTGGCTCCCCCTAGAGGGCTTTGGCGGGAAGGGCCAGCGAAAGGCGCGCGGAGGGGGCGTGGCTTCCCGCGGCATGAAGACGAGGCCCAGGGAATTGATTGACGTACCGCGCGGCGCAAGCGCAGTAGCGGCCAACATGGCGGCGGCGGCGGCTCCTCCGGTCAATGTCGCGACGGCGGCGGCGCTTCCCAGCGAAGAACCGGAGGCGCCGCCCACTACGGCGACGGCCCGCCCGGCTCGCTTGCCTTTGTCCCGGGTGAAAGCGCTGGTCAAAGCCGACCCAGATGTCAGCCTCGCCAGCCAAGAAGCCGTCTTCATCTTGGCCCGTGCTACGGTCAGACTGAGACTGCGCGTGCGCAGGGTGGAAGGGGGCGGGGGGCTGGTCCCCCAGCCAATCAGAGCTCCCTTTGGGCGAAGACGGCTTGTGGGCGGGGCTACCCCCGCGCGCTTTTTAATGCGGGCCAATCCCGCCCCTTGTGGGCGGGGCCAAAACCAGCGTGCAGGGGGCGGGGCTGAAGAGAGGGTGGCGCTGTTTCACCAGCAGGGGGCGCGCGTGCTTTCAGCCTTGAAAAGTTTGGGAAAGTTCACTTTTTGAAGACTTGCATGTTTATTATTATTTATTTATTTATTTATTTATTATTCAGTTTTATATTCCGCTCCTCCCAGCAGGCTCGGGGCGGATCACAGGTACAAAGCAATAAAAGCATACAATAAAACATACAGTAAAAACAATATTAAATAATATAACATACTATCTATCTATATATATAAAGGGAGAGTCGTCATGGAACGACCGTCCCAAACAGAGAAACCTTACAACGCAGACACACCAAACTTGCCAACAGAAATAGGCCTCAGATAAGGTATGTTTGTAGCAAAGAAACTTTCCCCCCCAAAACCTAAAAGGCCCCAAAAGCAACGAGTAAAAAAACTACATTTCCCAGCATCCTCCGGGGCTGCCAACGACTCTCCCAGCCTCTACATTCTGACAACATGATTGGCTGCCAATAAGGGCGGATTTGCATAACTCCTGTACTGGCCAGCCAACATGAACATTCCGACCCATAATAAACTGTCAGAGGAGGATAAGGCAAAGGGCTGAGGCACAAACACAAACACCCAATTCACTTCCCACAGAAAATTTACACCCCTACAAATCACAGACCACGCCTCAGCCCAAAATTGACAGTAAGGCTTCATTAACTTGATTCTGACTAGGCCGACTACGCCTCAGCTCATGGGACATTGTGTATGGCCTGAATTGACAGTAAGGCTTCATTAACTTGATTCTCAGCCATGGGACTATGGCCTCAGCTCATTGGACATTGTGTATGGCCTGAATTGACAGTAAGGCTTCATTAACTTGCTGTTCCTGACTAGGCCTCAGCTCATGGGACATTGTGTATGGCCTGAATTGACAGTAAGGCTTCATTAACTTGATTCTCCCGACTACGCCTCAGCTCATTGGACATTGTGTATGGCCTGAATTGACAGTAAGGCTTCATTAACTTGCTGTTCCTGACTAGGCCTCAGCTCATGGGACATTGTGTATGGCCTGAATTTACAGTAACCTACCTTGTCACACAGAGCCCCTATGACCCACGCTACATTCTACTGCAGTTTGGAGGAGGGTGGACCATGGATTATGGGACTTGAAGTACCTCCATGGATAATGGGATCTGTACTACTTCAAAACCCATCATTCCCCACAGACCACTGTGTCCAAGAACCAAGACCGATAAAGACGAAACTTGGCAAACAATGCACCCCATGACCCACACTCCATCCGACTGCAGATTAGGACACACCATGGATAATGGGATTTCAAGTACCTCCACTCACTTCCAAAGTACCCCACCCACACAAGCATCTACCTCTACATCAACACAGCAGACGGAAAGACAAAAAACATTGCATATCCACAAGCTATGCAGAACGCCAGCAACACCACACAACAACAACTCCACAGGACTCCAACATCCCACCCACCAAAACAACCCACAACAACACAGCCATGACCCCAACAACACCATAACTAACAACAACTCCAACCCTTACATACTCAGACTTCCTCGCATCTCCAAAATAGGGCACAGCAACGCGTGCCGGGTACAGCTAGTTAAATAATATAATAACATATTATCTATTCTATATATATAAAGGAAGACTCGTCAGCGAACGACTGACAGAGACAGAGAAACCTTCCAGGGCAGAGACACCAAACTTGGCAACAAAAATAGGCCTCAGGCAAGGAAGGTTTTTAGCAAAGAAACTTTCCCCCCCAAAACCTAGAAGGCCCCCAAAACAACGATTAAAAAACTACATTTCCCAGCATCCTCTGCGGCCACCAGTGAAACCCATTGGCCAACATCAGCCCACACAAAATGCAGGGAGGTTGAGTTACCATAGTAACGGTGGGCGAAGCCAGCCAAGGCTAGATTAGAATGCTGAGTGATTTGAGTTTAGTCAGTTGGTGTTTGAGGGTTAAACTGTCAAGGCCAAGATCTAGGAGGGAGACAAATAGGGCACCAGGGACACAGGCACCACTGACAAACACATACTGCCGGAATAACACAAACTTGCAAAACCCACAAAAAAAACCCAATCCTGCAACACAAAAACCCACCCCAAGCAAAATACACAACAAACACCACTGGAAAAAGCAACACCCACTCCACATCACAACCAGCACACAGCCAGACTGAGACAACTATGTCACCACAACACACACAAAATACACCCCACAAATACCTGACAACTTCCCCAACACAAAACCCAGGACTGCACTCACTACTCACCACCACCAGGGCCGGCCTTCCCCATTAAGCGACCTACGCGGTCGCGTAGGGCGACATTCCCAGAGAGGGGCGTGGCCACCTGGGAGGGGCGCCGCCGTGTTGCCGCAGCCAGCCGGCGGCGCGGAGGAACGGGGGGGAGGAGAGGGGACTCACGGGGCGGGCTCCCGGACCCGAGGAGGAGCAGAAGGAGGGGGGAGGCCACGAGGGCGGCCCCCACGGAGACGCAGCGGCAGCAGCAGCAGCAGCAACGCCCCCGGAAGGGCCCGGAGCCAGAGGCGCATCTTCCTGACGTCACTTCCTCGTCGCCGCCTCTGCCGAGGAGGAAGGGGATGAAGGCCTCACCGGCCGCGCGCTGCAAGGATGCTCGGAAGGAGAGACGCCAGAGGGAGGGAGCCCTGCGGAGGCGCGGCGGCCTCTTCCTCCTTCCCTCCCTCCGCCGGGGGGGGCCCCCAAAATAAAGTTCGCTTACTCCCCCCGGAGAGCTCGGACCGCCCCTGCCACCACACACACCTCCAAATACACACACGTCCCAGGCACAATACTCCAGCAATTCCTACCCACACAACACAACACAACTTCCTATCACAACCCATCCCCCCAACCTTATGGGACCCCGCACAGACAACACCTACCACCACCACAAACAAAAACCAACTCCACCTATACTCCAACCACAACACAACACTGCACTGATACACACACAAACACCCAAAACACCCCACCCACACAAGCATTCCACAACATACTACCACCCACAATGCCACCACACACCCACTAACTCACCAAAAAAGTAATACCTACACACAACACAATACGCACATAACACAACGTTGTGTCTACTGCTCAACCCATTTGTATGCCATTCCTTCCTTCCACACAGGCATAAGCTGACCCAAAAGACAAGCCATGCCTCCTAAAAATAACAGCATCGGACGACACACTCGCAATGCTACATACATCACACAAAAAAGGGCAGAAGAAACGCCAGAACAGAAAGACACTGCACTACACTAGCTTTTGCCATCACCATAAACAAGGCACAAGAACAAACACTACAAATCTGTGGCATAGACCTTGACACAGAATGCTTCTCCCACGGACAACTCTACGTAGCGTGCTCCAGAGTTGGGAAACCACAGAACCTCTACATCAACACAGCAGACAAAAAGACAAAAAACATTGTATATCCACAAGCTCTGCAGAACACCAGCAACACCACACACCCACAATTCCACAGGACTTCAACATCCCACCCACCAGAACAACCCACAACGACACAGCCATGACCCCACCAAGACCTTAAGTAACATCAGTTCCAACCCTTACATACTCAGACTTTCTCGCATCTCCTAAATAGGGCACAGCAACGCGTGCCAGGTACAGCTAGTATATTATATTATTACTAGCGGTCCACTGCCAGGCGTTGCTGTGACCCAGTCTGGGGATCTGGAAAATAAAGTCATGAGAAAGTGCGTTGTTGGTTTTTTCGGGCTATATGGCCATGTTCTATTTATTTATATTTATTTATTTGTTCAATCTTATATTCCGCCCTTCCCGGCCGGCTCAGGGTGGTTCACATACATATTAAAATGCACAATAAAACAGTAATACATCATAAAACAGCGAAAAGTAAAAGTTGCAGATGATGCAACGACAGTAGTAGTAGACAGTTACAGTATCCAGGGGCTTCAATCAAAGGCAAGCCTGAACAAAACAGTTTTGCAAGCCCTCCGGAATGGAATAAGCTCCGCCATGGCCCGGACATTGTCTGGTAATGCATTCCATAGCATCGGGGCAGCAACTGAGAAGGCTCGTTACCTTGTGCTGGAGAGATGGCAGGAGCGGACTGATGGCACCGTTAAGAGGTTTCGCTCTTCCGAGCGCAGTGATCTCAGGGGAACGTATGGGGTGAGGCGGTCCCTCAGGTACACCGGCCCTAGACCATGTAAGGCCTTAAAGCTCAAAACCAGCACCTTGAAGACAATTCAGTACTCGATTGGAAGCCAGTGCAATTGCTGTAAGATGGGCGTAATGTGCTCTCTTGCCGACGCTCCCGCCAGCAAGCGAGCTGCAGCATTTTGCACCAGCTTGAGTTTCCGGATTGTCGACAAGGGAAGGCCTATGTAGAGGCCGTTACAGTAGTCTAATCTCGAGATGACCATCGCTTGGATTTCTGTGGCAAGGTCGTCCCTGGATAGGTAGGGGGCCAGTTGCCTAGCCTGTCGCAGATGGAAAAATGACGTTTTGCTGATCACAGAGACCTGAGCCTCCATGGCCAGCAATGGGTCCAGCTGAACCCCCAGGCTTTTTATCAAAGATGACGGGCTTAACTGCTCGCCATCCAGGGTAGGCAGCCGGCACTCATCCAACCCAGGGTGACCAGGCCACAGGATCTCCGTCTTCGATGGATTCACCTTCAGCCGGCTGGAACGCAGCCAACCAGTCACGGCTTCAAGGCATTGCTGGAAACAATCGGGTACGGAGTCCGGCCTGCCGTCCATTCTCAGCACCAGATGGGTGTCATCCGCGTACTGATAACACTCCAGACCAAAGTCGCGCACCAGCTGGGCCAGTGGTCGCATATAGATGTTGAACAATAAAGGGGAGAGGATGGCTCCCTGGGGAACCCCACAAGTTAATGGGAGTCTCCCAGAGACCTCCTTCCCCCTCTCCACACGTTGTCCCCAGTCTAGAGAGGCATTCTCTCCTGACGTTTCTCCTGCATCTATGGCAAGCATTTGCACAACCTCTGAGGATGCTTGCCATAGATGCAGGCGAAACGTCAGGAGACAATGCCTCTAGAACATGGCCATGTAGCCCGAAAAAACCTACAACAACCCAGTGATTCCGGCCATGAAAGCCTTCGACAATATTCATGAGAAAGTGCGGGTTTCTAATATATGTAATTTCTTTATGCTTGTGGGAAAACAGTATTTCTTGTTGTTTCTTTGTCAGTGCTGATAATAATATCTTTATTTTTATATTTATTTATTTATCGCATTTATATCCCGTCACTTCTCAACCCCCGAAGGAGGACTCAGGACGGCATTACAATTAAGCCCAATTAGAGGCTTTTTACAAAATTACAATAATAAAATCACATAATAAAACATTACATCATAAAAACAATACATAGTTAAAAACCATACAAAAATTGAACAATAAAAACCAGTCTCAACAGTCATATCCCTTAAAGTGTTGCTATATCTATTGCCCAAAAGCCTGGTCCCAAAACCGTGCCTTTAATTTCTCATGGAAAGCCAGGAGGGAGCGGACCGATCTTAATTCAGTTGGAAGACCATTCCATAGTCAGGGAGCCACCGCCGAGAAGGCCATGTCCCTCGTTCCTGCCTGGCGCATTTGAGCTTTTGGCAGAAACGACAGCAGGGCCTCCCTGGATGATCTTAGTTTTTGAGGCAGGACATAGGGGTGGATGCGTTCGGACAAGTAAGCTGGGCCAGAACCATTTAGAACTTTATAGGTCAAAACCAGCACTTTGAATTGGGCTCGGAGATGGACCGGCAGCCAGTGGAGGTGACACAACAGGGGAGTGGTTTGCTCTCTGTATGTCGCCCCAGTTAATAATCTGGCTGCCGACCGTTGTACTAACTGAAGTCTCCGAACTGTCTTCAAAGGCAGCCCCACGTAGAGCAGATTGCAGTAATCTATTTGGGATGTAACCAGAGCGTGGACTACCGTGGCCAAGTCAGACTTCCCAAGGCACGAGTGCAGCTGGCGCACAAGTCTTAATTGTGCAAAAGCTCCCCTGGCCACCGCCGTGACCTGGGGTTCCAGGCTCAGCGATGAATCCAGGATCACTCCCAGACTGCAAACCTGCGTCTTCAGGGGGAGTGTAACCCCATCCAACACAGGCTGTAACCCTATGCCCTGTTCGGCCTTTCGACTGACCAGGAGAACCTCTGTCTTGTCAGGATTCAGTTTCAATTTGCTAGCCCTCATCCAGTCCGACACAGCAGCCAAGCACCGGTTCAAGGTCTGGACAGCCTCCTTAGTGACAGGTGGGAAGGAGTGACAGATCTGGACGTCATCTGCGTACAGATAACACCTTACTCTGAAACTCTGGATGATCTCCCCCAGAGGCTTCATGTAGATGTTAAATAACATCGGGGACAGTACTGAACCCTGAGGGACTCCACAAGACAATACCCCGCCTCCATCTCCCCGAAGGGACTCGGGACAGCCTACAGAGGGACAAGCCCAAGGATTACAATAAAACCGACACAGTAAAAACAATCAATAACAACAAATAATAAAAATAGATTGTCTGGCTTGCCCACTCTGGAACATGCAACATATAATTGTCCTTCTTTAGGGGTCCCTTTCAAATCTAGGATACTGTATCTATCATATACATATATGTGTGTGTGTGTGAATTATATACATCTATATCTATGGCTCTTTTTCAGGCGGGCTTTGATTATGTTTTCTTGCGCTAATGAAGAGACTTGGACTGGATGGCCTTAAGGCATCATTTCTCAGCCTGGGGATCGGGACCCCTGAGGGGGTCGCAAGGGGGTGTCAGAAGGCTCGCCAAAGACCACAAGGAAGCACCGTATTTCCTGTTGGTCATGGGGGTCTCTATGTGGGAAGTTTGGCCCAATTCTACCGTTGGTGGGTTTCAGAATGCTCTTTGATTTAGGTGAATTATAAATCCCAACAATTACAACTCCCAAATGTCAAGGTATATTTTCCCCAACTCTATCTGTGTTCATATTTCGGCTTATGGGGTATTTGTGCCAAGTTTGGTCTAGATCAGGGGTCGGGAACCTTTTTGACTCAGAGAGCCATGAAAGCAAAATATTTGGAAATTTATTTCAGTGAGAGCCATATAATATATATAATATATTTTAAGACTGAATTCAACTAAATGTGAGTATATACGTACATACTATGAGAAAAGGATTCCCCCGGCAGGAAATGGGAAGGGAGGAAAGGAAAGGATGGGGAAAAGAAAGGAAAGGGAGTGAGGAAAAAGTAAAATAATGAAGGGAAAAGAAGAAAAGAAAGGAAGGAGAAGGAAAGGAAGACTTGGGGGAAAAGAATAGAAAAAGAAAGAAGGAAGGAAGGGGGAGGGAGGGAGGGAGAATGGATGAAAGAAGGAAGGGGAGAGAGGGGGAAAGGAAGTAGAGAAGGAAAGGGGGAAGGGGAGGAAGGAAGGAAGAGGAAGGAAGAGGGAGAATGGAGGAATGAAGGAAGGGGAGAGAGGGAAAGAAAAGGAAGGAGAGAAGGAAAGAATGGAAGAGGAAGGAAGGAACGAAGAAAAAGAGGGGAAAAGGAAGGAAGGGGGAGGAGGGCGCGGGGCCAAGGCAGACCTTGGTGCCGACGTTGACGAGGCAGTCCCTCCAGAAGACGTCGAAGAGGCAGCTGCTCTTGAGCTGCCCGACAATGAGGGCAATGAGCTGGGCGTGCCCTGTCGCAGCGAGGCCAGGTCCGCGGCGCCAGGGCCAAGCCTGCCTCCGCTGCCTCCCCCGAGGCCCGTGGTGGAGGACGAAGAAGAAGACGAGGACGAGATGCTGCTGCTGGGCTCCGCCATCCCCGGTGAAGAGGGTGCAGGACCCCGAGAGCAGCGGGGGATGAGGAAGAGGCGGCGATGGTGGCGCAGAAGTGGCAGTCGCGGCTCATTTGTGTCACTCCTCCCCGCTGCATGCTGGGAAACCGAGGACCGGGGGTGCTCTGGAGAGCCAGATGCAATCATGAAAAGAGCCACATCTGGCTCTCAAACCATAGGTTCCCTGCCCCTGGTCTAGATCCTTCATTGTTTGAGTCTACAGTGCTCTCTGGGTTTAGGTGAACTACAACTCCAAAACTCAAGCCCACCAAACCCTTCTAGGGTTTTCTGTTGGTCATGGGAGTCCTGTCTGCCAAGTTTGGTTCAGTTCCATCATTGCTGGAGTTCAGAATGCGCTTTGATTGTAGGTGAACTGTAAATCCCAGCAACTACAACTCCCAAATGACAAAATCAATTTTTTAGTGATGGTCACTCCTTGGGTTAGTAGGTGTCTTGTGGCTAAATTTGGTGGCAATTAATCCAGCGGATTTTGAGTTATGATGTCATTCAAAGCAAACAGAGCATTTTTATATAAATAGATAGATAATACAATGCATTATAATGCTATAATAAATAATATAATACAAATATTATATAATAACAACCATATCTATCTATCTATATTGCAGGAGCTGTTTGTGGAGACCATTGCCAAGGACGCTTTCATCTTTGCCCAGCAAGGCAAGAGGAAGACCCTCCAGAGGAAGGACTTGGGTGAGAAATAATACAGAAATTATAATAATAAAAATAAAAATAATACCTCCTTAATAATTCTGTTTTTGTTTTATGTCTCACCTGCAGACAACGCCATTGAAGCCGTGGACGAGTTTGCCTTCCTGGAAGGTAAGCAGCCCATTAGAGTCAATTGCTGTGAGTTTTCCAGGCTGCCTGGCCAAGTTCCAGCAGCATTCTCTCCTGTCGTTTTGCCCACATCTTTGGCAGGCATCCTCAGAGGTTGTGAGATTTGTTGGAAACTGGGCCAGTCGAGTTTGTATATATACCTTTGGAATGATGTCCAGGGTGGGAGAAAAAACCCTTGTCTGTGTGAGGCAAGTGTGAATGTTGCCATTGGCCAGCTTGAGTAGCATTAAATGGCCTTGCAGCTGTAAAGTCAATCAGCGAGGGGAATCTGCATAGAGGTAGCCTGGCCTTTGTTGCCTGGAGGCACCCTCTGTGGAATAATGTCCAGGGTGGGAAAACAAACTCTTGTCTGCTTGAGGCAAGGGTGAATGTTGCAATTTGCCATCTTGATTAGCATTGAATGGCCGTGCAGCTTCAAAGCCTGGCTGCTTCCTGCCTGGGGGAATCTTTGGTTGGAATGTGATAGCTGGCCCTGATTATTTCCTGTCTGGAATTCCCCTGTTTTCTTGCTTCAATAACAACAACAACAACAACAACATTTTATTTATATTCCGCCCTGCTCACCCAAAAGGGACTCAGGGCGGATCACAGTACATATACATGGCAAACATTCAATGCTGCTTTGTATAGACCAGGGGTGCCCACACTTTTTCATCATGCGAGGTACTATATGAACAATCAAGTTGAAAAGATCACCCGCTGTGCAGCCTTCCGTCCGCGCGGGGCTTCTTTCTTGCCTGCCCACGAACTCGCCGCCGCGCGCACCCGGGAAGGGGATCCTCCTTGCCTGCGCACGCTCTCTCTCTTAATGTCTTCGTTGCCTTCCTCCTTCCTGCTGCGTGCTTTTGCGAAGCAGGAAGTCCCCATCCCGTCCTGCTTCTTGCGTGCACAGCAGACCCCTCCCACGCACGCTGCAGGAGGGTATTTATAGGCGCACCCGCCAGCGCTCCGGCCAGATATGGCTTCGGCGGCAGGGTTTGCGGCGGGGCTTGCTTGGCTTTGCCCCACTTTGCCCGGCCTCCTTCGCCTCTTTCTCTCTCTCTCTCTCCCTCTCTCCTTCCATCTGCCTCCCTGCAAAAGGATCCGAAAAAGTTCTCCGGATTTCTTTCTTCTCTCCTTGGCTCTCTCTCTCTCTCACACACACACATTCCCTTCATCCCTCCCACAGCCTCGCATCCTATCCGTGCACGTGCTTTTGCCTTGCCCCCCCCCAGCAGCAACCAATGGGCGGTCATGTCACCACACCGTGCGTGGCAAGACGAGCGCCAGGGCCCGCCCACTAAAGCCTCATTTTGGCAAAAGCCCCGCGAAGGCGGCGGCGGGAGCGCACGTGCGTACGCATGGCAGGAGTGCGCCATCCGGCTGGTGAGGCCCAAAGATCACCTGGAAGAGGGCCGAAGATCACCTAGGTGCTCCCGATCACCGTAATGAGCACCCCTGGTATAGACAATACACAGACAGACAGAACAGAAGGAGGTGATTTATTTCAACTCATTGTCTTGTTGTTTTTGGTGCCATGGAAGGTTGGGCTCGAGTCCATGGGGTGCTGTTGCTCTATCCTTTATGACAAAGAGCCGTCAGGACTTCCTCCTTCCTTTTTGGTCGCCCAGCATTTTCTGATATTCTTTCTTTATGGTTGTAAAATGCCTCCCCCGCTTTTAGCGGTGCCTAATTTCTTTTTTTTATTTATTTCTTTATTTTAGGTCTTTTACAACACAATATAAAACAAGGGGAGGAGGGGGGCGGGTAGAAGGGAAAGGGGGGAGTGAGGGGAGACACACAGGGAAAATGAGGAATTAACACCATTGCTGTCACTCCCGTCCAGTCCACAGGGTCGAAGGTCCGTCCTTGCAATTTGTTGCTCTACCGCGGGCATCCAACCGATTCCCCTTCACCCTCCTGCTCGACTCTTTATATTCCTACCCTTGCTTCCTCCTTAGCCTCTGGGGTTCACCTCCTTCAGATATTGTCTAACTTTCCCCCAGTCGATCCTATTCTTATAGCCTTGGTCAGTGACTATGCTTTTTAAGCTGTCCAAATCCATTAGCTCCCTGACTCTAAGAAGCCAGCGGCTCACCGACAAAGCATCTTGACTTTTCCAATTTTTCGCTATCTCTAATCTAGCTGCTGCCGATAAAAAGAAAAAAATCTTGTCATCGTTCTGTTCCATTTCATCATCTGTAATATTAAGTAAATAATAATCAGGACTCATTGCCAACTTTCTGCCGAGAATATTTTCCACGTGGGGGTGTACATTCTTCCAGAACTTCTTAAGGACCCTACAGGTCCACCAGCAGTGCATGAAACTGCCCCTCCGGTCTCTGCATCTCCAGCATCTATCCTTCAAAGTGGGATAACATCTTGCCAGGCTCACCGGGGTATGGTACCAATGAAAAAACATTTTGTACCAGTTCTCTGTGATGTTAGTTAACCCGGAGTATCTTATTTTCACTTTCCAAATTGTTTCCCAATCTTTTATCAAAATTGAGTGGCCGAGTTCCTGGGCCCATTTTATCATTGTTTCTTTCACGAGCTCGGTTATTGTGTCCCATTCGAGGAGTTTTTTGTATAGTAAATTTATTGTCTTCTCCGACTTCATTATTCTCTCCCATACTGAGTCCTGAGTGTTGAATTTCTTGCACACATCTTTCTTATACAATTCCTTGATCTGGGCATATTGAAACCAGGTTAGGTCTAAACCCTGGTCCCGGAGTGTCTCTAATGGTTTGAGTGACCACTGAGTTCCTGTTCTTATATTTAGTTGGCTGTATGTATACCATCTGCGTGCAGGAACGTCTCTCATGTGTTGTGCTTCCAGCGGCGAGATCCACTGAGGGGTGGATTGGTAGAGCCGGCTCCTATATTTGCTCCAAACCTTTAACAAGGCCGCCCTAATAAAGTGGTTTGCAAAGTTTTTTTCGATTAAGGCCTTATCGTGCCAGAGGTAGGCATGCCACCCCCGGCGCAGGTGCCTAATTTCTTTAATTGCAGCTAAAGCTGTTTTTGAATTGCTTAGGTAAACAATGAGCTAGGCTGACAGTCGGCAGCTCATGCCAACCTGGGGCTTTGAACTTGCAACCTTTTCGTTGATAGATCTTATAATTGGTGGTGATTTACCAGCTGTGCTAAACCGCCGGCCCAAGAAGACAAGAATTCTTTCTCCCACTCTGGACATTATTCCACAGATATATCAACCACATTTTCCTAGTTTCCAACAGACCTCACAACCTCTGAGGGCGCCTGCCATAGATGTGGGCAAAACGTCAGGAGAGAATGCTTCTTGAACAGGGCCACACAGCCAGAAAAACTCACAGCAACCCAGTGATTCCGGCCATGAAAGCCTTCGACAACACAGAATCAATACTATTGGGACCTTGTCTAGAATGATGATGATGATGATGATAGTTGAGAGGGCAGCAGCGGATCAGCTGCAGCGGTTCTTAGAAGACACAGCTGGACTTGATCCCTTCCAGTCCGGCTTCCATATTGGGCATGGGACGGAGACCGTGCTTGTTGCCATTACAGACCAACTTCGCCGCCAGCTGGATCGGGCCGGATCAGCCCTGCTTGTTTTGTTAGATCTAACAGCAGCGTTTGATACCGTAGACCAGGGCTGTCCAACTTCTACCGGCCCAGGGGCCTGAATTACGGTCACTGATGACCTGGGGGTAGGGTCTAGGGTCTGCCCCGGCCCGGCTCTGCCCCCTCCCCGGCTCCGCCCACTCCCCAGCTCCGCCCACTCCCCCGGCTCCGCCCCACCTCATCCCCGCCCCTGCATGCATACAGTCAAATATAATCTTTTACCGAGATAAAATGCAGGGTGGGCATTCAAAAGGGGCATCCATACAGTCAAATATAATCTTTTACTGAGATAAAATGCAGGGATAATTCCATCCTCCCCTCTCCCCTTATTTTAATTTAATATTAAATATATTTAATTCCATCCTCCCTCTCCCCTTATTTTAATTTAATATTAAATATATTTAATTCCATCCTCCCCTCTCCCCTTATTTTAATTTAATATTAAATATATTTAATTCCATCCTCCTCCCCTTATGTATCCCATCTCCCCTTATTTCATCTTTAAATATATTTAATTTTATATTTAATACAGGAGGGGAGATGGGGGGAGGGACTGAGGAGCCCCCTGCTTTGGCCTACCTTTTCCAAACGCGCAGGATCCAGGAGTACCTGGACAACGAGAGAGGCAACGACCGACTGAGTCGAAGAAGGTCCTAATCGCGTCTGTGGGCCTCAGCGATCCAGTAGTAGAGTAGCCGAAGAGTATCGCGAGAATACGCAATCCACACGGGATTTCGCTGTCAACGCCGGCGTGATCTCGCATTGACAGCAAAATCCCGTGTGGATTGCGTATTCTCACGATACTTGCTCCAAACCCGGAAGTAGGTGTTTTTTTTTTAAAAAAATTTATTTTTCAATTTTTATTTTTTATTAAAAAGCTTAGGGGGCCGGAGGGAAGGGGCTGGGGGCCGTAAACGCCCCCAGGGCCACCAGTTGGACAGCCCTGCCGTAGACCATGCACTTTAGCTGTGGTTAGCCCACTGTTTAGCTGTGACTGGGGTTAGGGGGACCGCCCTTAAGTGGGTGACCTCCTTCCTCCAGGATCGGGGACAACGCGTGGAGAGGGAGGGGAGGTCTCCGGGAGGCTCCCATTAACTTGTGGTGGTCCCCAGGGGCCATCCTCTCGCCTTTATTATTCAACATATATGCGCCCCTGAAGGTGAATCTGCCCAGCTGGCCCGCGACTTTGGTCTGGAGTGTTATCAGTACGCGGATGACACCCAGCTCCCAGCTCCATCGAGTACCGAGTTGCCTTCAAGGTGCTGGTTTTAACCTTCAAGGCCTTACACGGTCTAGGGCCTGTGTACCTAAGGGACCGCCTTACCCCATATGTTCCCCCGAGATCACTACGCTCGGAAGAGCAGAACCTCCTGGTTATTCCATCATCCCGCTCCTGTCACCTATCCAGTACAAGACAACGTGCCTGGTTTTTCGGCCCGTGGCACCTGTGCTCTGGAATTCGCTTCCAGGTCATATTCTGGGCAATTTCAGAACTCGCCCTTTCCGAACTCGGGCGTGTAAGACTGTCCTCTTCAGGCTGGCGTTTGGCTAAACCCAAACGCAATCAACATGCTCACGCCTGATCCAAGAACCGTAGTCCTGCGGTCACTATGGCTATGTATTTGTTTTTATTGTATATTTTATTGTATGTTTTACCGAATGTCTTATTGCACATTTTAATTGCTGTAATCCGCCCCGAGCCTGCAGGGAGGAGCGGAATATAAAATGGAATAATAAATAAATAATAAATAAATAAATAGTTTGGACAGTTTATTTCTCTGCCACTTTATTCACGTTCTGGTCTTGCCTATTTTTTAGGATTATTTTAGGATTTTTTAATGTATCTTTTAATGTATTATATACAGTATATGCAGTTTTAACTTTATTTTACTATGTGTAAGTCGCCCCAAGCCGGATGGGAGTGGCGATGGATAAATCCAAATAAATAAATAAATAAATAAATATTTTAGATTTTAATATTATATTATATAGAAATGTATCAGAGACTTTGGACATTTTAGAATATAAGAACATAAGAACATAAGAAGAGCCGTGCTGAATCGGACCTCAGCCCATCTAGTCCAGCATTCTGTATCACACAGTGGCCCACCAGTTGTACACGGGGATCTCTAGCAGAAAGGAGGGCAAAACCCTGACCTGCTCCCGACCCCCCACAACCAGTACCCAGGGAAATCCTGCCTACCTCAACCAACTCCGAGGTGGCACTTGAATGTCCTTTTCAGTAAAGAATAGAATAACTATGATAATAAATCAATAAATACAAAACTATATATTATTGCATATGAATGCAAGAGACTCCACTTAGGCAGAGAAAAAGGCAATGCAAAGAGACAGAATGGGGGACGATGCCTGGCTCAACGGCAGGACGTGGGAAAAAGACCTTGGAGGCCCCGTGGAGAGGAAGGGGAACATAAGCAAACAATGTGATGCTGCAGGTTAAAAAGCCAATGGGGTTTTGGCCTGCATCAAGAGGAGCCTAGTGCCTGGATCCAGGGAAGTCCTGCTCCCCATGCGCGATTCTATTCTGCCTTGATCAGACCACTTTACCTGGAATCACACTGTGTCCAGTTCTGGGCACCGCAATTGAAGGGAGATGTTGACTCTTAAGTTGGAAGGGGTCCAGAGAAAGAGGGTAACTCAAAGCATCCAGGGTTTGGAGAACAAGCCACATGAGGACAGAGTGGCTGAAAGAGGCGGAAACGGAGAGGCGACAGGATGAGGGCCAGGGATCAAGAGGTGAGGCTGGGGAAGTCATAGCGTGGCGGGATCAAGCTTATTATCTGCTGCCCTGGAGATTAGGACACAATGGTGCAATGGCTTCAAACTACAGGAAAGGAAGGAGATTCCACCTGATCATGAGGAAGAACTTCCTGACTGTGGGAGAGAGCTGTTCGGCAGTGGAAGTCTCTCTCTCTCTCTCTCTCTCTCTCTCTCTCTCTCTCTCTCTCTCTCTCTCTCTCTCTCTCTCTCTTGGCAGAATGGAGTTGGATGATGGCCTACAAGGTCTCTTCCAATTCTAGGATTCTATATTAGACAGGACATTTTGGACAATGATAATAATATATATTATATCGTTTCGACAACTTCCTCTCTCTGCCACATATTTCATCTTCTCATCTGACCATTTTAGATCATAATATATAATAATAACAATAATACTCCATGACTGACTCCTCAATCTGCTTCCTTTTGCCTGGTTTCAGGGACATTGGACTAAATGGAGAGAAAGCAGGATGCATTGAAGCGAAACAGAGTTTGCAACTCTTCTGTCTGTATCCATGGAGCCCCACATCGAGGTCAATGGATGGATTTATTTGTGAAGGCTCAAGTTATAATGATGATGAACAGTTCCTTTCATTGGCGGCAAGGGCTTTCCCTGTGGACGAAGGCTTCAACTCGGGTCCAGCCTTCAAGGCTTTCATTTCATTGTATATTCGCACACAAATATTGTTACCATTTTGTATTTGTTTTCAGTGGTCTCAATGAGATTATCGTGTGGTGGTGACATTAAAGTATATTCTGTTAAATTGTGTTAAATTGTATTATAGGAGCAGAGGCGCCTCCTTGAGAAGTTTGGATTGCAACCCGTAGTGGATGCAAGAGGCAGGCCCTGTCTTTGTGGATTGGATCCTATGGGGAGATAATCCTCTCTTCTTTCTCCTCCGTCTCACACCTTTACTTCCCAAATACTAATTATAATTAGAAACATTTAGCTTAAAAGGCCGGCCATCAAAGCCTGGATCTGTGGCTGAAAAGGAGCCAACCTCATTGGCAGGGCAGACTTCTACAAATAATAATAATATAATTTTCTCATATCCCTGCCAATATCATTGAAAGTGCAGATGTTTCATAATAATGATGATTATGAAGATGATAATAAACTTTTCATATATATAGTGTTTCTCAACCTGGGGGAAGTATTAAGTGGGTGTCAAATAGGTCATCAAAGACCATCCGATTTTCTGTTGGTCATGGAGGGCTCTGTGGGAAGTTTGGCCCAATTCTATCGTGGGGTTTAGAATGCTCTATGATCATAGGCAAACTATAAATCCCGTCGAAGTAAAGAATGCTATGAATATATCCACTGCTCACTGTGTAACAATCCAATAATAAAGCCAAAAAATGTATGCAGTTCAAATAAGAAATATTTAATAGCTGTATAGCTTTTGGATAAATTACCTGCATCATTTACCTTTTTTTGATGGACATATCAGAGGAGACAGTATCCGGCATACTTATATTATTTCTGAATGTTAATTGGAGATTTATCCAAAAGCTATACAGCTATTAAATATTTCTTATTTGAACTGCATACATTTTTTGGCTTTATTATTGGATTTAAACTATAAATCCCAGCAAGTACAACTCCCAAATGTCAAGGTCTATTTCCCCCAAACTCTACCAATGTTCACATTTGGCATATTGAGTATTCGTGCCAAGTTTGGTTCAGATCCATCATTGTTTGAGTCCACAGTGCTTTCTGGATGTAGGTGAACTACAACTCCAAAACTCAAGGTCAATGCCCACCAAACCTTTCCAGTATTTTCTGTTGGTCGTGGGAGTCCTGTGTGCCAAGTTTGGTTCCATTCCATCGTTGGTGGAGTTCAGAATGCTCTTTGGTTGTAGGTGAACTATAAATCCCAGCAACAACTCCCAAATGACAAAATCAATCCCCGCACCCCAACCCCACCAGTATTTAAATGTGGGCGTATTGGGTATTTGTGCCAAATTTGGACCAGTGAATGAAAATCCATCCTGCGTATCAGATATTTACATGATTATTCATATCAGTAGCAAAATGACAGTTATGAAGTAGCAACCAAAATAATGTTATGGTTGGGATGCACATGGAGCGGTGAGGGAGGAAGGGGACACCCGCCTAGCCAGCCAGATCAGCCGAATCAACCCTGGCGATCAATGGGGTGACAGATGACGCAGCCAGTGGCAACAAGGCTGAAAAAGCAACTAAACTCCAACATAGGTATTACCTGAAACCATGTAGATGTATTTTGTACAATGGACTTCTCCTGAGATGGGAGAATATATAATGATTGTTGGTTTTACTGATGGGTCTCTGGACCGTAATAAATTGTTGTTGTTGTTATGGTTGGGGGACACCACAACAGGAGGAACTATATTAAGGAGTCGCAGCATTCAGAAAGTTGAGAAACACTGGTCTAGAGAGAAATATAGGAATAGATATTCTGCCTCATTTGGAAGCTTTCAGTGGCAAGTGAGGGTGGCTTAGCCTGCCTTTGTCCAGACGGCCTTTGGATGTCCCTTCTGCAATCTGCCTCTGGCCCCTTGACCTTTGCCAGGATCTCCTTCCTGTTCTTTTGTTTTGAAAATCCTTCTGGGAAATGGACTTGGCTGGGGCCATAGGTGAGTGCGGGGGCTTATGGCGGTTCAGTATTTATAATAATAATAATACTTTAATATTTGTGAGTCGCCCTCCACCGGCGGTGCTCCGGGCGACTTACAACAGTTAAAACCCTAGGGTGAACAATGTACAACAGTTTAAAAACATGGAATATGAACAGGAGGGGTGGCTCAGGTAGTCCAGGGTACCGAGCCAGTCCCGAACGCTAGGCGGAAGAGCCAGGTCTTCAAGGCTGGCCGGAATCCAGATAGAGTCGGAGAGGCTCTGAGGGTGGGCGGCAGTGAGTTCCAAGTCGAAGGGGCCGCGACGGAGAAGGCTCTCCGCCGAAGTTTCGCCAGTCTAGCCTCCCGCACTCCAGGGGTAGTCAGGCGGTCACCGTTGATGGAGCGTGCTGGCCTCTCGCTGCATTAGCCGTCAGCCGGTCACTCAGATAGGAAGGCCCAATGTTGTGCCGGGCTTTAAAGGTGAGCACCAGGAGTTTGTAAAGGGCTCTGAACTCTAGGGGCAGCCAGTGAAGTTCTTTAAGAATGGGGAAATGTGATCCTCACTGATGACCCAGTAATGAGTCTGGCTGCGGCGTTATGGATACGTTTCAGCCTCTTAGTTGTTGTCTGGGGAGGCCCACATATAGGGCGTTGCAGTAGTCGAGGCGTGAGACAACAGTGGCATGGACCACTGTTCTCAAGGCCTCTGGTGGAAGGTAGGGAGCCAGCCGACGGGCCCTACGGAGATGGAAAAAGGCGCCCTTAGCTGCAGCCTGGATCTGGGCCTCCATCGTGAGATTTTCGTCTAGGATCACTCCCAGGCTTTTCACCGTCGGGGCTGGAGCCAGGGACTCGCCTCGAAGAGTGGAAGTGGTGGGCGGGGTCGGGACGACCCGGCCAGAGGATCTCCGTTTTAGCCGGGTTGATCTTGAGTCTATATGCCCTGAGCCAGCTCGCCACCGCCTCAATCCTAGGCTGAAACTGTCCGGTACTGATGATGACCCTGGGTCAAGCTTCAAGAGCAGCTGCGTGTCGTCTGCGTATTGGTAGCAGGAGAACCCATGGCTCCTAGCAATATTAGCCAGGGGCTGGATGTAGATATTAAAGAGGGTGGGAGATAGAATGGCACCCTGAGGGACTCCACACTCCAATTCGTTTTCAAAGAGACTTGACCCTGCCACTCGACCCGCTGCGAGCGGCCTCGCAGGAACGATTCCAGCCAGGCCAGAGCTCTGTCTTGGATCCCGGAGGCCGCCAGGCGATGGAGAAGCAGGTCGTGGTCGACGGTATCAAAGGCCGCCGTAAGGTCCAAGAGGACTAGGATTGCCGAGCCTCCCCGAGCCAGTTGTCGACGGATGTCATCAGTGATTGCCACGAGAACGGACTCCACTCCGTGGCCCCGCGGAAGCCCGACTGGGACGGGTCCAAGCCCCGGATTGATCCAAGAAGACCAATTTGGCTTTCTACTGCTCGTTCAAGGAGCTTGCCCAGGAAGGGTAAGTTGGCAACCGGGCGGTAGTTAGCAGGAACCTCGGGGTCAAGCGATGTCTTTTTCAAGAGGGGGTGACTCTCGCCTCTTTCAGGGAGTCCGGAAAGGCACTTGTTTCAAGAGAGAGATTCACCAGGTCCTCAGAGCACCGGACAAGATGTCAGTATTGGACTTGATTAGATGTGATGGGCAGGGATCCGTTGGGCAGGTCGTCGCTCTCGCCCGGTCACCAGCTTTCTCACCTCCTCCGTTGTTAGGGGCTGAACTCTGAGAGACGCTGTCCGGTTGCCCGGATGGGGAGCTGGGACCTCAGGCCGTCTTCCTCGGGATCGATGGTAAGTCCTTCCGAAGGGCCGCGATTTTTCCAATGAAGTGTCTTTGGAAGTCGTCAGCTGTTAACGCCGAGTTGTTAGGTGCCCTGTGTGGGGGGGCGAGGAGACTCCGGACAACTTTGAAAATCTGCGCCGAGTGGGAGCCCGCAGCAGAAATCTGGGCTGCGTTATGGGATCTCTTCGCCTTTTTGATCTCGAGTTCAAATAGCCTGTGCTGGGCTCTATAGGCGGCTCTGGTTTCCACGCTCGGCTTTCGTCGCCAGGAACACTCGAGTTGCTTCCTCCGATGTTTTATCTGCTTCAGGTGTGTTGTAAACCATGGAGAGCAGGTTTTCCTTGGGCGAAGGGGGCGCCTTGGGGCGATCTGATCAATGGCCCTAGAGAGCACACTATCCCATCTGGCGACCAGATCTGACAGAGATCCTCCGGGGACTTCCAAGGGTTCCAGCGCCGCTGCAAAAGCCTTTGGGGTCATCGCGCTCTTTTGGCGGGCTAGGATAGGCCTAGGCTCTGGTGGTGTTGCGAGGGGGATGTTGACCTCTACCCTCACGGTCAGGTGGTCCGACCAAGGCACTGCTCTGGTATCACGGTGTTGTATTGCGAGACCCTGACTGAAAATCAAATCCAGTGCATGGCCAGCTTGGTGGGTGGGACCAGTGGCTGTCCTGGAGAGGTCGAGGGCGTCCATATGCATAAGGAATTCTCGTGCAGCGGGTGAAAGGGGACTGTGTCCGGGTGGATGTTGAAGTCGCCCAGTATAAGAAGCCGGGAAACTTCAAGGCCCAGTCCACGATCAGATCCTGTAAGGCAGAAGTGGCATCTTTGTGGGCCCCGGGGCCCGGTAGACGACCAGGAGCCCCGTCTTTCCTTCCTCTCCAAGGGTTGCCCCCAGGCATTCAATGCCGGTCAGCTCCGGTGTTTGGAGAACAGAAATGGTAACCGCGTCCTTCACAACCAGTCCTACTCCACCACCTCGACCTGTAGGTCTTGGGCGGTGGAAGGCTCGAAAGCCTGGGGGCTATTTCCTGGAGGAGGACACAGTCACCGTCCTGAGTCCACGTCTCTGTGATGCAGATAGCATCCGCGTTCTGTTCTACAATAAAGTCCCGCAGGGTGGCCCGCTTGTTGCAGATCGACCTCGCGTTGAGAAGTAGCAGTGAGGACCCGGGTGAAATGGGTGTTTGCTGGCGGGCATGGCAGGTAATGGGACGGAGCCAGAATGAAGGGGATTTACGGCGCTGATTGGAGGAGGGTGGGTTGGTGTTCCTTGCCCTCCTCTGCCCGCTGATTACTGGGATGGGGCAGGTGGGAGCGCCTTGGTACTGATGGTTGTAGCCGGGCGCTGAGTTTATGCACGTCCCCGAAAAAGGGGACGTTAGGGAGGCCTGATTTTGATTGCAGGCTTGTGGAGGCGAGTAGGACGGTGGTTGTGTCGCGGAAGGGCCGGCGGGAGCTCTGAACCTTCGAGCCCAGAAGGTTCTGGTCCTGAAGGGACCGGGATTGTCAGCTGGGGGTGCCCTGATTTGTTATGACCCTCTGGGTGGCGATGTTGAGTTTGCACTGCTTGGATGGATCTGAGCATGGTGCTTTGGGTCTTTCTTGCGGGGCCCTACTCGCCCACGGGGGCCTGTGGGTCGGGGTCTGTAGGTTGTGGCGGGGTCGACGCTTCAGTGCCTAATCTAGAGGCCGCTCGCTTCCGCCGGCGCCTCAGGGCCTTCCTTGCCCCCCCCTTTTTGCCCGCCTGGTCCCTCCGTTGTTATTAATATCACAGTCATCCTCTAATTCTTGAGGGGATGCGCGACTGTGGGCGGTATCACGGATATGACCTTTAGAGTGTCTCCGTCTCAGTTTGCGTCTGCGCCTCCCCTTTGCTCCGTTTGCAGGTGGAAGAGGGGCCGGTGGCTGGGGTGTCAGGCCCTCCTTGGGGGACTTAGACGGGTGCAGGAAGTCTCAGTTGCCGATGGGTCAAAGGGGACACTGGGGACAGTGGGTGCAGGGGCCTACTGCTCCTCTATGTCTTTAGGTGGGCTCACCTGCCCCATTCGGGGGTGGGAATCGGTGATCTCATTCGTCCATTGATTCGGGCTACTTCCCTCATATCTGGGCTGCCACTCTGTCTGCAGCGCTGGCTCCGCCCATCGCTCCTTCCAGTGTGGCTGGAAGCCGCCTCCCACACAGCTGATGGGAAAGGAGGGGCGGCGGCAGGCGGAGCTGCGAGTGCCGGCTCGGCGTCTTGGGGGCCGGCGCCATCTTAGATTGACCAGCCCAAACCCCCAGGTGGCGGGGAAAACCGGGTGGCCCTGCGGCGGGGCCGCTCACCTGGAGCCTTTGCCAGAATGGCCGTGATGTTGGGAGGCTCCTCCGACTCCTCCGGCTCCGGCTGCTCGGGCGGGGCCGGCGGCCGGCCGCGGCGCCTGGGGGAGAGGGCCTCTGGCCGCGTCCTCGGCAACTTCGACGGCGATCCCGGCGGCACCGATGTCTCTTGGGGGCCCAGGGGCAGCTCGGCAGCTGCGCTGGTCTCCCAGACCGCCGCCGCCGCCCGGTGTTTTCCCGGCTGCTGCTGTTGCTCAAGCCGCCCGGGACCACAGGCAACTACCACGGCCCCGGGCCGCCAACGGGCAGGCCTCACCCAAGATGCAGTTCCTCGGCGGGTGAGCTTCTGCTGGCTTCATGGGTAGGTTGACGGGGGCGGGAGAGGGGGGGACCTGGAAGGCCGCCATCATCCTCCCCAGTATGGCGAATAATAATAATAATAATATGTGTATATAATTGTGGGAGCTTATGGATGGTGTGTGTGTGTGTAAGAGAGAGAGACAGAGAGAGATCTTGTAAGAAAATAATTGACTTGGACCAATGGGGGACCTTACAGAGGTTCAATATTATAATATAATGAGTGTGTGTATTCTATCATAATAATCCTTATGGAATATACACACAGAGAGAGAGACACAGAGAGAGAGAGAGATACATATACATATAACTCAAAATCTGAACAACAAAAAACACAAAACGGACTGGTTGTGCTTTAAAAACTATATGCAAAATGAAAAATTTAAATGTACAATAGACCTAAATGACCTTTAATACATGACTAGGGAAAGAGTATAGATCACAATTCTTATGCCTTATACTTTCCTGTATAACTTTATGACCATAAAACCAAGTACTCTCTTGTGTTACGCTCGGGAAGTCATTGTAAACCCCATCCCTGCACGCTCCCAACTCCTCTCACTATCACCCTTCCCGCCCCATCCTACTCATATGTGGTCCAGCACCACGGAAAACTCAATAAATACATTTTTTTAAAGAGAGAGATACATATACATACACATACCTTCTAATATAATAGTCCTAAGCAAATGACTTGTCTTGAGCCATTGAGGGAGCTTACGGGGTTCCCCTATTATTATATATTATATTACATTATATTTCTTTTTGGGCAACCTCCTCCCGTGACCTGGCATGACCCCTTCCCCTGCCCTTGTCCTGGATGCGGATTGCCATTCACTGCATGATTGATGGGAGAGGAAATGCTTTGCTTTGTCTGTCGAGAAGGAGGAAATGCCTTCCTCCCATTCCACATCACAGCCTAAGCAGCCTTTGGGCCACTTTTGTCCTCCCTTCCTCTACAAAAAATTCCCTAGTGTTTATTGATTCTTTACCAGCCTCCCATCCAAGTCCAAACCTTGGCTGAGCTTTAGCATCCAATAATCTTTGTATTTATCTATCAGTGCATCTATAATCTTTCTATTTCTTTGTATCAATCGATTAGTATGTTTATCTTTCTATCTTTGTATATATCTGTCTATCCATCTATCCCTCTATCTTAGCCTATACATCCATCTATTTATCCATTCCTCTATGTATGTACTGTATGTATGTTTGTATCTATCTATCTATCCATCCATCCATCCCCATCTATATCCATATATCTATCCTTCCATCCCTCTCTATCCATCCATCATCTATCTACGTATCCATCCATCTATCTATCCATCCATCCCTCTTTCTTCATCTCTCTCTATCCATCTCTCTCTATCCCCCTCTCTGCCCCTCCATCATCATCATCATCATCATCATCATCATCTCTCTCTCTATCCATCTGTCCCTCTTTATCTATCTATCTAGCCATCCATTCCTCTCTCTCTCTGTCCATCATCATCTATCTATCTATCTATCTATCTATCCCTCCATCCATCCATTATCTATCTATCATCTATCTATCCAACCATCCATCTCTCTCCATCCATTATCTATCTATCCATCCATCTCTCTTTATCCATCCATCATCTATCTATCTATCCACCCACCCATTCATCCATCTATTCATCTCTCTCTAGCCATCCATCATCTATCTATCCATCCTCCATCCATCCATCTCTCTGTCTATCCACCCATAATCTATCTATCTATCTATGTATCCTTCCCTCTCTATCTCTCTATCCATCCCTGTGTATTCAGCTATCCACCAATCCATCTATCCCTCTATGTATCTGTCTATCCATCTATTTATCCATCCATCTATCCCTATATCTATTTATCTATCTATCTCTCAATGTATGTATGTATGTATCCCTCTATCTGTCCATCCATCTATCCATCCATCCATTTATTTACCTGCCTACCTACCTTTCTATCTCCCCCCCATCTCTTCATTTATGTATGTATTTCCCACACTTGTCCCCCTTCCTTTCCACCCCTAAGGGGACTGACTCCAGGCGACCTCACAACCGGCAGCAATTTGATGCCTGACAACAAATTCCAAAAATAACAATTACAACCAAATACAATGGCATAAGTATAAGCAGCGGCACATAAAAATCTCATTGATAAAATTATTAAAAAATGAAAATTGTAACATTCCTGGAACCAAAGAAGTGGGTAGATGCGGTCTTGAAGATAGGTTGGACCCAAAGCTGTCATAACCACCAATCAAAGTGCAGGCCAGGACTATCAATGATGCATCTGTCTATTCATCTATCTAGCTAGCTAGCTATCCCTCTATCTATCCATCTATCCCTCTATGTATCCTTCCATCCCTATAGCTCGCCCCAGTTAATAATCTGGCAGCCAACCTTTGCACTAGCTGCAGTTTTCAAGTCGTCTTCAAAGGTAGCCCCACGTAGAGTGCATTACAGCAGTCAATTCTGGATTTAACTAAATCGTAGAGCACTGTGGCCAAGACAGGCTTCTCGAGGTATTGTCGCAGCTGGCGCACAAGCTTTGTGCAAAGAATTGATACCTGAACCTCAAGCATCAGCACTGAGTCCAGGAGCACCCCCAGGCTGCAGACTATGTATCTATTGTGTATCTATCAATCTATTTTGTTTGTCTATCTGTCTGTCTATTTTATGTATGATATCTGTTTGTCTATGTTTACTCATCTATCCCTCTTTCCAAAATGGACCTATGTATGTCTGTGTATGGGGAGTATGTGCTGGGCAGAGGGCCTTCCTGGCCTGCGGGATTGGGCCCTGCCCCAGTCCCTTCCCATTGGGCCTCCTGGGGAAGTGTTGCCCCTGGGTGTCCAAAACCCTTGTCTCACTAATGGCCTCGTGTTGTGGATCTGTCTATTATCTATCCATCCATCCATCTCTCTATGTATCTATTCATCTATAATCTATCCTTCTATCAGGGCCATAGCCAGGATTTTGATTCGGGGGGCTTTTTTGGGGGGCTGAGACTGGGTGGAAGAGGGTCTACCCTAGCAAACCTTTTGTATTGTTATCCCAATAACCCCATGAATGTGGGATATAATGAGCATGGTGATCAGATTATGATATGAATAAACATAACAATTTAAATAATGTACCAGTAAGGCCTTCTCACGGACCACCCTGAAAAAGCCCCTTAGCCCCCCCTGGCTACATGCCTGCCCTCTATGTATCCCTCTATTTATCTATCTATCTACTAGCTATCTATCCATTTGTCCATCCATCATTCTATCTAGCTATCCCTCTATGTACATGTATGTATGTATGTATTTATCCATCCATTTCTCTATGTATCTATCCATCCATCCATCTCTCTTTCTATCCACCCATCATCTATCTATTCATCTATCTATCTAACCCTGCCTATCCATCATCCATCCATCCTTCCATCTCTGTCATTCATCTATCCATCTATCTATCTACCCCTTCCTATCTATCTATCCATCCATCCATCCATCTCTCTGTCTATCCACCCATCATCTATCTATTCATCTATCTACCCCTATCCATCCATCCATCCGTCTATCCACCCATTATCTATCTATTCATCTATCTACCCCTCCCTATCTATCCATCCATCCATCCATCTCTCTATCTATCCACCCATCATCTATCTATTCATCTATCTATCTACCCCTCCCTATCCATCCATCTGTCTATCCACTCATCATCTATCTATTCATCTATCTATCTACCCCTCCCTATCTATCTATCCACCTCTCTGTCTATCCACCCATCATCTATCTATTCATTTATCCCTCCCTCCCTCCCTCTATCTAAATGTCAGATATCTCAGTTCCAAGGTGTGCAGCTCTGGAGAAATCTCCTATGAAGAATCTCGCAGAGAACCACAAGTGGTGTAGATATCAACGCGTTTATTGTTTGGAATACAAGAGTCTCGACTACTGGCCTCATATATAGGACTAACTAACTACAAGAAAGGAGATTCCATCTGAACATTAGGAAGAACATCCTGACTGCGAGCTGTTCAGCAGTGGAACTCTCTGCCCCGGAATGTGGTGGAGGCTCTTTCTTTGGAGACTTGTAAACAGAGGCCGGATGGCCATCTGTCGGGGGTGCTTTGAATGCGATTGTTTTGCTTCTTGGCAGGGGGTTGGACTGGATGGCCCATGAGGTCTCTTCCAACTCTAGGATTCTATGAACTATAATATCATAAACCACTCACTCAGGAATCCTGGCACCTGGAGGTTGCCCCTTTCCCATTCCAGAGTCCGGTTCTCCCCTACCACCTTTGGGCAATTGAGTTTTATGGCTGGTCCATTTGTCCTGCATTCCCTTTTGGCCCAATGACCCATGGCCATGTGTTTTGTGTCAGTTGTGTGGCATGAACTAGAGATCATGACACCATCCATCCATCCATCCATCTGCCTATCTTGCTATCGCTTTATGTATGTATCTATCAATCTATCCCTCTATCCATCTATCCCTCTTTCTATGCATCAGTCCCTCTATGTATGTATGCAAGTAGGCATGTATGCATCTTTCTTTCTTTCCCTCTATCCATCCATCCCTCTATGTATCCATCTGTCTGTCTATGTTTACCTCTCTCTTTCCTCCCTAAATGGCCACCTGTACTGTGCGTGTGTGCGCCTGGCGGTGGGCCTTCCTGGGCCGTGTGGATTGGGGCCATGTAGGCCATAATCCCTTCCCCTGGGGGTCCCTTGTCCCACTAACGGCCTCCTGTTTGCCCCATTAGCCCCCCGCAGAGAGAGGCCTTTGCACCTTATTAGCAGGGCCATCCAGGGCTGCTGGGGGAGCCTTAAAAGCCCAAGGCAAGGGAGGAAGGGAGGAGACCCCACTTCAAGGCAGACCTTCTCTCTTGCCATGGCCAGGCCTGCTCCTTGCTGCCTCTTCCTCTTCCTCTTGCAGGCTGTCTTGGGGTCTGAAGCCCCCCAGTTCATGCTGGACCTCTACCGGGCCGTGGCTGGGGATGACGGGGTCACCAAGGGGCACGGCCTCCCTCAAGGAAACACCGTCCGCAGCTTCCTGGACAAGAGTGAGCACTTCCCACTATTATTATTAGTGTTGTTGTTTTTGTTAGATAACGGCTGCATAGCCATCTGTCAGGAGGGATCAGAGGGTGCCCTTCCTACATGGAAATGATGGGGCTGGATTGCCTTGGAGGTCCATTATTATTATTATTATTATTATTATTATTATTATGTAAGTGCTGCATGGCCATCTGTCGGGAGGGGTCAAAAGGTGCCCTTCCTGCATGAAAAGGGTGGGAGTGGATGGCTTTTGGGTGTCCCTTCCAACTCTAGGAATCGAGGATATGCATTTCATATCCATATCTATCTCTCTGTTATATCCATGACTGCCTGGCCATCTGTCTGAAAGGATCGCATGGTGCCTACCTTTGCAGAATAATAGGGTTGGACTGGATGGCCTTTGGATGTCCCTTTCAATTATTATTATTATTGAGGAATCAGAGTATCTTCCTGCATGAAAATGGTGGGACTGGATGGCCTTTGGGGGTCCCTTCCTATTATTATTATTATTATTATTATGCAAGGGCTGGGTGGCCATCTGTCGGGAGGGATCAGAGGGTGCCCTTCCTGCATCATCATCATCATCATCATCATCATCATGTAAGGGCTGCATGCCCATCTGTCGGGAGGGATCGGAGGATGCCCTTCTTGCATGCAAAGGGTGGCAGATACCTATCTTGCTATCTATCTATCTATCTATCTATCTATCTCTTTATCTGTCTGTCTGTCTCCATCAGTCAAAGCTATGGCTGGATGGCCATCTGTCAGGAGAGGTCGGGTGATGTCCTCCTGCCTGGCAGATACATATCTTGCTCTCTCTCTCTCTCTCTCTCTCTCTCTCTCTCTCTCTCTCTCTCTCTCTCTCTATCTATCTATCTATCTACCTATATGTTTATCTAACTATGTGTCTGTCTGTTTTTATCCACATCAGTCTTATCTATGGCTGGATGGCCATCTGTTGGGGGAGATCGGATGGTGTCCTCCAGTCTGGCAGATATCTTACTAGCTATCTACGTATCTGTCCATCTGTCCGTCTCTCTCTCTCTCTCTCTCTCTCTCTCTCTCTCTCTCTCTCCGTCAGTAATATATATGGTTGGATGGCCATCTGTTGGGAAGGCTTTGGTGGTGTCCTTCTGCCTAGAAAAAGGGGGCTGGACTATAGGGCCTTTAAAAGCCTCCCCCCCCCCAGCTCTAGCATTCGATTGTTCTTGGCCTTCCTCTGAGGCTGAGAGAGTGTGACTTGATCCCATTGGTCAGCAGGGTGTTCCCCTCTTTGGCTGCATTTCCCCCTAAGGAGCCTTTTTGCGCGTGCCCTGCCTGGCAGGGCTGTTGTGAAGGGCTCCCTGGCTTCCCTTGCACGCAGGCCACAGTGGCGCCCAGGGGCAGCTCCTCTTCCGCCTGTCCCATGAGGCCAAGCAGGAACGGATCTTGACCGCCGAGCTTCACCTCTTCAAGCTCCGGCCGCAGACCCTGGGCGGGTCTCACCCTCGGAGGCAGCACTTCTGCCAGGTCAGTGAACATCAGTACTATGCTCAGAGGCACTGTTACCCCTTTCTGGAGGGATTCAGTGCTGCCCTCATGTTTGGGGTCAGCCTTTGGGGACCCCACCTCTGCTATTATTATAATATGCTTGCATTTAGGTGTATTTTCACTATGTTGTGCCCTGCCTTGAGTCAAAAGGAGAGGCAGGTAATCAATAAATTATTATTATTATTACTATTCCTATGATTATTGCAGGTGAGCGTGTACCAGGTGCTGGACCTGGCGGGCGAGGCCTCCCCTTCTGGGAAGAAGCTGCTCTGCTCTCGCCTCCTCTCCTTGCTGGGATCCGGATGGGAGGTCTTCTCCCTCACTCAAGCGGTGAGCGAATGGCTCTCTTTCTCGGGGGGCCATCTCGCAGCCAGGCTCGCTGGCTCGATCTCCTCCTCCTCGTCCTGTGGGATGTCCTGACCTTTGCAGTGGTTTTCTTTGTCTCACAGGTGCGCGACTGGACGTCCGAGGAGGACAACGGCCTGGGCCTGGTGGTGACAGTGGGCGGGCTGCCAGACCCTGACTCTGACCTTGGCCTTGACCCCGCCGTCCGCTTTGCATCAGGGCGAGACCACCACCCCAGCAGGAAGCCCATGCTGGTCGTCTTCGCCCAGGACGACAGCCCCGTCGCCCCACTCCCCAGCAGGGCCTCCAGGGGTGAGTGGTCAGCATAGTGGTCAAGGGGACAGGCCCATTCAGTGGACTGTTCCCTTCCAGCCCAACATCTGAGCATGCCCAGAGTGCATTGACCCATTCCACACATGACTACTGTATTCCAGCAATCCTCTGAGCATACCCAGAGCACATTGACCCATTCCATATATGACTGTGGAGACCTATTTATTCCAGTAATCTTCTGAGCATGTCCACGGAGCATGGACCCATTTCATGTATTTGTTTCCAGTCCCTGCAATGCCTCTGAGCATGTACAAGGTGCATTGACCCATTCAGTGCATGACTATTCCATTCTAGCCATGCCTCTGAGTATGCCGAGAGTGCATTTACATACTAGATGGTCCAGATGCCTCTCAGCATGCCCAGAGTGCATTGACCCATTTAGTGCATGTCTGTTCCCTCCCTGCAATGCCTCTGAGCATATCCAGAGTGCAAGGACCCATTCAGTGCATGACTATTCCCTTCTAGCCATGCCTCTGAGTATGCCGAGAGTGCATTTACATACTAGATGGTCCAGATGCCAGGGAGGCCTTTGACTATTCCCTTCCAGCAGTGCCTTTGAGCATGTGTAGAGTGCCTTTACATATTATATGATCCCAATGCCAGGAAAGCCTTCAACTATTCTATCCCAGCCATGCCTCTGAGCCTGTGCAGAGTGCATTTACATATTGCATGACTCTGGTGCCAGTGAGGCTTTCGACTATTCTATCCCAGCCGTGCCTCTGAGCCTGTGCAGAGTGCATTTACATATTGCATGACTCTGGTGCCAGTGAGGCTTTCGACTATTCTATCCCAGCCGTGCCTCTGAGCCTGTGCAGAGTGCATTTACATATTGCATGACTCTGGTGCCAGTGAGGCTTTCAACTATTCTATCCCAGCCGTGCCTCTGAGCCTGTGCAGAGTTCATTTACATATTGCATGGCTCTGGTGCCAGTGAGGCTTTCAACTATTATATCCCCGCCGTGCCTCTGAGCCTGTGCAGAGTGCATTTACATATTGCATGACTCTGGTGCCAGTGAGGCTTTCAACTATTCTATCCCAGCCGTGCCTCTGAGCCTGTGCAGAGTGCATTTACATATTGCATGACTCTGGTGCCAGGGAAGCCTTGGACTGTGCAATTCCATCTGTGCCTCTGAGCCTGTTCAGAGTGTGCTGACCACCTTCTCTCTCTCTCTCCACAGAGGTGGCATGGCCCCTTCCGGCTCCATCTCTGAGCCGCACCCGGGGGTCCCGCTCGGCAGAAGCTTCGGTGTGGGTGGAGGAGGAGTCGGACCCCCCTCTGCCGGGTCCGTGCCGCCGGCTCCCGCTGGTGGTGGAGGTGGAGGATCTGGGCTGGGGCGGGTGGGTGATCTCCCCGCGGGGGGTGGGGGCCTTCCAGTGCCGGGGGGGCTGCCCCTTCCCACTGGGGGCTGGCCTGCGCCCCTCCAACCATGCCGTCCTGCGCTCCATTGCCCGCGCCCTGCGTCCCCCCGGCCCCCGTGCGCCCCCCGCCCCCTGTTGCGTCCCCGACGCCCTCCTCCCCATCAACCTCCTCTACTTCGATGGAGGTGACCGCGACAACGTCGTCCTGAAGCAGTTCCCCGACATGGTGGCCGCTAGCTGTGGGTGCCGCTGAGGGCACCCCCCAGGCCATCCAGACCAGCCTCCACCACCAAGATAGGCATTAATGGAGAGAGGCAGGTGGGAGTCAGCAGGTAGTAGAGGGGATCCCTCCCCACAGGTGGCCATCCAGCCAAAGATACAGATACAGGTATCCATCATCTCTTTGAGTCAGAAGGGACCCCTCCCCCCAAAAGGCCATCCTATTCATGCCAAGCCAGAAGGCACAATCTGATCCCGACAGATGACCATCCAGCCATATATCCAGCTCAATCCCCGTCTGCCATAAAGCAATAAATAACAATCATAGTAATAATACTTTATTTATAGGCCGTCCTATCTTCCCAAAGGGACTCAATACATTGAATCCTACAGTTGGGAGGGGCTCCCAAAAGGCATCCAGACCAACCCCAGCCGGCCATTTGTCTGTCTGTCTGTCGTTTGCCAGAGGAGACTGGTCTGGATGCCCTCTGGGGGTCCCTTCCAACGCAAAGAGACTAGTGTGTGTGTGTGTGTATTATATATATATATATATATATATATATATATATATATATATATATATATGAGAGATAGGTGTATCAGTCTCTTTGAACCAGAAGGGACCCCCAGAGGAAATATAGACTAACCCCCTCCGGCCTTAGAGAGAAGTATAGCATCGTCTCTTTGAGTCAGAAAGGACCCCAAAAGGGCATCCAGACCACTCCCCTCTGGCCAGAGAGAGGATTGAGATATGAATGAATGATAGTTATATCATAATCTCTTTGAGTTGGAAGGAATTCCAAAGGCCATCCCGCCATAGATATTATATATATGTATCATAGGTATATCATTGTCTCTTTGAGTCGGAAGGGACCCCCAGATGGAATCCAGACCGGTCCCCTCCAGCTGTAGATGATTATCTATCTATCTACACACACACACACATATATGAGGTGTATCTCATAAATCTTAGAGGTGGAAGGGACCCCCAAAGGCCATCCAGTCTAACCCATTTCTCTGCAGCATGTACCATATTGTACAGTGTATCCAAAGCAATTGCAATATTTATAAATGTGTGTATTTATATATCTATGTATGTGTATATATGTATATACATATATATAATCCAGTGTATTGGAGGCTCCTTGTACAGCATCTCCTTGTAAATATATCTGCCTTTGTTTGTTTGTTTTTTAAGGGGAGGGGGTTTGAATGCAGGATTAGTTGCAATGCCTTGTGCGCCACCTACTGCACAGGTCCGGAGGGACATACACACACACACACACACACACACACACACACACATGTCTGGTATGTAAATAATGGCATTGCTGTGTATTGTGTGAAATATTAATTAAAGACATTGAAAACATTGAGTTTGTTTTACTTGTCCAATGGCATTTTTGTTCGAACCCCTGCCGGCCTTTTAGGTAGGTCACCCTTTCAGCCTCAGAGGAGGACAATCAAATCAAATCAATCCATATTCATATACTTACTTAGGCAATCCCTTGTAGCTCGAGAATGATGGTCCTCCAAGTGCTGTGTCCTGGCAGTGGGTCTGTAGGTCGCTGTGGAGCCCTATTCTTTATCTGCATGTTCTCCAGTAATAAGGGCATTGGCAGTGGTCCCGGTCAGGGTTGGCTCCACGCGCCTTCTTCCTCTTGGCACGTTCCTCCCTTTTGCCCTCCATTCATGCCTCTTCGAATTCTGCAGCACTGCTGGTTACAGCTGACCTCCAGTTGGAGCGCTCAAGGGCCAGGGCTTCCCAGTTCTATCTCAGTGTCTCTGCCACAGTTTTAAAGGTTGGCTTTCAGCCCATCTTTAAATCTCTTTTCCTGTCCACCAACGTTACGTTTCCCGTTCTTGAGTTGGGAGTAGTCACGGCTTTGGAGACTGTGATCATTAGGCATTCCAACAATGTGGCCTTCAGTCCAGCTGAGTTGATCGCGGAGGAGCATCGCTTCAATGCTGGTGGCCTTTGCTTCTTCTTCCAGCACGCTGACATTTGTCTGCCTGTCTTCTTCCCAAGAGATTTGCAGGATTTTTTGGAGGCAACGTTGATGGAATCATTCCAGGGGTTGAGTGTGACGTCTGTAGAAAATCCACATTTCACAGGCATAGACCAGGGTTGGAAGGGGAGTGGCTTTATAAACAAGCACCTTATTTATTTATTTATTATTTATTTATTCAAATTTGTGAGTCGTCACTCCCGGGTGGCTTGGGGCGACTTACACTAAATTCAAGATTAAAAACAGAATAAAACACCATAAAACACCTTGGTATTCCTACAGATGTCCCGATCCTCAAAGACTCTGTGCTTTATTCAGAAGAAGGCTGAACTCGCAGAGCTCAGGCAGTATTGTATTTCAGTGTCAATGTTGACTTTTGCAGAGAGGTGGCTGCTAAGGGAGCAGAAATGGTCCACATATTCTACACCACTAAACTGCATTTCTGGCATTGCAGAGGGATTGGCTGGTGACTGCTGGAAAGGGCACTTTGGTTTTCTTGATGTTCTGTGAGAGGCCAAGTTTCTCGTATGCTTCTGCGAAGGTGTTCTAGGTCTTCTTCTGAATGAGCACAGACTATGTTATCATCGGCGTATTGGAATTCTATAACAGACGTTGTTGTGACCTTGGTTCTGGATTTCAGTCCACTGAGGTAAAATAGCTTGCCATCTGTCCAAAAGATGATTTCCACTCCAGTGGGAAGCTTCCCATCAACAATTATTTATTTATTTATTTATTCGATCTTATATTCCGCTCCTCCCTGCAGGCTTGGGGCGGATCACAACATACAATAAAAACATGCTGCATGTAACAAAACCAAGCAGCCATACATTAAAACCATGAAACATAGGACAATGTACAGGATAAAAAGTCAAAGAAAGACACAGCCTTAAGACTCAGGAAAGGGGACACACCAGAGCAGACCAGACTAATTAAAAGCTAGTCTGAAGAGGGCAGTCTTACAAGCCCTTCGAAAAGGGGCCAGCTCTGGGATTGCTCGGGTGCTGTCCGGAAGAGAGTTCCACAGCACTGGGGCCACCACAGAGAAGGCTCTCTGCCTGGTTGTAGATAGATGGCAGGAGCGGATTGATGGAACAAGTAACACTACTGTCCTTCTAAGCGTAGTGATCTCGGGGGAATATACAGGGTAAGGCGGTCCCTCAGGTATGAAGTATCATAGCAATGAAGATAGAAAATAAGGTATTTTCCATATTCATGTATGCCTTTTTGTACCATTGTTGTTGTTTTGTTGAACAAGACAGGTAAGAGTCTGAATAGGGTATTATTGTTGTTGTTATTGTGAGCCTGCTTGCATCCCTATGGGGAGAAAGACAAGACATAAATAATAATAACAATATAATAATAATGATGATATGGTAAGCCCCCTTGAGGGGGATTCCAACTTATGATTGCAGGCAGACCCTTTGGGGCATCCCTCCTCTGGGTTGTCAATGTTACATAAGGAGGAGGAGGATTTCAAGAAAATCACACAGACAGACTGCAAACAGAGGCACAACTCTGTGACCCAAATGATTCATTGGAAGTTATGTCACAAGTACCACCTGCCAGTAGTCAAGAATTGGTGGGATCCTAAACCTACAAAGGTAGTGGAAAATGAGCACGCAAAAATACTGTGGGACTTGCGAATCCAGACTGACAAAGTTTTGGAACACAATACACCAGACATCACAATTGTGGAAAAGAAAAAAGTCTGGATTATTGATGTTGCCGTACCAGGTGACAGCCGCATTGAGGAAATACAACAGGAAAAACTCAACCATTATCAAGACCTCAAAATCGACACTTGGGAAGTGTTCAACTTGTGATTTTGTGATATGAAATCCAGCATATAGATCTTGTTTGCTGTGATGTACTGCGTTTTTGTGTCAGTAAAATAATAATAATAATGATGCATGTTATTTGTATCCCATCTTTCTCCCCATAGGGATTTAATAACAACAACAATAATAATTTGACATTGATAACCCAGAAACAAACATCGTGTTCCATAGTGTAATTACTATTATTATCAAAAGACAACTTGGCCAAATGGCATGACCAAAAGAATCCTCCACCTTGTGTGACTGAGGAGCAGACAACTGCACCTGTATGCGTGCCCACAGTGCCCTGCCTCATGCACACAGGAAGAACTGTTCCAAGCTACAGGGAATGTGGTTGTTGTTGCCTGTTTTTGGTCAAAAAAAATTAGCCACTTGTCCTCCTTCTGTTTTTTGTCAGTTGTATCCTTATGTGTGCGATGCTTTTCACATGAAATAAGTAACTATTATTAATACTGACTTTCTTGGTATCCCATCTTTATCCCCATAGGGACTGTATAATAGTGTCCCAGTCCTCCCACTGGGTTTTCATGTCTGCCGGATGCCCCTTTGGGATGTCCCTTGGTCCTCAAGGGGCGGCCCCTTCGTGGTGGTGGTGGTGGGGTGGAGCAGTCCCCTCGGCCCTCTTCCTGGAGCGGTGCCTCTGGAGGGCGGGGGGTGGGAAGACATAGGGCGGGGGGGGGGTGGGGTGGCCAGAGAGCGGGGTGAGGTGGGCCGGGTGGTGGTCTAGGTACTCGTGGTGCGGGTGCGGGACTGGATAGTCCAGCCGCCGGCCCATGGGAGTACGGGGTGAGCGGGGGGTGGGGGGTGGTTGCCGGGTGACAGGGGTGGGGGGCGGTGGGGGGCGGCGTGAAGGGTGGCCAGGATGGGGGGGTTCCGGCCTTCGTGTCGTGAGGCCGGTCCCTTCGTGATCACCATACTCAGTACAGCAGGCCTGGGCAAACCTCTTCCAGGCGCGCTCCTTGAGGTGCAGCTGGCGGGCTGCCTTGAGGGACCCTGTGGCCTGCACCTCGTGGGACTTGAGCTTGGCATAGTAGTCAGAGAACTTGTTGTAGAGGATGGAGATGGGCATCCCATTGAGGATGATGCCGAAGGAGATGCAGCCAAAGGCCACCATGCGGCCCAGCAGCGTGTCCGGCACCGTGTCCCCATAGCCCACCGTTGAGAGGCTCACCTGCAAAGGGGGAGAAGAGGCCAAAGAAGAAACATCAGGGCCGGATGACCTTTGGGGGTCCCTTCCCACACATCATCATCATCATCATCATCACCACCACCATAACAGCCTTCAGAGACCAGGCTGCACTTGAGTGGAGCAAGGGGGTAGACCGGCTGACCTCTGAGGTTCCGCATACCACATAATAGGAATAGTAATAATAATCATAACAATATTGTAATAGCAATACCATATATACCCCAGTCCTTTTAGAGCTAAATGACCTCACCACAATATAATATCAATATAATAATAATATAGATAACAGAAGCTGGATAATTATTATTAATAATATAGATAAGCCAGACAGGTTAAAACATAAAAACTGTTAAAACAATTAAACAGCCAATATAACAATTGAGCAGGAGATAAAGCAAAGGGGTGGGCCAGCTGACCTCTGGGGGTCCCCACACCACATCATCACCACCACCACCATTGTAACAATATAATAGTCATACCGTATATACTCGAGTCTAATGGTCACCTTTTGGGGTTAACAATAATACCACTATGTAATGCTGCTAGAAAATGCTGCTAGAACACGTCAGCCATAGAGCCCGGAAACCACACCACACCCCAGTGATTCTGGCTGTCGATGCCTTTGACAATACAGCATAATAATAATAATAATAATATATTGTATATTACATGCAGTATTATAATAATATTGCAGTATAGTGGTATAAGTACAATACACGAATATATAATACTAATATTGTGCTATGATAATAATTATAATATACTGTATGTACATATAATTTGTAAGCTGCTCTGAATCCACTTCAGGGTGAGAAGGGCAGGGTATAAATGAATGAATGAATGAATGAATAAATGAAGGTAATAATAATATAGAATGCTAATAATAATATATGATGATGATATAACAATATATAATGGTCCTGCAAGGTTCCACTTTATTTCCCATGCTTTTTTAATATCTACATGAAACTGCTGGGAGAGGTCATCTGGAGTTTTGGAGCTGGATGCCATCTGTACGCAGATGACGCTCAAGTCTAGTACTCCTTTCCACTTCATTCCACCTCCCCAGATCCTGAACCAGTGCCTGGCAGCCATGATGGGCTGAATGAGGGCTAAGAAGCTGAAGCTTAATCCAGACAAGACAGAGGTCCTCCTGGTCAGCCGCAAAGCTGATCAGGGCATAGGGAAGCAACCTGTGCTCAATGAAAGGGGTCCCACTCCCCCTGCGGACACAAATCCACAGCCTAGGGGTCCTCCTGGACTCAGTGTTGACGCTTGAAGCTCAGATGTCAGCAGTAGCCAGGAAGGCATTTTTTTCACAGTTAAAGCTTGTGTGCCAGCTGCGACTGTACCTCGAAAAGCTGGACTTGGCCACGGTGATCCACTCCTTAGTCACATCTAGATTGGATTACTGTAATGCACTCTATGTGGGGCTGCCTTTGAAGATGGCTCGGAAACTGCAATTGGTCCAAAGACCTGCAGCTAGTCTACTAACTGGAGCCAGCTATAGGGAGCACATGATGCCCCTACTAAAGCGACTCCGTTGGCAGCCGATAAGTTTCCGGGCCCAATTCAAAATGCAGGTTATCACCTGTAAAGCCCTAAACAGCTCAGGTGCTGCCTATCTTCATGACCGCATCCCCACCTATGAACCGAGGCGGGCCAGGGAGTCCCTCCTCTCAAGTGCAGTTGGTGGGGACGAAGGAGAGAGGGCTTTTCTTCCTTCTCGGTGGTGGCCCCCCAGCTTTGGAACACCCCTCCCCCTCCCCGAGGGAGAGTAGCCAGGCCCCCACACTGTTCTCCTTTCGTTGGGACTTGAAGACATGGCTCTTCAATCAAGCCTTTGAGAATGTTTAGCCCCTAGTTGTCCTGCGTAGCACTCGCACATCCTGCATTTTATCCCATGCCCTCTCTCCATTACTGCAGCGGGCACTTATATGATTCCAATGTTTACAGCCTGGCCATCGTGCCAGTAGTTTACTGCCACAGTTAGAGGATCGCAGCTTGATTGAGCCTGAATTGATGTGTTTATATGTACATGTGACTTATTTTATTGTATTTTATACTGTGCTTCGTTTTTCATTTGCCATCTCAAAACCACCCCAAGTCCCTTCGGGAAAGTAGCAGAAGAATAAAGTTATTATTATTATTATTATATAATTTGATATTTATTTATTTATTTATAATATTTCTACCCCGCCTTTCTTGAACCCGAAGGTGACTCAAGGTGGCTTTACAACATAGACAGCTATTCAATGCCATTAAAACATTGTAAAAATTAAATTAAACATAGAAAACAGAATTATAAAATACATACATTGAAATCTTTAAAAACATATAAAACCACTACCTTCACTATTAGTCTCATCATCCAAAAACATTGTCTAAGCTGTTCCAGAGTTCGATTTCACATAGTTATGTGTTATCTATTGCACTAGGTTTCCAAAAGCTTGTCCAAAAAGCCATGTTTTCAGTTTTCTGCAGAAGGTCAGGAGGGGGGTGGGGGTGGGCTGTTCGAATTTCCGAGGGAAGGAGTTCCACAGCTGAGGGCCCACCATGGAGAAGGAAAGCCCTGTCTCTTGTCCCCGCCAGTTGCACCTGTGAATCAGGTGGGACCGATAGCAGCCCCCCCCCCCCCCCAGATGATCTTAAACTCCTAGAGGGTTCATAGGGAGAGATACGCTCAGACAGGTAAGCTGGGCCAGAACCGTTTAGGGCTTTATAAGCTAATAATATAATGGAAATAATGATAATGATATAGAATGATAATAATATATGATAATAGTAATAAAATTATACTAATATAATATAATATAAAGATTTAATAATTATATAAGGATAATAATATAATAATATAATAATGATTATATATATGTGTATATATATATGTATGTATGTATATGATGTTGATGATGATAATGAATAACATGAAGGAGTAGGACTTATTATATTATTATTATTTTCATATATTATTGTTATATATTACCATTTTATATTATTATTATATTATAATAAAATATAGAGATATAATAATATAATAGGATAATAATATATAACAATGATGATATAATTATAATAATAATTTATTTATTTATTAATTATTCAAATTTATATACCGCTCCATTCCCTTTGGCTCGGGGCGGTTTACATAGATAAAAGAGTAACAATTTCAATGAAACAATTTAACACTATATAATTTAAACGCTATAAAACTACTGAACCACTGTCCAGCTTGTCACAATACCAGAACACTAAAGATATAGGACAGTCAGTTGGACCATTGATGTTAAATGCTTGTCGGAACAGCGTTGTTTTACAGGCTCTTCTAAATACCAATATTTCTATAAGAGCCCGAGTGCTCTCTGGCAGAGAGTTCCACAGTGTCGGAGCTACAATAGAGAAAGCTCTTTGCCTCATAGAGGATAGGTGGTAAGTTTTGACCGAGAGAAACATTAATAGGTTTTGTTGTCCAGACCGCAGTGATCTCTGGGGAATGTATGGGGAGAGACGGTCCCTCAAGTACACAGGCCCCAGACCACGTATGGCCTTAAAGGTTAATACCAACTCTTTGAACACAAATGATACTGATGATAATAAGAGTAAGATTATGATGTTAATAATATGCTAATAATAATATATACTGATAATACTACTAATAATATAACAATATATAATAAGATAACAATAATAATATATAATAATTTGATGATAATAATATATAATGATAATAATGACAGTAATGATAATATGATGATGATATAATACTAATGATATACAGTATATTAATAATATATACCGATAATAATAATATAATAGTACTAATAACAATATATGATGCTTTTTTTGGTCGTGCCAGGAGCGACTTGAGAAATTGCAAGTCGTTTCTGGTGTGAGAGAATTAGCCGTTTGCAAGGATGTTGCCCAGGGGATGCCCGGGTGTTTTGATGTTTTACCATCCTTGTGGGAGGCTTCTCTCATGGCCTCACATGAGGAGCTGGAGTTGATAGAGGGAGCTCATCCCCGCTCTCCCCGGATTTGAACCTGCAACCTGTCTGTCTTCAGTAGCCGGTACAGGGGTTTAACCCACTGCGCCACCGGGGGCTCCATATATGCTGCTAATAATAATAAAATGATAATAATATAATAATATGATAGTAATAATATAAGAATATTAGTATATAAAGATATACTCATAATATAATGATCATAATAAAATATATAACAATAATGATAATATAATTCTCTCTCTGGCATTACTTCGCGAATGAAGATTCTTAGGAAGGATTCATCCCATGCTTTCTACAAGTCCGTTGATGATTCGGAGGTTGGATGTGTCCTTCGAGCCTGTGCAATGGATTTGTCTGGTGGAGCGCAGTGTACACAGAACTGGCCTCACCCTTTAAACCAAAGGTTCGTCTGCCGGGGCCTAGCAAGCTTGGACGGTGGCAGCGAGGTCCTCAGGTCGTAGGTTTGGTTCGAGTTTCCTTCTCTAGATGGTTGACCTTACAGGGATAGACGAGCACCATCTGCCTGGGTTTGAATTTAGAGTTTCCCTTCTCTTAGGATGGTTGCCAAAAGGCTAGAGAGCCCATCCTGCCCGTTGACGCTCTTTGTCAGACCCTTCGGTTGTGGCCTGTCTGGCATGGGAGGCCCTACCGGTGGCTATTATACCACCGCCAGCATAGCTCACAACTTCATTCGGGTACGCAAGCCTCTCCCCCGCGACAAGGGGGCGCCAATGGAGAGGGATAATATAATAATATAATATATACTGGTAATAATGTTACTACTACTACTGAAGCCCCCGGTGGCACAGTGTGTTAAAGCACTGAGCTGTTGAGCTTGTTGACCGAAAGGTTGCAGGTTTGAATCCGGGGAGCGGCGTGAGCTTCCACTGTCAGCCCCAGCTTCTGCCAATTTAACAGTTCGAAAACATGCAAATGTGAGTAGATCAATAGGTACCACTCTGGCAGGAAGGTAACGGCACTCCATGCAGTCATGCTGGCTACATCATCTTGGAGGTGTCTATGGACAGTGCCGGCTCTTTGGCTTAGAAATGGAGATGAGCACTACACCCCGGAGTCAGACACGACTGGACTTCATGTCAGGGGAAAACCTATACCTTGACTACTATTACTACTACTACTCCTAAAGGGCCTGAAAGGACGGGACTTACAGCGGCCCACCACCAGGCGTCGGGGATGCTGGTGAAGTTGGTGCCGGGCACGTCATGCTCGACGGAGTGCATGAGGGCGGAGAAGGTGAAGACACCCATGGCGATGAAGAGGAAGAGGCAGCAGACCTGCTGGTAGCACTGGCGCAGGGTGAAGCCGAAGGCCCGCAGGCCGGTGGAGTGGCGCGCCAGCTTGAGGATGCGGAAGATGCGCATGAGCTTGATGAGCTTGAGCACCTTGCCCAACTTGCCCACGCTGCGCATCTTGTGCAGCTCCTCGTGGTAGTCACCCTCGGCCTCGCCCAGGTTCTCGAAGAGCAGCTGGACGTAGAAGGGCAGGATGGCCACCAGGTCGATGGCGCTGAAGGCGGCCCGCAGGAACTGCCGGAAGGTGGAGGTGGACACCAGCCGCATGAGGTACTCCAGGGTGAAGAAGATGGCGCACACTGTCTCCAGCTGCTGCATGCAGCGCTTGCTGGCCTTGTGCTGCATCTCCTCCACCGTGCTCAGAGTCATGCCCACAATGGAGATCAGCACGAAGAAGCTGGAGAGGATGGCAATGACTTTGGCTGGGATGGACGAGTAGGGGTTCTCGATCAGGTTCCAGATGGCCTTCCGGATTTCGCCCAGGAACTTGCCCTCGAAGTGCTCCTCGCGCTCAACGGGCTCCAGCTCAGCCTCCAGCTCACGCTGGATCTTGAGGTACTCGGCCAGCTCATCCTGCTTCTCCTCGAAGAGGATGCGGCAGCAGCGCTGGGCGTGCTTCATGTGCAGCCCCCAGTATGCCACCTCCTCGGCGAAGTTGGATGGGCACAGCTCCTCCATCACCCACATCACCCCGCTGCGGTAGAAGTGGAAGACGTACAGAAACACCACTGGGTCGCGGTCAAAGAAGAACTCATTCTCCGGCACCGAGTAGTCGTCACATAGGGCCGCCCGCTGCCACAGCTGCGATGCCACAGCCAGGCGGCCCAGGCGGGTTGCCGGGTGCCGGGCAGCCGCCGCATACGACATCTGGAAGCGCCGCCCGCCCACGTTGAGGTTCAAGTGGCCGCTGCGTCCGCGCCGCATGGCCGGAGCCCCACCGGAGACATTGTGCAGGGAGCGCCAGGGCTTGAGCAACTGGTCCTGTGCAAAGGGGATGTGCAGCTCTTCCTCGGCCGGCGTCAAGCAGCACCTCCGGTAGTCCCCGATCTTCAGGTTGGACAGGCTGACCGCTCTCCGCCTCTGCCCCTCCATCGCAAACACAGCCCCCAAAGGGTGGAAGCTTTGGGGGTCCCTTTCCGCAAAACCTGCAGGAAGAGTGGCTCCTGGGTCAGTTCCTCCAGCTCCCGCAGCCCTCACCGCTGCCCTCCCCGCAGCAAGCAAGCAAGCAAGCTCTTTAGCGCCCTAATAAGATTACCAGGTTAACCTTTCATGTTAAGCAAGCTATTTCAGGCCCTCCTTGGGTTGATCTTTCTGCCCAACCAACCGGATCCAAAAGTGTAGGGAAAGAAGCCCATCTCCTGCAACAGCTGGAATAACTCTTCATAAAGCAGAACACTATGTAAAAAGATCAAGGTTTTTCCTCAACATTAAGTCTAGTCCTGTCCGAATCTGGGGCTCATCTCCTCTTTTAAGCTGGAGAGCCAGAGTTGTCCGTAGACACCTCCCAGGTCACGGGGCCACTGGCATAACTGCATGAAGCACCCTTACTTTCCCGCAGAAGTGGTACCCATTCATTTTCTCACATTTGCATGTTTTCAAACTGCTAGGTTGGCAGAAGCTGGGGCTAACAGCGGGAGCTCACCCCCACTCCTGGGATTCGAACTGCCAACCTTTTGGTCAGCAAGTTCAGCAGCTCAGAGATTTAACCTGCTGCGCCACTGGGGGGCCTCCGTATAACACTATGTAGAACACAATTTTTGCACCTGTGTTATTAATGTCATATAGCAACAATAATAATCATAATCATAATGACAATAATGTTATTGCAAGCTGCCTTAAGTCCCTATGGAGAGTAAGATGGGATAAAAATAAATTATTGTTATTATTGTTCTTATTGTTAACTCCCTATGGGGAAAAAGATGATATACAAATAAAGTAAATGGTGGTGGTGAGGATGATGATGATGTCCCTATGGATCCCTTCTGGACGCCTCTCTGGGTTAAACTTCTGAGCTGCTGAACGTGCTGACCAAAAGGTCAGCAGTTTGAATCCAGGGAGCAGGGTGAGCTCTCACTGTTAGGCCCAGCTTCTGCCAACCTAGCAGTTCAAAAACATGCAAATGTGAGTAGATCACTAGGCACCACTTTGGTGGGAAGGTATGAACAATGCTACAGACAACGCCAGCTCCTCGGCTTAGAAATGGAGATGAGCACCAGAGTCAGACACAACTAGATCTAATGTCAGGGGAAAACCTTTACCTTATCTGTGTCTGTCTAATTGTGTATAAAATGGCATTGAATGTTTGCCGCGTATGTATGTTCTGTGATCTACTCTGAGTCCCCTTCAGGGTGAGAAGGGCGGAATATAAATACTGTAAATAAAGAAATAAGTCATCATACTTTATTTATACCCGGGAGATCCTGGAGGGACTTGGGGTGGCTCACAAGCACTTAAGGCGCAAACATGCAAAAATACAAAAAAGTGGAAAGACAATAACGCAAAAGCAATAACAACTAACATAAACATCATTCGCACCGGAACTGTGGCACAGCTGGCTGGGTGTCAGCTGCATTAAAGATCACTACTGACCAGAAGGTCATGAGTTCGAAGCCAGCCCGGGTCGGAGTGAGCTTCTGGCCAATTGTGTAGCTTGTTGTCGACCTTTGCAACCCAAAAGACAGTTGCATCTGTCAAGTAGAAAATTTAGGTACCACCTATGTGTGGGGAGGCTAATTTAACAAAATTTACGAGGCCATTAAAAAAAATCTCCAGCAAAAGCATACAGGGAATGCGGAAAGTACTTCATCAGTGTTGCAGATGGATGGTGAAGCGACAGCTCCCCTGGTGGCCAGAAGTTGGATGGTTAAATAGCCTCTGACTGTCTGTCTATATGTGTTGTGTGTCTATGGCATTGAATATTTGCCATGTATGTGTACGTTGTAATCCGCCCTGAGTCCCCTGTGGGGTGAGAAGGGTGGAATATAAATACTGTAAATAAATAAATAAAAAAGTACTAGGTGCAGAATATAAAACAAACAGCAATCAATGTCAGTCTCATAAAGTGCATGGTGACATAACCTCTGGGTCCTCAAATTTTTAAACATGGCCAAAGGCTTTGTCTAAAAAAGCCATGTCTTCAATTGTATGCGGAAGGCTTGGTGAGCGGGGGCTTGTCTGATCTCCCTTGGGAGGGCATTCCAGAACCATGGGGCCACCACTGAGAAGGAAGACCCTCTCTCTCGTTCCCACCAACGAGGAGGAGGGCCTCCCCGACAGATCTTAGAGCCCACAGCGGTTCATAGGAGATGTGGTCTCAAAGATAGGTTGGAGATGAAGTGTATAAGGCAGGCATGGGCCAACTTGGACCCCTCTCCATGTATTTTGGACTTCAACTTCCACCATTCCTAACAGCCTCGGGCCCTTTTCTTTTCCCTCTCAGCCACTTAAGTGGAAAAGGAAACGGAAGGGGCCTGAGGCTGTTAGAAATGGTGGGAGTTGAAGTCCAAAATACATGGAGAGGGGTCCAAGTTTGCTCATGCCTGGTACAGGGCTTTATCTATCTATCTATACCCATAGTAAGTGAAAATGGCTTTAGACCGGGACATGGTACTGAGACAGCCTTGGTCGCCTTAGTTGATGATCTATGCTGGGAGCTCGACAGGGGGACTGTGTCCCTGTTGGTTCTGCTGGACCTCTCAGCGGCCTTCGATGCCGTTGACCGTTCTTGCGCACATTTTTGGCTGGATAGATTTGAACGATCAGTTAAAGGTCGAATTGGCAATTTAGATCCATCACGAATTCTAGGCCAAATTAATGATTTGGGTCTCCCTTTCCCGTACCTCCCCCTACCAATCACCACCCCAATAGGAGCTCCCCACCCAGGCCCCATCCTTCCTGCATGTTCACTTCCCATGTCTCTAGACCATACATTATGTAACAGTTCTTGATTTGGTACAAAGTTGTTAGAGATCGATCTCTGGAGGGGTTTGGGGTGGACTGACCTTCCTTTCTTGGAGTTGTAGTTCACACACAACCAGGGAAATAGTGACCTCCACTAATGATGGACCTGTACCACACTTGGCACACCGAACCCCCATGAGTCACTCAACCTACTGGAGGGGTTTGAAGGGACTGACCCACCATGGTAGGAGTTGTAGTTTACCCTACAGCCAGAGATCACACTGAACCCACACTAATGCACCCAGAACAAACTTGCTCAACATCACAAACTAAAAGTACTGATGGAGTTTCTTGGGGTTAACCTAGCATGATGGGAGTTGTAATTCACCCACAACCTTATCCATTTGGACAAGTAAAAATGGACTTTTTTCAAATAACACGGGCAATGCAGAGCACCCAAGCTAGTAGGTAACAACCTTCACTTTGACTTGAGCCCAAAAACTCATAGGCAGCCACTGGAGCTGCTTTGATAGGGGCGTGAAGTGCTCCCTATAGCTAGCCCCAGTTAGTAACCTGGCTGCTGATCTCTGCACCAGTTGTAGTTTCCAAGCCATCTTCAAAGGCAGCCCCACATGGAATGCATTGCAGTGGTCCATTCTGGATGTGACTAAGACAAGGACCACCATGGCCAAGTCAGGCTTTTCGAGCAATGGTCACACAAGCTTTAACTGTGTGAAGGCCATCCTGGCCACCACCAACACTTGAGCTTCAAGAGGACTCAGTGCTAATATTATAACAATAATAATATTGTGATGATGATAACACTATGTAACACAATGTTTGTTCCTGGGTTATTAATGTCATATGATAATAATTAGTCTTGTGCATTTGTGTAGAATCGCTATCCATTTTGGTTTGTTTCGATCGTATGGCTCTGTTTTCGTTTTTGAGTGCTGCTTCCGAAAATGGGGGCCTTTCCTAATAATCTGTTTTGTTTTTTCATCCAAATGAACAAAAATTTCCAGACCATTGGCCAACATGGGTGGCCTTCCTAGGCTCCCCTTCCCCTCAGTTTTAGGAAAATCTCACATGCCCCCCAATGTTTAGGGATTTTTTTTCTTTCTATAAATAAAATCTCCTTAAAAACATTCCCTCTTTCCTTTCCTCTCGATCTGCAGAGGAGCAGGGCTTAAGATATCACGGATTCTGAGAGATTTCCCTCCTGCTATGTGGAGGAGACCCCAGCTTAAAAGCAGGGCTTAAGATACCACTTATAGCCTGGTAAACTCACTGTTTTCTTGGGCTCTGATTGGCCCAAACATCTCCTCCCCGTCCTCTGATGCATGCCAAAGAACTCCATGGGCGGTGAGGAAAGCTATGCAGCCCAAAGCAAAGAAATGAAAACCAAGTTGTCTTTTGTTTTGCCTTTTGTTTCATCTGAAAATGACTCTTTCTTTTCGTGCCATCTGAACGGATGGTACAAAAGGAATATCCAAATGAAACAAATGGAACCAATACTGTGCCCACCTCTAATAATAATAATAATAATAATAATAATAATAATAAATCCAAAGTTTAGGGAAAGGAGCGAGCATTTCTGGCACATATTTGGCAACAGTTGTAGTATTTGTTTATAAAGCATAAACACTATGTAGAATACAAATTTTGCCCCTGGGTTATCAATGTCATATAATTATAATACCCATATTGACTCGAGTCTCATGCGCCATCAAATCTAATGCGCACCTCAATTTTTAAAGTCCCGAACCCCCCCAAAAAGGTATTTCACTATATTATGCGAATCTAATGCACACCCTGATATTGGGAAGGTAATTTAGCTTAAAAAGGTGAGCATTTGAATTGAGTCAATACAGTAATAATGATTATGTCCCTATGGGATTGAAAGATGGGATACAGATTAAGCAAGCTATTATTGCTGCTATACAATATGATGTCATGTACAAGCCACATGTGATTCTATGATCTATGACATCTACTGTATTTTAATGGCAATCATGGTATGTTTATTATATTAGATTTGGGGAGAGGGTTAGAAGATGAATTGAATAAATGAAGAAAAGTTGTGAAAGAGTGCACTGAGAAATGGGTGTAAAATAAAGACAAAGGAGAGGGAGGGGAAGATGGAAATGGATCTTTATCTGGTCATCCAAATAGTGACAAGAATGGGAAAAAACAACAGAAGACTAAATGCAGCAAAGGTGATAAATTCGGGAACCTGACGGAATCCCCCAATGGGATCTGCAATGAGAATGGGACGCTATAAGGAGAAACAAGGCTGCAAGAGAGAAGCTCTGTCCAGGTGTGCAACGCAGACCACAACGCCCATCATCCCTTACCCATTCCGGTTCGGAGTGGGGGATTCTGAGTCCGACCGGGTCCAGACAAGCCACATCTTCCCAGTTTTCCAGGTTACGGGAAGGAAGGGCATTCCTTGGAGACTTCGGCTTTAAAGCCCATCCAGGTCCATTTCTGTGTTTATAATCCGTCATCTGAAGGAAATTCCGTGTCCTTCGGTGGTCTTTTTTGGCACCCGACTGAGACCCATCCGTTCTGCATCAAACTGGGATAAATAGCAGTGCCGATTCATCTATAATCCAGTTCAGTTGAATTTGTTTACCTTCTGAAAGTGCACGGCAAGGCGGTGTAGATCCAGCCTAAGAGAGCCAGAAATTCAGCAAAGGAGTAAGGCATAGATTTAGTTTTTATATTTGTATTGGGATGCATAATCTATCTATCTATCTATCTATCTATCTATCTATACATACATACATACATACAATGCATAACTATATTATCTATCTATCTATCTCTACAGCTATATGTATCTCTCTCTCTATATATATACACAGGTATATATATACTGTATATATAGGAATGAATAATCTATATCTATACATCTACTACCTATATGATCTATATATCTATATAATTGACATCTCTCTCTCTACTTATATGTATGTATCTATTTCTATATTTATATTGGGATGCATAATCTATATCAATAAATCTACTATCTATATGTATCTATAGCTATATTTATTTATTTATTATTTGGTCTTATATTCCGCTCCTCCCTGCAGGCTCGGGGCGGGTTACAACATATAAAACAGGCAACATGTGGCAGCCATGTAGCCTTACAATAAAACAAATTAAAACATTAAAATTTTACATGTCACATCACGAGGCATTGGAAAGACAGATACAGACATTTCCTCGGACCAGGCACAGGTATATTAGGCAACTATATTAATAGTCACCGCGGCCAGTGCGCCTAGTCGAAGGCTAGTCTGAACAGTACGGTCTTGACAGCCCTCCGGAAGGGGATGAGTTCTGGGATGGCTCGGGTGTCATCTGGGAGGGAGTTCCATAACACCGGAGCTGCCACAGAGAAGGCTCTCTGCCTGGTTGTAGACAGATGGAAGGAGCGGATCGATGGTACCAGTAACAGATTCTGTTCCTCTGAACGTAGTGATCTCGGGGAAATGTACGGGGCAAGGCGGTCCTTCAGGTACGCAGGCCCTAAGCCTATAGATGTATGTATCTATATCTATATACATATATAAAATCTATATATTCTATAGTCTATATTATATATTATCTATATATTTATATCTTTCTTTATATCTATAACATTATACTTTGAATAATGCTTTGAATGCGATTTTCCTGTTTCTTGGCAGAAGGGGTTGGACTGGACTGGACGGGCCACAAGGACTATCTCTCTATATATATTAGAACTAAATTATCTACCGTAGATAGTAGAGTATAAGCCAACCCAAATATAAGATGAGGCACCTAATTTTACCACAAAAACTGGGAAAACTTATTGCAGTATAATCCGAGGGTGGGAAATTTATTTATTTATTTATTTATTAGTCAATTTTATATTCCGCTCCTCCCTGCAGGCTCGGGGCGGATCACAACAAGAATAAAATGTACAATACAAATGCACAGCGAAGTTCCATAAAACAGTAAAAACATAATCAATAGCCAACTAATTACAGATCCTCGATCTTAGGTTCGGACACTAGTAAGCCTCTTCATTCAGTTAGCTGAACGCTGTTCTGAAGAGGACAGTCTTACAGGCTCTTCGAAAAGGGCCGAGTTCATGCATTGCCCGGACATGATTGGGTAGCGAGTTCCAGGTCATGGGAGCCACAAATGAAAAGGCCCGTTGTCTCGTACTGGACAGGTAGCAGGAGCGGGGTGATGGAACAACCAACAGGTTCTGCTCTTCCGAGCGCAGTGATCTCGGGGGAACGTACGGGGTAAGGCGGTCCCTTAGGTACTCAGGCCCTAGACCGTGCAAGGCCTTAAAGGTTAACACCAACACCTTGAAGGCAATCCGGTACTCGATGGGAAGCCAGTGCAGTTGCCGTAGAATGGGCGTAATATGCTCCCTCACTGGTGCACCCACCAGCAAGCGAGCAGCGGCATTCTGCACTAGCTTGAGTTTCCGGATTGTCGACAGGGGAAGGCCCACGTAGAGGGCGTTACAGTAGTCCAGCCTCGAGATGACCGTCGCCTGGATCACCGTGGCCAGGTCGTCCCTGGACAGGTAGGGTGCCAGTCGCCTAGCCTGGCGAAGATGATAAAACGCCGTTTGCTGACCATGGCGACCTGAGTCTCCATGGTCAGCAAAGGGTCCAATTGGACGCCTAAGCTCTTTACGAGGGATGACGGGCTGAGCTGCTCGCCATCCAGGGTAGGCAACCGGCACTCATCCAGCCCAGGGCGACCGGGCCACAAGATTTCCGTCTTCGACGGATTCACCTTCAGCCGGCTGGCACGCAGCCAACCAGTCACGGCTTCAAGGCATAGATGGAAACAATCGGGTACGGTATCCTGCCTGCCGTCCATTCTCAGCAGAAGCTGGGTGTCATCCGCGTACTGATAACACTCCAGACCAAAGTCGCGAACCAGCTGTGCCAGGGGGCGCATATAGATGTTGAATAATAAGGGTGAGAGGATGGCCCCTGGGGACCCCACAACTTAATGGGAGTCTCCCGGAGACCTCCTCTCCCCTCTCCACACGTTGTCCCCGGTCCCGGAGGAAGGAGGCCACCCACTTAAGGGCAGTCCCCCTCACCCCGGTCACGGCTAGATGGTGGGCCAACAATGCATGATCTACGGTATCAAACGCTGCTGTTAGATCTAACAAAACAAGCAGGGCTGACCCACCCTGGTCCAGCTGGCGGCGAAGTTGGTCTGTAATGGCGACAAGCACGGTCTCCGTCCCATGCCCAATACGGAAGCCGGACTGGAAGGGATCAAGTCCAGCGGTGTCTTCTAAGAACTGCTGCAGCTGTTCCGCTGCTGCCCTCTCAATTACTTTGCCTAGAAAAGGCAAGTTGGAAACCGGCCTGTAATTGGAGGCAGCAGCAACTGGTCAATTTCAAGAATAAAAATAAAAATTGATACCAATAAAATTACATTATTTGTGGCAATAGTAGGCTAAATGTTTTTGAATGTTTACATAAAACTGTGATATAAGATAAGACTGTCCAACTCTGATTAAACCGTTATTCTAATCTTCTTCAATGTAAATGTGCTTACGTGTCCTTCCAATAATAATAACTAGGGTAAAATAATAAATGTAATAATAGAGTAAAACAATAAATGCAATAATAACAATAATAATAGAGTAAAATAATAAATGTAACAACAACAAAACCAATAATAATCCAATAATCACCATAGCTTATTTTAACTACAGTATACATTGGGGGGGGGGGAGCTGTATGTATATGAATGAGAAAAAGTGGGAAATACTGATTTGGGAAGGAGATGGGAAAGAAGGACTGGAAACAGGAACAAGTTGGAATGGGAAGGACTGTTTGAAAAAGTGGGAAAATGAGGTGGAAAGAGGGTAGCTGGAAAAGTAGGTCAGATTGGGGTGGGAATGGGGCAATGGGGAAGGGGGAAAGATTGAAGTGGGAAAGAGGGGCTGGAAACTGAGAAAGGCTGGGATGGAAAGAGGGGCTGGAAAGAGGGAAATTGCAGTGGGAAAAGGAATAAGATTGAAACAAGAAAGAGAGGCTGGAAGCTGGGAAAGGCTGGAATGGAAAGTGGCGAGAGAGAGGCTGGGGCATGGGGGTAGTATAGACTGGAACAGGAAGGGGAAAACTAGAAAAAGGAAAGACTGGGGTGGGAAAGGGGTGCTAGAGAAATGGGGAAAAAACTGAGGTGGGAAGGGAGGAAAGTGTTGTCTGGCTCAGCCAAGGAGAGATAAAGCCCGGGGTCACCTCCTACTCCTCTCCCCGCCCCCAGAAGGGAGACCTGAAAAGAAGGGAGGGAAAAGGAGGCATAGAGATGGCTGATTGATTGTGGGAGGGGGCTCTCCTCCTCGCTTCCATTCCCCTCCCCATTTTCCAGGTCTCTCTTCTGGGGGTCAGGAGGAAGAGGAAAAGGAGGAAACCCCAGACAGCTGGTGGATCGCAGGAGGGGAATGAAAGCATGGAGGAGACTTCCCCTCCCATGCTCCACCAACTGCCTGCCTACCTAGATGGAGTGCTGCTGCCGCTTCTCCTCTTTTTCCTCCTCTTCCTTCTCAATGGCCAGCAGCAGCACCCCATCGAGGTAGGCAGGCAGTTTCCATCTATGTTTGCATGTATTTTCCAAGGTGGCCCCTGTGACTCCTGACAACAATGGATGGGACCCAAACCTGGCAAACAGACCTGTCGTGAAAAAGGAAGGGGGTTCTGAATTGCATTAAATCCAAAAGGACACCTACCTGAAGCGGACTTTACGGCTGCTCTTTCCTCATCAGCTGCTCTTCAGAGGCCTGATCCTGACGGAATCTCAACAGGAGGGGCTTGGCTTTGCGACTGACCCATGGGACACTGACCACAAGGATTGTGGCTGCCAAGAGCAGGAGTGCTATGGAGCAGAGACAGTAGAGAATGAGCAGAAAGGCAATGCTTTTAGGCTCTAAGGAGAGCATTTGTTGTATAGGCAGGCTCTGAGAGATGGAAGCTGTAATCTGGGCTGCAGGTTTCACTATATGAGTATAATAAAAATATAAAAATATAAGATGACAGTATATAATATAAGCTGAGGCACCTATTTTTACCACAAAAACTGGGGAAACTTATTGGAGTATAATCCAAAGGTGAAAAATGCAGCAGCTACTGGTCAATTTCAAGAATAAAAATAAAAATTGATACCAATAAAATTACATTATTTGCGGCAACAGTAGGCTAAATGTTTTTGAATGTTTACATAAAACTGTAATATAAGATAAGACTGTCCAACTCTGATTAAACCGTTATTCTAATCTTCTTCAATGTAAATGTGCTTACGTATCCTTCCAATAATAATAAATTGGGTAAAATAATAATGCAATAATAACAATAACAATAGAGTAAAATAATAAATATAATAATAATAGAGCAAAACAATAAATGTAATAATAACAACAATAATAGAGTAAAATAATAAATGTAACAACAACAAAACCAATAATAATCCAATAATCACCATAGCTTATTTTAACTACAGTATACATTTTGGGGAAAATGCTGTGTGTATATGAATGAGAAAAAGTGGGAAATACTGACTTGGGAAGGAGGTGGGAAAGAAGGACTGGAAACAGGAAAAAATGGAACGGGAAGGGGTGTTTGAAAAAGTGGGAAAATGAGGTGGAAAGTGGGTAGCTGGAAAAGTAGGTCAGATTGGGGTGGGAATGGGGCAACGGGAAGGGGGAAAGATTGAAGTGGGAAAAAGGGGCTGGAAACTGGGAAAGTTTGATATAATGATAATAATACAATAATATATTTATAATATAATGATGATATACAGCAGGGCTGTCCAACTTCTACCGGCCCAGGGGCCTGAATTCCGGTCACTGATGACCTGGGGGGCCGTAGGGTCTGCCCCCGCCCCCACCTCTGCCCCCTCCCCGCCCCCGGCTCCGCCCTCGCCCCAGCGCCCTCTCCCCTTATTTTAATTTAATGTTAAATATATTTAATTCCATCCTCCCATCTCCCCTTATTTTTATTTAATATTAAATATATTTAATTCCATCCTCTCCTCTCCCCTTATTTTAATGTATCCCATCTCCCCTTATTTCATCTTTAAATATATTTACTTTTATATTTAATACATGAGGGGAGATGGGGGGAGGGAATGAGGAGCCACCTCGGGGGGGCTCCTCCTTCGGCCTACCTTTTCCAAACGCGCAGGATCCAGGAGTACCCGGATGACGAGAGAGGCGACGACCAACTGAGTCGAAGAAGGTCCTAATCGCGTCTGTGGGCCTCAGCGATCCAGTAGTAGAGTAGCCGAGAGTATCGAGACGCAATCCACACGGGATTTCGCTGTCAACGCCGGCGTGATCTCGCATTGACAGAGAAATCCCGTGTGGCATGTATTCTCGCGATACTTGCTCCGAACCCAGAAGTAGGTATTTTTTTAAAATTTTTATTATTTATTTTATTTTTTGATTTTCATTTTTTATTAAAAAGCTTAGGGGGCCGTAGGGAAGGGGCTGGGGGCCGTATAAGGCCCCTGGGCCGCCAGTTGGACAGCCCTGATATACAGTAATGATGATGATGATATTACAACAACAATAATAATTAAATAGGACACACAAGGAAGTAGGCTGCATTGAACAGAATGGTAAAACACACAGGATTGTATGCTTAAGTCTCATGAGAGAAGAAAGAATCTGAGAGCTGGAAGGGACCCTTGGGGCCATCTATCCCAACTTCATTCTACCATGGGAGTAACGTAAAGGAAGCACTCCTGAAAGATGTCAATTCATCACTCCCTGTGGTTACTCACCAACAATGGTCAGAATTGCCCAGTGTTCGTCCGCTGTACTTTCAGGGCCATCCAGCACCTCTAAAGGAAGAGAGAAACAAGGCAATTGATGCTTCATACAAACACTGTTTGATCCTGGAAGCTAATCATTTTGATTTGCATTTTGAAGCAAAGCAGTATGAAAAGAGAGCAGAAATTGTATTTAGTACTTGGTGTGCAGTCAGTCATACCAGCTGTTTTATTTTTTTGTCGCAACTCAAACTGAAGATTAGGAAGAAATTGAGGACTTGGTTGTACTTTGTTTTTAAAAAAGAATATATCATAATATAATGATGGTAAGGATACAATAATAATAAAATACTATAATATATGATAACACAAATGATTATAATAATAAAATGGTAATATAATAATATATGATATGATAATAATACAACAATAATAAATTATAGTAATATATGATAATATAATGATTATAATAATACATTAGTAATATAATAATATACGATAATATAGTGATGAGAATGATACAATAAAAACAATATGATAATACCACAATAATAAAATAATATATAATAATATGACAATAATAAAACAATTTAACAATCACAGACGCGTTTGGAAAGAGAGGGCCTTCTCAGTGATCATCCCCCAGCTAGGGAACTCCCTTCCTGGCGAGATTAAACCAGCCCCTTCACTCCTGTCCTTCAGGACCTGGCTGTAGGACCAAGCCTTTGGGGCAGTGCAATGAGGCAATAATGGGTGTTTTGAGATGGTTTTTAAAAGCTGATTTTAAAGTAGATATACTGTGATTTTAATGTTTGTGTATATTTATAGTTTTCTGTCCAGAATAGAATGTTTGCCGTATATTATGTTGTGCTCCACTCTGAGTCCCCTGCGGGATGAGAAGGGCAGAATATAAATGTTTCAAATAAATAAATAAATAATACAATAATAAAATATAATAATAACATAATAATAATACAATAATAATATATGATAATATAATTTATTTTTATTTCGTGTCAAAAGCACTGCATATGTAAGTATAAAACTGATAAAAATAGAGGGCATACAAATGGCTAAATAATTTTAGACCAAAAATGGGCAACAGTGGCTGCATTGTCTGTAGCTTTAAACAATTATTTCTCTGTGCATGAGGCAGGGCATAGTGGGCAAGCATACAGGTGTGGAGTTGTCTGTGGAGTCGCAAACAGTTGCAAACTGTGGAGGACTCTATTATGAGATAGTGCAATTTTGCTAGGTTTCCTTTTGACCTGCCCACTCCACTTCTGAGTCTGTTCAGGGACTTCCAAGTTGCCCATTCTTGGTTTGTCCCTTGAGGAAGACCCTTCCTTGGGGGGGATCCAGTTGGGATTTCCTGGTTTGGCTGCCCAGAGGGCTGCTCTTGCTGTTGCTGGAGAAACATTGAGAGGAGTGGTGGTCCTCATGAAACCCTTGATTTGATTCTACTGGAAAGAGGCTGGTAGCCATGCAGTGGGTGGCAGTGTTCAGCCTTATTTCTCTCACAGTTGGCAGCAACTTCCTGTCACATATCTTGGGGGATGCCAGCTAGCTTATAGAGTTTATCAACAGGTGTAGGTCTGAAGCACCCTGTGATTATTCTTTGATTAGTCTTTTGCTTGTGTTCCTAGGCCAAGGTCATCAGCGTATATCAAGCTCTTTGTGAGTGGTGCCTGTTCCTCATAGTTAGTGAACATGTTCAACAAGGTCAGTGTAAGAACGCTATCTTTAAGTAGACCATTATTTTGCCTTCTCGGTCTACTTTTCCTGCCCTGAAACTCCACATAGAAGCTGCAGTTTTCTAGGAGGGTCTGGACAGTTTCATAGTCCCGGATGATATGGTAGACTTTCTGCAGCATTTTCTTATGTTGCACTGTGTCTTAAGCTGCCATAAGGTCGACAAAAACTGTTCCCATAAGGCAACCTTTCTCATAGCCTTTCTTAATTATGATAATGATAATAATATGTAATAATAATAATAATAATAATGGGAGAATTGTCGTGATGGAGGCCAACGCCAAGGTCAACCCACCTGTCTGGGTCCTTTCCGTCACCTCCGTTGCCTGGGGAGTGCAGCCCCTTTCGTCCCACCCGTCATGGCAGTCGGGGTGCTGGTCGCAGAGGAAGGCCCGCGGGTAACACTCAGCATCTGACGAACACCGGAATTCATCCTCCTGGCAGGTGCTCTGGCTAGAAACACAGCTCTCCTTGGCCTCATCGGAGCCATCCACACAGTCCTGTTGCCCGTCGCAGAGGCGCTCTGAGGGCAAGCAAGGCCCGCCGCCAGGACAGTGGAATTCACCCACATTGGCGCATTGGGAGCCATCTGCGAGAGGAAAGGAAGGCAGGAGAGTCAGTCCAATGCACCAAGTAAGCACCATAAACGGGAGAAGAGCATGAACTACAGTACAGAAAGCGAGGTGAGATCTTCTCAACAGAGGCACAGGCAGCAAAGGAAACTATATCTATCTCACATGGACTCAGAGGTTTCTTCTTATAATAACTACATTATTGTTAATATTAATAATATTACGTAAGCCATAAATAATAATTATTATAAAAGACCTCTTGAGTCTGTGGCATAAACAATAAATCATATAGTTTAATAATATTGTATTATTATTATTACTACTACAAAAAACCTGGAAGTCTGTGACATAAGTCATAAAGTATATTATAAAAAAACGCCGAGTCTGCAACATAAGCAATAAATCCTATATTTTAATAACATTGTCTTATTTATTTATTTATCAGAAGCGAACCAAGGGTACAGTTGTAATGTATTTAAAAAACACAAAGTTTTAAAAACTTGGCATGATGCTAAATGTCCTTTGACCAGTAGCTGGCCACTTGGAGTGCCTCTGGTGTTGCTATAAGAAGGTCCTACATTGTGCATGTGGCAGTGCTCAGACTGCATTGTACTAGGTGGTCTCTGGTTTGCTCTTCGCACTCGCATGTCGTGGACTCCACTTTCTTAATGTTGGCACTGCATCTTGTGGTGCCAGAGCGCAGTCTGTTCAGCCCCTTCCAAGTTCCTGATTTAAGGCGTTGGCATGTTGGCTGATATCTGAACAGGGGGTTAGCCTGAGATGTCACTGCCTTAGTCCTTTCATTGCTGGCTGCTACTTCCCAGCAGATATCAGGTGGTGCAATACTGGCTAAACAATATAATTTGTGAGGCGTAGACATCCTGTGATAATATGGCATGTCTCATTAAGAGCCACATCCACTGTTTTAGCATGGTGAGATATATCAGCCAGCACACCAATGTCTTAAATTATTATTATTATTATTATTACCACTACTACATGAAACCTCTGTGTGACATAAGTCATAAATTATATATTATGGCTTATAACTCTAACCTTTATTATTATTTTACACATGTTTTTTATTTTATTTTTAACTTTATTTACACCCCACCTTTCTTTGTAGATTATTATTATGATTTATAGGCATATATTTATTATTATTACATTTATTATTATATGCATATATTTATGATTTAATTTTTTAAAACTTTATTTACACCCCACTTTATTTATTTATTTATTTCACGTATTTGTATCCCGTCCTTCTCACACCCCCGAAGGGGGACTCAAGGGGGCTTCACAACAGGCATTCCGTCAATGCCAACAACAAATATATAATGGGGAAAAACCCCATTAAAAAAACAATTAAATCACGAATTATAAAAACAATTATTTAAAATCACGTGAGTTTAAAATCGTAGTCCAGGTCAATCCATTTTCAGCCATACAAATTGGGTCTCATTCTCAAATTGCTGCCATTACTATACGAATGCTTGGTCTCTAAGCCAGGTTTTGAGTTTCTTTCTAAAGGGTAGGAATTATATTTATTATATGCATATTATATTTATTACATTTATTATTATGATTATTATTTTATGCATACATTTATTTTATTTTTTTACTTATTTACAGATTATTATTATTTCACTTGTATGCATATATTTATTATTACATTTATTAATATTATATGTATCATATGCATATTATATTTATTATTTTGTTCTAATTATTGTATGAATATATTTATTATTAATTTATTTGCAGATTATTATTACTCCTATGCATGTTATATTATCAGTATTAGATTTATCCTCTCCGTTGGCACCCCCTTGTTGCGGGGGAGAGGCTTGCGTACCCTAATGAAGTTGTGAGCTACGCTGGCGGTGGCATAATAGCCACCGGTAGGGCCTCCCATGCCAGACAGGCCACAACCGAAGGGTCTGACAAAGAGCGTCAAAGGTCAGGATGGACTCTCTGGCCTTTTGGCAACCATCCTAAGAGAAGGAAAACTCTGATTTCAAACCAAGGCAGATGGTGTTCGTCTAACCCTGTAAGGTCAACCATCTAGAGAAGGTAACTTGAACCAAACGAAGGGTCTGACAAAGCGTCAAAGGGCGACCTGAAGGACCTCACTGCCACTGTCCTAAGCTTGACCTGAGGCCCCTGGCAGACGCAACCTTTGGTTTAAAGGGTGAGGCCAGTTCTGTGCACACTGCGCTCCACCAGAAAAATCCATTGCACAGGCTCGAAGGACACATATCCAACCTCCTTAGTCATCAACGCTTGTAGAAAGCGTGGGATGAGTCCTTCCTGAATCTTCGTTCGCAAAGAAAAGCCAAGAAGAAGGAGAATTACATTTATTATTATATTTTTTTTATTTATTTTTTTATTTATTTATTTATTTATCATTCTTGTATGCCGCCACTCCCCGAGGGCTCGGAGCAGCTCACAATCTCAAGCGTAAAACAGATAAAAACATCAGATGAACTATTCTAAATTTAAACTAAAATTAACTCTGCAGGGTTACAAAAATCAACAACTAAATGCCAGTTTGAAGAGATAGGTTTTACAGGCCCTGCGAAAGGCAAGGAGGTCTTGCAGGGCACACACTTCAGCTGGCAGAGTATTCCAGATAGTTGGAGCCACCACAGAGAAGGCCCTACGTCGGGTCGAGGCCAGATGGATGGTCTTGACACTAGGCACGAGGAGATTCAGATCTTCAGAGCGGAGTGATCTCTCTGGGGTCGATACGGTCCCTCAGATACATCGGCCCCAGACCATATAAGGCCTTGAAGGTTAACACCATCACCTTGAAAGTGATCCGGTGCTCGACCGGGAGCCAATGAAGCTGCTGTAAGATGGGAGTTATGTGGCTCCTTGCCGGCACTCCAACGAGGAGTCGAGCAGCGGCGTTCTGGACGAGCTTAAGCTTCCGGATCACGGACAAGGGCAGGCCAATGTAAAGGGCGTTACAGTAGTCTATCCTTGAGATGACCGTGGCATTGTTAACTTGTTTCTCATCAGAATGTGCCCCATATGGAACACCAGAATGTCTAGAGATGCCTTATTCTTATATAAGATAACAAAATGGCTAATTATAAAACAGACTGCCAATGTGGCTCCACATATTTAATCACCAAAACAGTCAAACCTCACAAAAATAAGTCTTAAAAGAGCCAAAATGTTTTTGAACTACAACTCCCAGAAGCCTTAGCCATTGCAGCTAAGGCGCAGGAATTCTGGGAGTTGGAGTCTACAAGAGCTGAGGCGCTCACGCGAGGAAAGGCTTCTAGCGCCCCCACTGGTTGATAGGCCCCGTCTCAATGACATTCCCAAAGGGGCGGGGTCGGAAAACGGGGTTGACCAATGAGAGGGCGCCGCCAACCACGAGGGGCGAGGACTGCGACCGGCCTGACCAATCGTCGCCCTACTCGGCGGAGCAACCCACCAATCGGCGTCACCCGACGAAGCGTGGTTTCGGACACGGGGGAAACCGCTTTTTACCTCAGCCCGGTACCCCAACTAGGCCTTCCCCCTCTCCATGTAGCTTACCGGCCTCCGCCGCCGCCAGGAGGAAGAGGAAAGGAAGCAGCCATTGCCCCATGCCGGCTCTGACAGGAGCGCCACTCCGACTGATCCCTCCGCGGGCATGCAGGTAAGCCGGTGAAGAATGCGCATGCGCCAAGGAGCCACATGTGCGCAGGCTCAGAAAGCAGCGACTCTCTGGAGGGGCGCATGCGCAGTTCTTATCCCCTCCTGCCTGAGTGGAGCCCACCGCGCATGCGCAGTTCTCTCTTCTGGTCTTTCACCATTCTTATGGGAGTTGAAGTCCAAAACACCTGGAGGGCTGAAGTTTGCCTGTGCCTGGTATATACATACATAGTAAAACAGAATTACTACTACTACTACTACTACTACTATTATATGTTGCAGTGGCCCAGTCAAGTAAATCAAGTAATGAGAAAGAGTTGGTTTCTCATATATTTATTTATTTACTTACTTTGCTTCTAGACCGTCTCTCTCAGCCCAAAGGCGACTCGAGGCGGTGTACAACAGCAAAAACTGCTCAAGACAAACATATCAACAATTATCAATACAATTCCAACATATACAAATTAGCATTCAACGTTAAAAACACAGTATCAGCGTCTCATTAATTAAATTGACTTCCAATTGCATCGTCGTCGTTCCTTAGGTCTCAATTTGACAATCATACTACATCTGCAAATGCCCGGTCAAATAGCCAGGTTTTAACCCTCCTGCGAAATGTCAGGAGGGAGGGGGCCGATCTGATGTCATTAGGAAGGGCGTTCCAAAGCCGAGGAGCCACCACTGAAAAGGCCCTGTCTCTCGTCCCCACCAATTGCGCCTGCAAAGCAGGCGGGACCGAGAGCAGGGCCTGTCCGGATGATCTTAAGCATCTTGAAGGTTCATAGGAAGAGATGCGTTCGGACATGTAAGTTGGACCAGAACCATTAAGGGCTTTAAAGGCCAAAGCCAGCACTTTGAATTGTGCCCGGTAGCAAACTGGTAGCCAGTGGAGCTGGCACAACAGAGGTGTTGTGCGCTCCCTGAGTGCTGCTCCTGTTATCAATCTGGCTGCTGTCCGTTGAACCAGTTGAAGCTTCCGAGCAGTCTTCAAAGGCAGTCCCACGTAGAGGGTGTTGCAGTAATCTATACGGGATGTAACCATAGCGTGGACTACCGTGGCCAAGTCAGACTTTATTTATTTTATTTTATTTTATTATTCGGGCTTCTATGCCGCCGACTCCCGGAGGCTCGCGGCGGCTTACAAGGGCCGAAGGCACAATAAAATACAGAACAGTAAAAACAGTTAAAAACAGCAGCAGCACAATAAAACAATAGCACAGTTGAAGCAATGGCACAATTAAAATACGTGGGCCTACCCGCCGAAGGCCTGCTTAAACAAGTAGGTTTTACAAGCCCGTCTGAACGGGAGCAGGTTCTTCAATGCCCGGGTTTCGGCCGAGAGGGCGTTCCACAGCGTGGGAGCTATGACAGAGAACGCCCTCCGGCGGGTAGAAGTCAGTCGTGCCAGCTTCGCCGAGGGTATCTTCAAGAAATTGGCATCCTCGGACCGTAGTGATCTCAGAGGGCAGTATGGAGTGAGTCGGTCCCTCAGATACGCTGGCCCCAGACCGTGCAAGGCCTTAAAGGTAAGAACCAACACTTTGAAGGCGATCCGGTGCTCAATTGGCAGCCAGTGCAGATCCTGCAAGACAGGTGTTATGTGGCATCCTGCTGGGGTGCCAGACAGGAGCCGGGCGGCAGTGTTCTGCACCAGCTTGGGCTTCCGGGTCGCCGACAGAGGAAGGCCAACGTAGAGGTACGGGCGCAGTTGGCGCACAAGTTTTAGCTGTGCGAATGCTCCCCTGGTCACCGCCGAAACCTGGGGTTCCAGGCTCAGCAATGAGTCCAGGATCACACCCAAACTGCGAACCTGCGTCTTCAGGGGGAGTGTAACCCCGTCCAACACAGGCTGTTATTTCTTGATGCTTGTGGGTAAACAGTATTTCTTGTTTCTTTGTCAGTGTTGATGTGAAGATTGTCTGCTTTGCTTACATGCGACATATTGTCATTCTTTAGGGGTCCCTTTCAAATCTATGATACTTTGTCATAGACATACGTGTGTGTGTGTAAATCATATATCTATATCTATGGCTGGATATCTATGGCAGAGAGTGTTTGAGGACCGGGACATCCATAGGGAGACCAAGGTGCTTGTTTATAAAGCTGTTGTCCTCCCAACCCTGCGAGACGTGGACTGTCCTACAGCAGACCTGGGCAATTGCTGGCCCTCCAGGTGTTTTGGACTTCAACTCCCAGAAATCCTAGCCAGTTTACCAGCTGTTAGGATTTCTGGGATTTGAAGTCCAAAACACCTGGAGGGCCGGCAATTGCCCAGGTCTGGTCTACAGTCACATGCAACTACTGGCACAATTCCTTCAGCACTGCCTCCGAAAAAAGCTGCAAATCTCCTGGGAAGACAGGCGGATAAATGCCAGCATGCTGGAAGAAGCAAAGACCACCAGCATTGAAGCAATGGTCCTCCGCCATCAACTCCACTGGATCAGCCACATTGTCCGGATCCCCGACCACCGTCTCCCAAAGCAGTTGCTCTACTCCGAACTCAAGAACGGAAAACGGAATGTTGGAGGGCAGGAAAAGAGATTTAAAGATGGACTCAAAGCCAACCTTAAAAACTCTGGCATAGACACTGAGAACTGGGAAGCCCTGGCCCTTGAGCGCTCCAGTTGGAGGTCAGCTGTGACCAGCAGTGCTGTAGAATTTGAAGAGGCACGAATGGAGGGCAAAAGAGAGACACGTGCCAAGACGAAGGCGCGTCAAGCCGACCAGGAACGCCTTCCACCTGGAAACCAATCTGCAGGGACTTCTCCTATTCTCCAAGAACTCTCAAAGATGATTGCCAGAGGTTCCAAGATGACTTCCGCTAGTTCCTTCAGTACTCTTGGGTGTAGTTGATCCGGCCCTGGGGACTTGAGGTCTTGTGCAGAGCATGATCTTTCTTTCAAGACAAGACTAATCCACAGCAGCACAGTAGGAGCTGAGAAACCTCAGTTTGTTTGGAATACAAGCGTCTCGTACTACTGCCCATCTATATAGGCCTAGCTACAATATCATAAAACACTCAAGAGTCCTCGCACCCTTTTCCACATGTGAGAACTGGGGGAAGAGAGGGATTAAGAGTTTGTTTGGTGTGGGTTTTGGGGGGCTTCCTTGACCAGGATGCATATGGGAACTGATAAAGCTTCAGAAGGAAGGAGAGAGAGAGATTGGGAGCATTTTTGGATGGGCTTTGACGGGCTTCTTTGTCCAGGATGCATATGAGTACCCATTAAGTTTGAGGAAGAAGAAAGTCCGAATGTCATTTTGGGGTGGGTTTTGGGGGGCAAATGTGAGAACTAATAACATTAGGGGAAAGAGAGAAACTTGTTAATTGTATAAATTGTATAACAGCATTGAATGTTTGCCACATTTATGTTCTGTAATCTGTCCTGAGTCCCCTCAGGGACATAGAGCAGAATACAAATAAAGTATTTTGTTGTTGTTATATTATATTATTATATATTATTACATTGTATTATATAATTATATTACAATATTATTAGTATTTTATATAGTATACAAGATATTATACTGTATTATATAACTCTTACGTTTCACTTATGGACAGATGCTCAATTTACAAACCTTGCTGCCTCCTGGCCCTAATAATAATAATTATTATTATATGTGTGCTGGGTTGTCATGTACATGTAAAACATAATATAAAATAAATACATTCATAAAAATCCAGAAAATATTATTACTGCTCTCAATTACTGTACTTGATGAAGGGAGATTGCTGCCCCTTTGCAAAAATAATCATAAAACAAATAGAAAATATTAGTAAAATAAACCAAATAAAATATTAATAGAAATCAACCTGGATATAGTTGAGGTGGTTGCTGTTAATTAATTCCCTGTAGTACGAGGCAGACTCCCAATGCAACCCCTTGGCTTTTCTGTCCCAGCAGATCCATCTAACTATCCAACAAGCCTTAAGAAACAAGTGCTTTACAACAGTTTCAATTAATTTAGGGGCAGGGTTTATTGAATCCAAAGCAGAGAGGCTTTAGGGATAGAGCCCTGTATCACAAATAGGGTTCGTCCTTCGAGAGATCCCATTTCCGAGGCTTAAAGCCTGGCACGACCGGGTTCTTCTCTGCTGTGGCAACTGAAGACTCTGGGCTGCAAGACAAATGGGAAATATGGGAGAATTTGCAAATCCCAGTTAGAAGGGCCGTCCATCCCAACCCCGTTCTGCCACAAACAATGACATCACCAAAGCTCTCCGAACAGATGGTCAATAGTAAAAGCCCACTGGTTGAACACACAATGGCCATTCAGTTTCTGCTTAATAATAATAACTGTGGTTATCAACTGGAAATTTTTTAAATAATACACTTTATTTATATTTTTATATTTCTTTAGAAATACTGTTTATATCTAATCCTGATGTAATGTTTGCAAATCTATATATTTTAAATTTTATGCTAATTATTATAATATTATTTACTGGATTTTTACCCTGTTCTATCTCAACCCCAAAAGGGACTCAGAGCAGTTTCCAAACTTTTAACAGTTCAATGGCGCATTAAGACATTAAAAACGCATACAAATTACAGTCTGTATTTAAATACATTTGAATAAGCAGTTAAAAACGCACACAGTCCTGAAATCATGGCCCATAGTAATTTATAATATATTAAATCATATAATCATATAATATATTATTATTATATTATGTGACTATATGATTATATTATATGTTATAATAGAATATATGTACTGTATATATGTGTATTATAATGTTATAATATAATACAATACCTATGTTCTTTATACCTATGTTCTTTACTGTTGTATTTGGGGTTTTTAATGTAGTGCACCAGGGGTGGAGGGCGACTCACAAATAATAAAGTATTATTATTATTATTATTATGATATTATAGGTAAATGTAAAGGTTTCCCTTGACATTAAGCCTAGTTGTGTCCGACTCTGGTGCTCATCTCCATTTCTAGGCCAAAGAGCCAGCGTTGTCTGTAGACGCCTCCAAGATCATGTGGCCACTGACATGACTGCATGGAGCACCATTAGCTGCCCAATGAAGCGGTAACTATTGATCTACTCACATTTGCATGTTTCTGAACTGCTAGGTTGGTAGAAGCTGGGGCTAACGGCGGGAGCTCACCCCATCCTGCAGATTCAAACCATTGACCTTCTGGTCAGCAAGTTCTGCAGCTTAGCAGTTTAACCCGCTGCACAACCAGGGGACCCAGTAATTATATCACATTATTCTATTATGATTATACTCATATACTTAGCCTGAGTTACTGGAACTATTTTAATTAATTTTCCTATTCTTTTAGCTTTTAACTATTGAACTCTTTTATGTGTTATAATATAGTTAAAATCAATCAATCAATCATATAATATATATATAAATAATATTATATATGTTATAATATAGTTAGAGATAGGAGTGCTTTATTATTGTTATTAATAATAATGATTTTATGCTAAGCCACTTTGAGTCTCCTTTGGGAGAGGTAACGTGGGGGTATAAATAAATATAATATGAATAGAAGCCCATTCTGCCAATGTTAGGACACACAATAACAGCTTTTCCAAAAGATGACCATTCAGGTTCTGCTAAATAATCATAATAATAATAGAAGCCCATTCTGCCAATGGTGGAACACACCATGTATACTAATAATGGATAAATAGCCGCTTTAAGTCTCCTTTGGGAGAGATAAAGCAGGGTATAAATAAATATAATAGAAGCCCATTCTATCAATGGTGGAACACACCATCAGAGTCCACCAACAGATGGTCATCCAGCCTCTACTGAATAATAATACCACCATATGAGAAATGTTCTGTTCCTAGTTTGAAAGTGTTATTTTCTGTTTAATTGTCCAGCTCTTCCTTTGAAAGTAGTTGTTCCACTCCAGAAATGTCCTTGTTTTTGTAACACAACGATGTTGGATGGATTGAGACTCAATGAGAGATTCCTTGAAAAACTAAAGCCAATGCGTTATAACAGGACGATGTCCCTCCCGCACAAACCAAGTTTTGGCAGTGTAATAAACTTTCTCCATATATTTGTGACAGAACTAATTAGGAAATGGCATGGATGACCCAGGAACACAGACCTGGCAGCTGGCAGAGCCTTCTGCGGAGAGACCAGGATGACCGGAGGGAAGGTCTCTCTGCGTCCGTCCCGAGCGCAGTAGGAATTGGCGGCCAACTTGTGGCTGGGCCCCGCAGGGAGATGCGGAGGAGGCTGTGTCCTGAAGGAAAGAAGGTATTATTGGTATTATTATTATTGATTGGAAGGAGCAAGGCTTGCTTACTGTGTTGTGAAATATGTGTGTTTTGAATGGGATTGTATTAAAGATGTATGGTTGGGGTCTATATAGTCGAGAAATGTCATCCTAAGGAATGAGGCCTGGAAAACTACAAGAAGGAGGTGAAGAATTCATGGACTGTAATTAAAAGTTGATGAACTGCTGACATTCATGACTAGTGACAATGATTAACTGTTGGAACTCTTGAAGTAAAAACAATGTGCTTACATTATCAGAGACAGTGGCTCATTTATTTATTTATTACCTAGGCTTCTATGCCGCCACTCCCGGGGGGGCTCAGGGCGGCTCACAAGCGCCGTACAAACACAGTAAAAACACAGTAACAATTAAAAACAACGGCAGATTAAAACACAATATCACATGATGGATTAAAACTAGTGTACCGATACGACACAACAGGTGGCGCAACACAACAGGTGGCGGATAAAGGCATGGTGGGTTGCTCATGGGCAAGACCTATAGCTTAAAAGCCTGCTGAAAAAGGTAGGTCTTGCAGGCCCGTCTGAAGGGGAGCAAGTCCTGAATAGCGCGTGTTTCCACCGGGAGGGCGTTCCACAGCGTGGGCGCAATAACGGAGAACACCCTCCTGCAGGTTGCTGTCAGCCTCGCGAGCTTCGCCGAGGGGACATCCAGGAAGTTAAGGAAATATTTACAAGGTTCCTTACATTAAGAAGGAAGTCAACACGAGGCTCCTTACATTTACCAACACCAATTAAGGAGAGTCAACATCTGCCCAGGATGTTTCAGGTTGGAAAAAGATTTATTTATTATTTATTTATTATTTCGCATTTGTCTGTCGCCCCCCCCCCCCCAACGGCTCGGGGCGACTTACAACAGTTCGTAAAATACAATTGTCAGATAACTCATAAACCACAGTAATACCATTAAGATGGAATTACAATTAGAACAGTTGAAGCAACAAATGGAGTCGCAGTGGGCTGACAGCTAGGCGGTGTGAGCTACAGTTTAGCTAACTCCAAGGCTTGTTGGAACAGCAATGTCTTAACTGCTCTCCTGAACGGGAGGAGGCCCTGGGTGGCACGGATGCCGGCGGGCAGTGCGTTCCACATGGTAGGGGCTGCAATAGAGAAAGCCCGGCGGCGGTTGCGGACAGATGGTAGGTCCTCACATTTGGGATGACCAGGAGGTTTAGCTCTTCGGAGCGCAGTGATCTGGTGGGATGATATGGGACAAGGCGGTCCCAAGAGGTACACTGGCCCCAGACCATGTAAGGCCTTAAAAGTCAGGACTAACACTTTGAAGGCAATCCGGCATTCAATTGGGAGCCAGTGCAGTTCGCGCAGGATTGGCGTGATGTGGTGGCCAATCGGGAACCCTCAGGAGTCGCGCTGCAGCGTTCTGCACCAGCTTGAGTCTCGGATTACCGACAGAGGAAGGCCAATGTAAAGAGCGTTACAGTAGTCCAGCCTCGAGATGACCGTGGCTTCGGACTACTGTGGCTAAGTCGCGCCGGGACAAATAGGGGGCCAGCTTCCTCGCCTGGCGAAGATGGAAAATGCTACCCTGCTGACGCTGGAGACGTGGGCTTCCATCGACAACAGGGGGTCCAAGGTTACTCCTAAGCTCTTAACAGAGGGCGACGGACATAATGTCACGCCGTCCAGGGTTGGAAGCTGAACATCCCTACAGCCCGGAGGACCCAGCCACAGGATCTCAGTTTTTGCCGGATTCACCTTCAACCTACTGGCTGGCAGCCATCCAGTGACGGCCTCAAGGCAACGATGGAAATTATTGGGTACGGATTCGAGGCTGCCCTCCATCTTCAGGATAAGCTGGGTGTCATCAGCGTACTGATGGCACACCAGCCCAAAACTACGCACCAGCTGGGCAAGTGGTCGCATATAGATGTTAAATAAGAGGGGGGAGAGAATAGCCCCCTGAGGAACCCCACAGAGAAGCGGGGAACCCCCGGAGACATCCTTGCCCCTCCTCACTCGTTGTAGCCGGTTCCGGAGGAAGGAGGTCACCCAATTAAGGGCTGTCCCCTTAATGAATAAATATCATTCATTTACAACTTTGGAACAACAGCAGCAAGAAATGTTTCTATATAAGAGACCTTATTACAATCCAAAACTGTGGCAGACTGGAGGAGTCTGGCCCACTTGCCATTCTCAGTTCCACAGGAAGGAGAGAGAGGGTGTGTCTTTGGGAGAGGCAGATCTGCAATTGGAAAGCAGATGTCTTGGTCACTTGCTCATTTTTGCTTGGGAAGAGAAAGGAATGCAATTCTGGAGTCATGATATGTTTACAGAGAGTCAGTTTCTGCTGGAGGGAAAACGGAGATCTGACCCTCGGCATTGTTCTTAGGGAAAGAGGATACATTTTGGAAGTTTTGGAACTGTGTGTTGGCAGGCTTCAGGGAAAGCAGGGCCTGGCCTAAGCAGGTGCTTCTTCAAGGAGGGAGAAAGGATAGGGTAATATTTGGGTGGATACATGAGGATGAGTGAATGTGTATGTGTAATGTGAATGTGGAGTAAATATGTCATTCTCCTCTTTTTGTTAGCCAATGTAACTGTAGGTTGCTTGTGGATTCAATGTAGTTACACAAAGTCTCGATGTCTGTATGTCCAATGTTGTTCTTTGTGTAAAAGTTCTGATACCCTTCCTCACTTTGGACAATTGCAATAAAAAGAACCTATGTTTTAAAGTTATTGAAAAGTTATTCATAACACCTGCTGCCCCGGAGGACTAGGCCTCAGTGGAGCCATGGGTTCAAAGGACATGGCTATCCGTCAACCATGTTTAAAATGGAACTTTTAATTATTATGATTAATAATTATCACTAATTATTATTATTATTGATAATAATAGGGTGATGATAAAACCAGGAGGGATTGGGTGGTGCCTTCCTGCTTAACACAAATAGGGTTTGACTGGGTTGCCTTTGTGGGTCTCTTCCAATTCTAAGAACTCTGACATGGCTATCATATATCTTTCTCAATAATATATATGGCTGGATGGCCATCTGTCAGGAGGAATCGAATGATTTTCCTGCCTGGACTGGATGACCCGTGAGGTCCCTTCCAACTCTCTGGTTCTATCATATACCTATTGTGTGGCTCTTTTGGGTGCCATTCTAATCAGTGCACCACACTTTTTAGTAACAACAATAAAGGTTGTTTTCCATGCAAAGCCCCTTCCCTGCTGCTTAATTACCTTTTGGAGATCTCTGTGTAGCGCAGCTGCAGTTTTGCTTGGAGGTCTCTCTGTGAGCAAAGAGAAAATGAAAAGAGATCTATTCAATTAAACATGGGAAGCATTTATCAGCTTTGTATGTAAAATATCATGATTTATTTACTTTTATCCCGCTTTTGTCCCACAAATGGGACTCAAAGTGGCTAACAACAAAGGACAACTAAATTATACAAAAATACAAAAACCACTATCCCACCCAACCAACATATAAGCAATAAATCCAGTCATTACAAAACACAAGTTACATAAATATAGTTAACAATAACCACATATATCTTAATTATAAAATTCATGTGCGTCAGGCCACTGAAGTTGTCTTAACACGTTATAAATATGAAACTAAGTGACTCAAAGCTCCAAGTCTTGACCAGGTGAGTCTAATCTGGCTGAAATGGATGCTATGATAAGCTTTCAGGGAAGGCCTGCTTCCATAAAAAGGTCTTCACATGGGAGCAGAAGACCAATAGTAAGGGGGCTGAAAAACCTCTCTAGGAAGGGAGTTCCGGAGCTGCGGGGCCACCACTGAGAAGGAAGGTCCTCTCTCTCATTCCCACCGACCATACTTGTGACGGTGGTGGAAGCGAGAGGAGGACCTCTCCTGATGATCTCAGAGCTCGTGTGGCCTGACAAGAGATGTGGTCCCCCAAATAGGCTGGGCCCGAACCATTTCTCAACCCTGGGGGGGGGGGGGTCGCGATGGGATGTCAGAGAAAGCACAGTATTTTCTGTTGGTCATGGAGGTTCTGTGTGGGAAGTTTGGCCCAATTCTATCGTTGGTGGGGTTCAGAATGCTCTTAGGTTCTGAACTCCACCAATTATGGAATTGGGCAGTAATCTATTTGTGATGTAACGAGCATGGACCACTGTGGCCAAATCTGACTTCCCAAGGTACGGGTGCCACTGGCACACAAGTTTTAATTGTGCAAAAACTCCCCTAGCCACCACCGAGACCTGGGGTTCTAAGCTCAGCGATGAGTCCAGGAGAACACCCAAGCTGTGAACCTGTATCTTCAGGGGGAGTGTAACCCCATCCAACACAGGCTGTAACCATCCGCCCTGTTCGGCCTTACGACTAACCAGGAGGACCTCCATTTTGTCTGAATTCAATTTCAATTTGTTTGCTCTCCTCCAGACTGTCACAGCTGCCAAGCACCGGTTCACGACCTGGACAGCCTCCTTAGTAGCAGGTAGAAAGGAGTGATAGAGTTTTATTTATTTACTATTTACAGATGCCATTAGACTCCAAAACTGGATGATCTCGCTCATTGGTTTCATGTTAAACAACATGCAGGCAATACTGAGCTCTGCAGGACTCCACTGGACAATGCTAGCGGGGCTGAGCAAGATTACTGTATTATATTACTTCTATATTTCTATTTTATTGTATTATAATATAATGTGATGGTTCATAGAGGGAGATATGTTTGGACAGGTAAACTGAACTGGTGGGCTTTATAAGCTTAAGCCAGCACTTTGCTCGGCAGCAGACAGGCAGCCAGTGGAGCTGGTGTAACGGGGGGGCGTTGTACGTTTCCTATACCTCACTCTGGTGAGCAATCTGGCTGCCGTACGTTGCACTAACTGAAGCTTCTGAGCAGTGGCAAGCCCACGTAGAATGTGTTGCAGTAATCTATTTGGATTGTAACCAGAGTGTGGACCACCGTGGCCAAGTCTTACTTCCCAAGGTACGGATGCAGTTAGTACACGAGTCTTAATTGTGCGAAGCCCCTCTGACCACCACTGCAACCTGGGGTTCCAGGTCTCAGCGATGAGAGTCTGGGATAACTCCCAAGATGCAATCCTGTGTATACAGGGGGAGAGTAACCCTGTCTAGCTCTGGCTGTAACCCTATGCCCTGTTCGGCCTTGCAACTGCCAAGAAGTACCTCTGACCAGGAGGACCTCCATCTTGTCTGGATTCAATTGGTTTGCCCTCATCCAGACCGTCACAGCAGCCAAGCACCGGTTCAGGACCTGCACAGCCTCCTTAACAACAGCTTGGAAGGCGTGATAGAGTTGGACGCCAAAACTCCGGATGATCTCTCCCAGCGGCTTCATGTAGAGCAGTGTTTCCCAACCAGTGTGCCGGGGCATACTAGTGTGCCGTGAGCGATCATCAGGTGTGCCGTGGGAAATTGGAACCTCCAGGAAAGGGGGGGGGGGGAGGGAGAGTCTAGTGTGTTCAAGTATAAAAACCCTAAGAACCCTACCTCGATAAAGGCACAAAATTACAAACGCCCCCCTCCCCACCTGCTGTCTACTTGGTCTCTCCCTCTCCATGCATTGGGAAGTCCCGCCTCCTTTCCCCAAGTAGAGACCTCCTCTTGCCTCCTGGGGGGTTCTGTGTGGGAAGTTTGGCCCAGTTCTATCATTGGTGGGGTTCAGAATGCTCTTTGATTGTAGGGGAACTATAAATCCCAGCAACTACTACTCCCAAATGTCAAGGTCTATTTCCCCTGAACTCCACCAGTGTCCACATTTGGGTATATTGAGTATTCATGCCAAGTTTGGTCCTGATCCAACATTGTTTGAGTCCACAGTGCTCTCTGGATATAGGTGAACTACAACTCCAAAACTCAAGGTCAATGCCCACCAAACTCTTATTGTATTTTGTCTTGGTTATGGGAGTTCTGTGTGGGAAGTTTGTGTCTTTCTGCCATTCCTGCCAGGATATCTATGTTGTGTTCATGGAAACAGGCCCAGGTTTCACACTGAGTGTATAAATACATTTTTTAAAAACATATTAACTATATGTATTACTGTGTTAGAGTGTCATTTTGTGTCATTTTGGTTGGTGGTGTGCCCCAGGATTTTGCAAATGTAAAAAAGTGTGCCGTGGCTCAAAAAAGGTTGGGAAACACTGATGTAGAGGTTAAGAACAAAAGAAGAGCCATGCTGAATCGGGCCTCAGCCCATCTAGTCCAGCATTCTGTGTCACACAGTGGCCCACTAGTTGTACACAGGGATCTCTAGCAGAAAGGAGGGCAGAACCCTCACCTGCTCCCGACCCCCACAACCAGTACCGGGAAAATCCTGCCTGCCTCCATCAACACAGAGGTTTGGATGTCCATTTCAGTAGCTACTGATTCCCTTGGTATCCATGAATCTGTCTAATCCTGCCTTGAAGCTGTCCAGGCTGACCGCTGTCACAACCTCCTCTGGAAGTGAGTTCCATAACCCGATGACCCCCTGGGTGAAGAAATATTTCCCTTTATTTTCCCTTTATTAGTCCTAACTTTCCTAACTTGGAGCTTTAGGGAGTGCCCCCTAGTCCTAGTGTTGGGTGACAGAGAAAATAATTTTTCTTTATTCACCTTTTCTGTGTTAAACAACACAGGGAAGAGCCCACAAGTCAAGGGTTGTGAGGTCAGGTAGGGCCTTCTGGGAGTGGTCCTCAAGGAATACAGATATCCTTTAGACCAGTGTTTTTCAACCTTTTTTGAGCCGCAGCATATTTTTTACATTTACAAAATCCTGGGGCACACCACCAACCAAAATGACACGAAATGACACTCTTAACACAGTAATACATATAGTTACTATGTTTTTAAATGTATTTATACACTCAGTGTGAAACCTGGGCCTGTTTCAATGAACTCAACATAGATATCCTGGCAGGAATGGCAGAAAGACACAAACTTCCCACACAGAACTCCCATAACCAAGAGAAAATGCTATAAGAGTTTGGTGGGCATTGACCTTGAGTTTTGGAGTTGTAGTTCACCTATATCCAGAGAGCACTGTGGACTCAAACAATGTTGGATGAGGACCAAACTTGGCATGAATACTCAATATGCCCAAATGTGAACACAGATGGAGTTTGGGGGAAATAGACCTCGACATTTGGGAGTTGTAGTTCACCTACAGTACATCCAGAGAGCACTGTGGACTCAATGTTGGATGAGGACCAAACTTGGCATGAATACTCAATATGCCCAAATGTGAACACAGATGGAGTTTGGGGGAAATAGACCTCGACATTTGGGAGTTGTAGTTCACCTACATCCAGAGAGCACTGTGGACTCAATGTTGGATGAGGACCAAACTTGGCATGAATACTCAATATGCCCAAATGTGAACAATAGATGGAGTTTGGGGGAAATAGACCTCGACATTTGGGAGCTGTAGTTCACCTACATCCAGAGAGCACTGTGGACTCAATGTTGGATCAGGACCAAACTTGGCACGAATACTCAATATGCCCAAATGTGAACACAGATGGAGTTTGGGGGAAATAGACCTCGACATTTGGGAGCTGTAGTTCACCTACATCCAGAGAGCACTGTGGACTCAATGTTGGATGAGGACCAAACTTGGCATGAATACTCAATATGCCCAAATGTGAACAATAGATGGAGTTTGGGGGAAATAGACCTTGACGTTTGGGAGTTGTAGTTCACCTACATCCAGAGAACACTGTGGACTTAATGTTGGATGAGGACCAAACTTGGCATGAATACCCAATATGCCCAAATGTGATCACAGATGGAGTTTGGGGAAAATGCAAGATGGCGACCGCTGTGGAGCTCCCTTCGGGTGAGCTCCGGCTTGGCCTCTTCGATTCCTTGGACATATCAGGCCGATCCGCCGCCCCCTCGGGAGACGGCGGTCGATGGCCAGACTCAGGGGTCACCTTTGGCGACCCCCAGACACCGGAGAGCGTAATCTGGCTGGGAAAAGCATCTGAACTACCAGGGAGGACGCCTAAGACGCCCAGGAATGGCTGGGTTGTTTGACCGGTGACCTCTTCGGGTGCGCGCTTCCTGAGAAGGTTCGGCAGGAGATCGCTGGGCAAAAGTCTCCCCCTACCAACCCTAATGACCCCCTTGAAGGCAGAGCACCCTGCCAGCCCGGGAATTAAGTTCCCTGAGATGTGTGGAGCCCTACGGAGCAGCTCCCTACGGAGGCCACGGCGAGAGGGCCTGGACTCCACCACCGACCAACTTGACTCAATGCCCATGCATTGAGAAGCAGCTCGCTGGTGCCCTTGAACCCCGAGTGCCCCTGGAATCACCTCCTGACCAACTGGATCCTGGTCAACCTGATCCCCGCTTGATCGCGGAGCTCATTGCAGAATACAATGAGCTCAAGGTCCCCATGTGGAGAAGTTCCAGGAGAGGTTTGGCGGCCTACTGGAGAAGACGGGCATGCCATGCCCGCAACTTCCGCGGATCCCACTCCTGGGAGGTGCGCCTGGCAGACCTCCCAAGCAGGCCGGTCCCCCTCATGAACTCCAACTAGACCCCCGTGATGACCCAGACTTTGCTTGGGACCACTCGTGGGACTTTCCCACTAGCTCTGAGGGTGGACCAACTTCTGCCAAGGAGCCGGTGGCGATGCTGAGCCTGACCCCCGGGGGCCAGGACGATCCGCGAACGCCGAGCTCGAGCCCCGACGACCAGGGCGACCTGCCTACCTGCCTGTCCCACATTGAGGAGGCACCCGGTGACCCCGGAGACCACCAGCCGTGTCTGGAGGACTCACTGGAGGAACTGGACATTACGGCCATCCTGGCGTTCCCCCGGAACTCCCGGGCCCGCCGGCGCCACGCTGCGAGGAGCTGGGGGAGCCAGCTGGAGATGGAGCGACCCAACATGGCAACCGACCTTGAGGACGCTCCACTCTGCCATGTGCCCGGCCTCGCAGAGGGAGCGGGACCCGGAGATGGTCGCCTCCCGGAAGTCCCGCCTCTGGAGGACTCCACTCCCTCCGAGAACCCCGGAAGTGATCTCCGTACGGAAGTTCCGCCCCTGGAGGACTTCAATGCCAATACAGTCCCCGGCCGGAAGCAGCAAGCCACCCGTAGGAGGCGGCGCCGCCGAACACGGAAGCATCGAGCCGTGCGGGAAGCAAGAGGAGCCCCCTGCCGAGAGGACCGAGCCCCCGGGCCCAGGCCCCCCATTGGCCCATTGGACCTGCTGGAGGAGAGGAAGAGACGCCCAGCACCAAGGTTGGCTAGGCCCGGGAGGATCTCCGGACCTTTCGACCAAGGACCTTCTGGGCTCCAGCTACCGGCAGCTGGAACCCAGAGCGGCAACCTCAGCAACAAGGACTGCTGCCTTGGACAGCTTGCGGACGATCTCGACCACCCAGGGCGGACAACCCGTCAGCAGTCTGCCCTCTCTGCCCTCCGCTCGCACCCTAGTGCCAGCGATCCTGCTGGGCCCTCCCCGCCTGCCTTCTTTTGACGGCGGGGTGGTGTCTCAGTAGGTATCGCTGCTGACTTCTTCCCTCCCTCTTCCCCATCCTCGTGTTCTCTACCCATGTCTATTGTACTTTGTGTTGTTGGTGTTGCCACTGGGCACCCAAACTTTGTAAACCGCTTAGAGCCTACGGGATGAAGCGGTATACAAGTGTGATGAAATAAATAAATAAAAAATAGACCTCGACATTTGGGAGTTGTAGTTCACCTACATCCAGAGAGCACTGTGGACTCAATGTTGGATGAGGACCAAACTTGGCATGAATACTCAATATGCCCAAATGTGAACACAGATGGAGTTTGGGGAAAATAGACCTCGACATTTGGGAGTTGTAGTTCACCTACATCCAGAGAGCACTGTGGACTGAAACAATGTTGGATGAGGACCAAACTTGGCACGAATACTCAATATGCCCAAATGTGAACACAGATGGAGTTTGGGGGAAATAGACCTCGACATTTGGGAGTTACAGTTTCTGGGATTTATAGTTAACAGACAATCAAAGAGCATCCTGAACTCTTGCAACAATGGAATTGAACCAAACTTGGCATATTGAACTCTCATTAGCAGCAGAAAGTACTGAAAGGGTTTGCTTGGGAATTGGGTTTGCTTCGGTTTGGCTCCTTTGAATCCCGGAGGGGTGGGGAAGGGGTTTGGGTCTGCCTTTCTAGGCCTTTCCTAAGAGCTGGCTCGAGGAAGGGGAGAAAAGGGCGCGGGGCTTCTCTCTCCTTACCCCTGAGAACCAGTTGCGAAGCCTCCGGATGAGGCCGGTGGCCGTCGCCATCTTGGCTCCTGAAGGGCGGCAGGCGAACTCAGGCTCTCGCGGAAGACTAGCGGAGACAAGCTTGAAAAGAGCCGAAGTCTCGCGATATGTTGAAGGAGTGAGCATGGATTGGTATAGAACAGCCCGCGCGGGAGGGGAGGCGCTCTGGAGCAAAGAGGGTTCGAAGTCCCGCGAGAGTTTATAACGGGCCGAATAGGGGGGGGAAAGGAGGCGAAGTCTCGCGAGGCGTTGATCGAAGGGGCGTGGCCTGGTCGGGGTATATAAGAGCGCGCGTTGGCCAACGTGACTCTTTCGGCCTTGGCCTGCCTGCCGCCATGGATACCAGCCGCGTGCAACCTATCAAGCTGGCTCGCGTCACCAAAGTGCTAGGCCGCACCGGGTCGCAAGGCCAGTGCACGCAGGTGAGGACGAAGAGGCCTGGTCCAAAGGCCGGCTTTCCCTTCAGGTGCTTGGGACACCAACTACCGCCATTCCCGCCTCGGGCCCTGAACTCCGGAAGGGGCCTGAGGCTGGAATGGTGTGAGTTGGAGTTCCAAACACCTGAAGGGAAGGCCAACGTTGGGCCCGGGCCTGCTTTAGACCTAAGGAAACATGACCCTAACCCTAACCTTTTTCCAGCCATGATGACAAGGAGCAGGAGCAGGGGCGGTCTAAGGTAATTTTAAATGGTAGGCGAACATTATTTTGGCGCCCCCCCAAAAAACATTATTTTGCCCCCATGTAAAACAAATATACAATTATAATATCACAATACCATTAGTAGTATTATATTAATGTATATACAATATATTATACCATACTCATACTATATTATATCATAATTATATTATACTACATTACAATACAGTTATATTATAATATATTGACATTATAATATAATGTAACATTCTATTATATTATAATATAATAAAATTATTTATTTAAATAAAATTATCCTCTACTAAATATTTTCATTACTCCTATAAAACTCAATTAACCCAAAATAAAGTAAAATAAAAGATTATATATTTTGTATAATACCACTATACTGCAATATTGTTTAAAATATATCATTATTCTATTGTTATATTGTATTTGTATTATATTGTATGACAATATTAAGCAGAACTGTATAATAATCAACAAGAAATGCAATGTAAATGCATCAAAATCAGAATATATTACCTGCCACCCATCTCATAATCCATAGGAGTCTCCCATAAGTCCAAAATTAGGATCCCAATGTAAATGTAAATAGAAAAACAGCCAAAATGTTCAAATGAGGTCGAATACAGGCAGCGCAGCCTGGGCAAACTTGGGCCCTCCCTCCCTCTAGGTGTTTTGGACTCCAACTCCCACAACTCCTCATAGCCTCAGGGCCCTCAGGTCTAGACAAAAATAGAGCCGAAGAAAGGAAGGAGGGAGAGAAGAGGCCACAGAGGAGGAGGAGGAAAGCCCTTCATTCATTCCTTCACTTACACTTCCTTCACTGATTCTTTTCTCCTTCCCCGCAAACGCGTGCACGGCGGAGACCAAGGGAGAGGGAAGCACTCCCTGCCTGCCCGATAGGGAGTGCTTTGCTTACAGGCTTCTGCGCAAGGGAGCTACTGGGCATGTGCGGAGGTTTTCGCGCATGTGCAGTTGCTCCTGCGCTCAACTTCAGCTCCGGAGCAACTGCGCCTGCGTGAAAACCTCCGCGCGTGCCCAGAAGCGGCGTCGGAGTGCACAAGGCCGGGGTCAAAAAGCAGGCAGCTGCAGCACTGTCTGAGAAACATGGGCAGGGCCAGGATGGCGCCCCATGCGACCAGGATGGTGCCTCCTTCCCAGATGGCGCCCTAGGCGGCCGCCTACTTGGCCTATCTTGTAGGACCGCCCCTGAGCATGAGCGTTTCCCAAGGAACTGAGGTCATAACACGGGTAGTGTGGAGGCGGAACTTCCTGTGAGGCCTGACCCTTACTTCCTCTGTTCTTTTAAGGTCCGTGTGGAGTTCATGGACGACACCAGCCGCTCCATCATCCGCAACGTCAAAGGCCCCGTCCGCGAAGGAGACGTCCTCACTCTCCTGGAGTCTGAGCGAGAGGCCCGGAGGCTGCGCTGAAAGGTTGGCGCTCTTGAGGTTTATTTATATATTTTATTTATTATTATTACTTATTTTTTATATTTATCATTATACTGGCGAGATGCCATATTACACCAATATTGCGGCAACTGCACAGGCTGCCCATCGAGCACCGGATCTCCTTCAAGGTATTGGTGTTAACCTTTAAGATCCTGTATGGTCTTGGGCCAGTGTATTTGAGGGACCGCCTTTCCCCATATTGCCCCCCGAGATCCTTACGCTCCAGCGTACAAAACCTCTCCAACGTCCCCTCCATCCGGCCATTTCACCTATCCTCAACAAGGCAAAGGGCCTTCTCGGTGGTGGCACCGTCTCTATGGAATGCCCTACCTGAGGAAGTCAGAGGTATCGGGGAACTGTCCTCTTTTCGCCGAGCCTGCAAGACTGCTCTTTTTCGCCTGGCTTTTCCAGTTGAGTAACTGTTATGCTCTCTGTGTAGTTTAGCTTAGTTTTAGAATTATTTCAGCGCTAGTAATGTTTAGATTAACTCATTGCTTATCTGCTTCTTCACCACTGTTCTATAATGTCAGTTCTATGCTTGTTTTTTTTACCTGTTGTAAACCGCTCCGAGCTTCTAGAGCAGTGTTTCCCAACCTTTTTTGAGCCGCGGCACACTTTTAACATTAAAAAAATTCGGGGGCACACCACCAACCAAAATGACACTCTAACACAGTAAAGAACGGCTGGGGTTGGTGGCCTGCTGGGAGCAGCTGCTGGGAGTGCTGAAGCCGGGGAGGGCGGAGCCAGGCTGCGCCATGTCCCCGTCCCTGCCCCGGCTTCACCTCTCCCAGCAGCTGCTCCAGCCTTGAGGGGGCAGTGCCAAGCCAGCGGTGCCAGAGCCAGCACAATGCTGGCTTGGCACTGTCCCTCAAGGCTGCGCCATGCCCCGCCCCTCCCCCAGCTTCAGCTCTCCTACAGGCCACGCCATGCCGCCCCTCCTCCCAGCTTCAGCTCTCCCACAGAGGAGGGGCATGAGCGGTGAATGGGCTTCAATGGGCGGGGCTCCTCCTCCACGTGGCTTCAGTGAGCGAGGGGCGAGAGTCATGGTGGGAGTCATGGCGGATTGGAGGCTGGCTGGGGAAACGGCTGAAGGAGGCGGCGCCCCGGTCCCTCCTTTTTCTTCGCCACTGCCCGGCCCTTCCTCCTCCTCCCCCAAGCAGCAGGAGTTCGGCAGGAGGGGGGGGAGGAAGGGGGGCAGAGAGCTTTTCTCGCGGCACAGCAGGAGATCCGTCATGGCACACTAGTGTGCCACGGCACACTGGTTGAGAAAGACTGTTCTAGAGGGAGCGGTCTAGAAGCCCAAAGAATAAATAAATAAATTATATTTATTATATTTATTTTAATAGAATTATTTATTAATACAAATTAATTTAATAATTATATATTATTTATTTATTAATATACATATTATATGAGGAGCCCCTAGTGGCATAGGGTTAAATCGCTGAGCTGCGGAACTTGCTGTCCGAAAGGTTGGCGGTTTGAACCCGTGCAGCGGAATAAACTCCCACTGTTAGTTCCAGCTTCTGTCAACCTAGCAGTTTGAAAACTGTAATCAATAGGTATTGCTCCATGCAGTCATGCCAGTAGCCACTACTGTTAATGCTGGCTCTTTGGCTTAGAAATGGAGATGAGCACCAGAGTTGGGCATGATTGGAATTAATGTTAAGGGGAAAACTTTACCTATATACAGGAGCCCCTGGTGGTGCAATGGGTGAAACCCTTGTGTTGGCAGGACTGTCAACCGACAGGTCGGAGGTTCAAATCCAGTGAGAGCATGGTTGAGCTCCTGTCTGTCAGCTCCAGCTCCCCATGCGGAGCATGAGAGAAGCGTTCCACAAGGATGGTAAAAGATCAAAACATCTGGGCAGCATCCTGCAGACAACCAATTCCCTCATAACAGAAGCGACTTGCAGTTTCTCAAGTTGCTCCTGACACAAAACAAACCCATATATATATACACACACACACATATACTTGCTTGGGTACCTGGTATTGCCCAGGTTATTTGAAAAAGCGGGTTTTTTTCTTTACAAAATGCATGAAGTTGTGGGTGAACTACAACTCACAGTATTTTTGATGGTCATGGGGGTTCTGTTTGGTCCAATTTGCTTTTTGGTGGGGTTCAGAGTGCTCTTAAATTGTAGGTGAACTGTAAATCCCAGTACCAACAACTGCCCCCAAAACCCACCAGTATTCCAATTTGGGCATATAACAACAACTTATACCCACCACCATCTTCCCAAAGGGACTTTGAGTGGCTTACAGACAGCACAAAGCACCTAAAAACAAACCTAAAACTAAACACAATATATGAAATACAATAAAATAAAAACACATGCACATATAAAAACATCAATTTAGTCAAGCTGCGATCCTCCAACTTAGCACACATTCAGGTATATGTGCTAAGTTTGGACCAGATCCATCATTGTTTAGGTTCTTGGTGCCCTCTGAATGTAGGTGAACTACAACCCTTCTAAATCCCCCAAAGACCTGGTCCATTGTTGGTGCGGTTCAGAGTGCAGTTCTTGGATCGCAGGTGGACTATAAATCCTAATATTTACAACTATTAATCGGTCAATTCTCGCCAAACCTCTATTTTGTGTTGGCCATGTGAGTTCTGTGTGCCAAATTTTGCCTAGGTCCATTGCAGGTGGGGGTCACAGTGCTTTATCATGATGCAGGGTGAACTGCGACTTCAATCATGTTGAGTCAGTCACCCAACCCCCTTGTCATGATCTCTAGTTCATGCCATACAACTGACACAAAACACATGGCTCTAGAATGGAAACGGGCAACCTCCCCGAGTGAGTGATGTATGATAGTGTAGTTAGTACAATATAGGAGGCCAGTAGTAGAGGCTCTTGTATTCCGAACAATAAACATGTTGATATCTATGCCACTTGTGGTTCTCTGCATGATCCTTCATAGAATATTTCTCCAGAGCTACACAGCTTGGAACTGAGATATCTCACACCCCTCCAGTATGTTCAGTTGATGATCAATTACTCTATTTGCCGAGTGCCATAGAAAAGAATAAGAATGAGTTATGGGAGATGGAGTGGGCGGGGTAATGGGAATTCCACTCCAATAAGAGAGAAAGGAACCCTGGGATGTGGTGCTCACTGTAACCTGCACTGTCATTGGAGATAGGGCCTTTGGTGTCTCCTGAATGGTGGGAGTTCTCCCTGTTTGTGGAGGTGGGAGTTTGACTGTAAGTGGACACCCCAGCAACACACACACATACTTTCACTTTTATTGTGTGTATATGTATGTATGTATATACTAGCCTGGATTATTTGAAAAGGGCATTGTTTGCTTTTGGGTGTTAGGTAATGTCAGTTTGGTGATATGTTATGCTTTTTCTTAGAAATATGATGAATGCTCCCATTAGAAAATGCATAAGGATGTGGGTGAACTACAATTCCCAAAAATCTCAGGCCAGTCACACACACCACCCCGCCAGTATGCAAAGTTGTCCATTTTGGGTCTGTGTGCCAAGTTTGGTCCAGATCTGTCATCAGCTGGATTCAGTGTTATCTGAATATGAGTGTACTATAACTCCCGGATGCCAAGTTCAAGCACCCCCAAACCCGCCAGTATACAAACTTGAGCGTGCTCGGTCTGTGTGTCAAGTTTAGTCGAGATCCCACATCTGCTGGATTAAGTATTCTCTGAATACGGGTAAACTATAAGTCTCTGATGCCAACATCAATCACCCGTAAAGCCTGCCAGTGTTCACTGTTGTCCACATTGGGTCCGTGTGCCAAGTTTGATCCAGATCCGTCACTTGCTGTGTTCAGTGTTCTCTGAATATGGGTCAACTATAACTCTGATGACAAGGTCAATCACCCCAAAGTCCACCAGCATGCAAAGTTGGCAGCGCTAGGTGTGTGTGCCAAGTTTGATCCAGATCTGTCTGGTGGGGTTCGGAGGGCTCACGAAATACAGGAGAACAATAATTCCCAGAGTTAATGGTCAATCACCTCCAAAGTCCACCCATATTCTCAGTTGGCCATGTTGAATTTCTGTGTCCAGGTTGTTCCAGATCTCACATTTCACACTGTTAGCTGCAGCTAGACCAACCACTTGCTCCCTCGATCCGTGTTCCTCTTGGCTAGTAAAATCTTGCTCAGAGAGACTACGTGACCCTCTGTTGAAGATATTAAACAGCTCCCTTGAACAAGGAGTTTTTCCAGAGGGCTTTAAAGAGGCAGTGGTCTCCCCGCTGCTGAAGAAACTGAATTTAGACCGATCGGTTACCGCCCAGTTTCGAACCTTCCGTTCCTGGGTAAGGTGATTGAGAGGGCTGTAGCGGGGTAGCTGCAGCAGTTCCTGGATGACACAGCCGGATTCGATCCCTTCCAGTCAGGCTTCTGCTCAGAGCATGGGACGGAGACTATTTTGATCGCCATTTCAGATCAGCTTCGATGCCAGCTGGACAATGACGGATCAGTGCTGTTTGTGTTATTGGACCTCCCAGCAGCATTTGATACGGTCGATCACAATCTTTTGGCCCACCGCCTTGCCGTTGTTGGAGTTAGGGGAACAGCCTTAAAATGGTTGTTGTCCTTTCTGCACAATCAGGGTCAGCAAGTGGAAAGGGGGAGGTCTGGTTTCCGAGAGGGCCCCTCTAATCTGTGGGGTCCCTCACGGGGCAATACTCTCCCCTTTGTTATTTAACATCTACATACAGCCACTTGCTAGACTGGTTCGAAGTTTCGGGCTGGAATGTTATCATTACGCTGATGACACCCAGCTTGTTCTGAAGATTGAAGGCCGACCGTACCCTCTAGTTTCCATCAGTGCCTTGAGACCGTCACTGGATGGCTGCGTGCCAGCAGATTTGAGGGTGAATCCAGCAAAGACTGAGATACTATGGCTGGGGTGACCAGACAGTGGGGTGGTCCAGGTGCCTACTCTGGATGACGAAGCACTACATCCGTCATTTTCAGTAAAGAGCCTGGGGGTTGTTTTAGACCCCTTGCTGACAATGGAGTCTCAAGTCTCTACTGTTAGCAAAACCACCTTTTTCCATCTACAGCAGGCTAGGTGGCTGGCCCCCGATCTATCTAGAGACAACCTGACCACGGTGATCCAGGCTATGGTCATCTCGAGACTAGACTACTGTAACACCCTTTACATTGGCCTGCCCTTGTCTGTGATCCGAAAACTTAAGCTCGTCTAGAATGCCGCTGCGCGACTTCTTGCTGGGGTCCCAGTGAGAGGTCACATAACTCCCATCCTTCAGCAGCTTTATTGGCTTCTGGTTGAGCACTGGATCACCTTCAAGGTGATGGTTTTAACTTTCAAGGCCTTGTATGGTCTGGGGCCGATGTATCTGAGGGACCGTCTTACCCCCTAACAACCCCAGGGATCACTTTGTTCTGAAGATCTGAACCTTCTCAAAGTGCCTAGTTTTAAAACCATCCATTTAACATCTACTCGGTGCAGAGCCTTTTCTGTTGTGGCGCCATCCATTTGGAATACCTTACCAACAGAAGTTCGTGCCTTGCAAGATTTGCCATCCTTTTGCAGGGTCTGCAAAACCTATCTATTTCGGTTGGCATTTGACTGTTGAAATTTGTAACTCCGTTTTAGTTTAATTTGATGTTTTATGTTTGTTTTAGGCTTTTATGTGGACTGTGAGCCACTCCGAGCCCTTGGGGAGTGGCGGCATACAAGACCAAATAATAAATAAATTGTAACCTGCAATGTAAGCGGAGAAAAGGGCATTTGTGGTTGCCTAGCACTGTGGGTGAAAGCTGTTTGTGGAAGTGGGAGTCTTGTGTGTGGAAGTGGACACCCTTGCCATATATACACACAGGGATTTTCACTTATACTATGTGGAGAGAGAGCGAGAGCGTGAGAGCGAGTGTGGGGGAGAAGTATTCAGATACCAATTGTACAAGTTCTCCCACTTAAAAAGATCAGAGAGGGCTGTAATTGACATCATAGGTAGACCTCCACTATGAGAGACAACATGAGAAAACACATCCAGAAAATCACATTGTCTGATATTTAACGAATTTTTTTTGCAAATTATAGTGGGAAATAAGTATTTGGTCACCTACAAGCAAAATTTATGGGTCTCACAGACCTGTAACTATTTCTTAAAGAGGCTCCTCTGTCCTCCACTCATTACCTATAGTAATGTCAGCTATTTGAACTTGTTCTCAATATAGAAGACACCTGTGTCCACAACCTCAAGCAATCAAATTCCAAGCTCCACTATAGTGAAGGCCATAGAAACAAAATTGTTGCCCTGCACCAGACTGGGAAGACTGAATATACAATAGACAAGCAGCTTGGTGTGAAGAAATCAAAACTGGGAGCAATAATTAGAAAATGGAAGAGATACAACACCACTGATAATCTCCCTCGATCTGGGGCTCCACGCAAGATCTCACCCGTGGGCAAAAATCCCAGAACCACATGGGGGAACCTAGTGAATGACCTGCAGAGAGCTGGGACCAGTGTAACACAGGCTATTACCATCAGTAACACAGTATGCTACCGCCAGGAACTCAGATCCTGCAGTGCCAGACATGTCCCCCTGTTCCGTAAGAAGCATTTCAAGGTCCTGTAGCGGCCTAGCCAGTCTCCAGATCTCAACCCTACAGAAAACCTTTGGAGGCTTTTTTCCCTGCCCAAAGGCAATACATGACATCCCTCTTCCACAAATTAAAGATTTTGGTCTTTTTAATGATATGTATGTTTTGAAATAAGAAAAGCATTTTGGGGAGTATCATCTTAATAATTGCAATCCTGCCCAGCCGTGTTAATGGTAGCTTCTGCCAATTATTCAAATTTCCTTTGATCTTTGACCGCATCTTCCCATAATTATTTTGAAACAAGTAGATGTTTTTGCTTACAAAAATTAAATTGATACTGAAGAAAGGGGGGATGATGACTAAATTTACCTGATTTTAAAACCTATGAAGCCGCCTGCATGAGCAGGCTCAGAGATTGGATACAATTCCAGAACATGAATCTACTAAATTTAGAAGGACATGGAATCAGGTATGGATGACATGCATACCTTTGGTATGAAGGAGAGAGATTAAATAATGTGTTTAATAAACATATAATTACAGGAAGCCTAATAGATGTTTGGAAATGATATAAGTTAGGGATGGCCAGACTATACAAATATATCCTACACTACAACTTTGAAGATAATTGTGTTTAAACCTCCATGATATCATGGGCAAAAGATCTAGGGAGACGCATAGATTTTGACGTCTGGGGAAACCTGTGGAACAAAAGCTTTAAATTTACAGTGGCATCCTCAATTAGAGACAATGTATATAAAATGTTCTACAGATGTTACATAACCCCAGCCCTTCTAGCCAAAATGGACAACTCACAATCAGGTTCCTGTTGGAGGTGTAAAACAAAGAAAGGGATTATTTTTTTCATGTATGGTGGTTATGAACAGGTGCAGGTCTATTGGACAAGGATAATAAAGGAAACAAAATGATCCACAACAAAGTAAAAAAAAAATCCAGGGATGTGCCTATTAGGGATATTCTAAGATAGATTAGAACAACCAGAAAGAGAAATTTGTCTGTACAGCTTTGTGGCTGCACGCATTACAATTGCCAAAGATTGGAAAGGGGAGAAAAAATTAAGCATCAAAAATGGAAGGATAAACACTGGGATTATGCACAGATGGCTAAGATTTCTAGCAATTTGAAATATGAAAATCATGAAATATTTGGAAGAAACTGGAAGCTGGCCTTGGCATACTTGACGGGAGAGTTAAAGAAATAAAAACAAGAGGAATTTATTGAACTAGAAGTATAAGATGTGCATAAACACCGCAGGGATAGTGACTGAAGCCAAGGTGGTGGGTTGTCTATGTATGTGTATATGTCTGTAATGTACTTTATATGGTCGGTGTATTATCTTTTTGAAATAATAAGAAAACCTTTGGAGGGAGTTGAAAGTGTGTTGCCCAGCGACGGCCCCAAAACATCGGTGCTCTTGAGGAGATCTGCATGGAGGAGTGGGCCAACCTTGTGAGGACTTACAGAAAACGTTTGACCTCTGTCTGTCATTGGCAATAAAGGATATATAACAAAGTATTGAGATGAACTTTTGTTATGGACCAAATACTTATTTTCCACCATAATTTGCAAATAAATTAGTTAAAAATCAGACTGTGATTTTCTGGATGTGTTTTCTCATGTTGTCTCTCATAGTTGAGGTCTACCTATGATGTCAATTACAGGCCTCTCTCATCTTTTTAAGTGGGAGAACTTTTACAATTGGTATCCGATTAAATACTTTTCTCCCTCCCACTGTATACAATAAACAAATTAATAATATATAACAATTTTATTTATATATGTACTTTGTTGTTATATTGATATAATATGTAAATTCCTTTTTCCTCTTCCTCCTTCAGATGGATTGAGAGCTTCTCCTGCTGGACCTGCCCCTCAAGACCTAATTTGGAGAAAGATGAAAATCGCTTTGGACTGAAATAAACTTGGGTTTACCTTCCTTTCGGTCTGGTGTTGTTTAAATAAACTTTTGTTATCTTTTAACTCCTGGACTCAGCCACTGAACTTTTTCATTGCCCAAAATAGGGAGAAAGTGGTTGGGGCTTCAGGACTTTGGCCAGCCATTAATATGCCTTCTCCCACTATTCACATGGCCCATGAATGCAGCATTGGAGCTCCCACAAAGAGATAGCAATGCATTGCAGTTCAAACACTGGTCTCCAAAATACACCTGGGGTTAATTATGTGCCTATTATCAGGTAATTATTATATATTACCTTCATGTACCTATTCATATTAGTACTTTGCCCAACGTTGCCTGGGTTATTTGAAAAGTCAATTTTGTAATTGTCCAAAATGCATAAGGTTGTGGGTGAACCTCATGCCAGCTACACCCCACGAAACTCCATCAGTACTTTTAATTTGTCATGTTGGTCAAGTTTGCTCTAGATGCTTCATTGGTGGGGTTCAGTGTGCTCTCTAGCTGCAGGGTAAACTACAACTCCCACTATGGAGAGTTAGTCCCCTCAAATCCCCTCAGTAGGTTTGTCATGAGGATTCTGTGTGCCAAGTTTGGTCCAGTTCCATCGGTGGAGATCAGCTTCCCTGGTTGTGGGTAAACTACAACTTCCAGAAAGGAAGATGAATCCCCCCCCCCCCCTAAACCCCTCCAGTAATCAAATATCGGCATATCAGGTCTGTGTGCCAGGTCTGGTCCAGATCCATTGTTTGGGTTCACAGTGCTATGTGAATGTAGATGAACTACAATTTATCCAAATCAAGGTGAATTTCCCCCCAAAGACCTCCATATTTTTTTTGCTGGTCATGAGGGCTCTCTGTGCCAAGTTTGTTCCAATTCCCTCTTTGGTGGAGTTCAAAGTGCTCTTTGATTGCAGGTGAACTAGACATCCCAGTACCTCCAACTCCAAAATGTCCAGGCCAATTCCCCTCCAAACTCACCAGTATTCAAATTGGGGCATATTGCGTGTGCATGTCAAGTGCATCCATTGTTACTTGCATTCATAATGCGCTCTGGATGTAGGTGAACTACAATTCCTCTAAATACCTCCAAAGACCTCCAGTATGTTTTGTTGGTTATGGGGGTTCTGTGTTTCAAGTTAGTTCCAGGTTCATCGTTGGAGTTCAGAGTGCCGTTCTTAGACTTCAGGTGAACAACTATAAATCATGGCAAATTCTCCCCAAACCTCTCTAGTATGTTCAGTTGCTGATCAATTATTCTGTTTGCTGTGTGCTATAGGAAAGGGTTAAGGGAGAGGCAGTGGGCAAATTTCACACCAATGGAGAGAGTCGGAAACACTGGGATGTCTGTTTTGGAGGAAAAACAGAAAATCTAAGATTAAATTGTACCTGAGTGAAAGCCTTCACTTGGCTGGTGGGCAGTGTGGTGTTTGTGGAGGACATTGGCAGAGCTCTTGGACATGTTCATGGCTCTCTATAACCTGCAATGTCATTAGAGGGAGGGCCTTTGGTGCCTCCTATGGAGTAAGAGCAATAGCTGTTTGTGGAGGCAGGGGCTTGCCTGGGTAAGTGGGCACCCCAGCCACGCACGTACATACATATTTTCACTTTTATTATGTGTATAGATAGGAATAGAACAGGATCAATTGATAGATCAATACCAACAACCAGATATTGATCTGTTTAACTGTGTTAAAATATACAAATATACAAAAGGTTGGCTGGAAATGTCCATGGTATGAATAATGGCTTCCTGGTTGGGGGCACTAAAGCTGCGCCTCCTCACTCGCTGCAAGGCTTCTTCCCATTCTCATCCTGCAAGGAAATAATACAATAATAAAAATAAATCATCTTCTTAAAATAATTAAAATAATAGAGAAAACAATACATATAAATAATCAGAATAAGATTGAATAATACATATCAATAAAATAATAGTTTTATAAAATACTTAAAAATGCCAAATATAAATAAATAAAATCAAAATAAATGTTTATAAAATACTAAAAATAAGAAAATACATAAAGTAATTTCTGTTTATACAATGCTAAAATGATAATCGAAAAATAATACATATAGTCAAAATAAGTAATTTGTAAAATACTAAAAATAAAATAATGCATCTAAGTAATATATTTATGAAAAAACCTGAATTTATTTCTACACTGCCACTCCCAGCGGCTCGGGGTGGTTTACAGGTAAAACTTTATGTAAAAACAATAGCTAATAAAACAACTGAGTTAAAAGGAATTAAAATTCAAGACTCGAAGGCCTGCTTGAATAGGGTTTTACATGCTTTACGGAAGGTGTTCAAACATACATATATATATCTCAAAATAACATTTATAAAACACTAAAATATTAAGAAAATATGTATAAATAGTTAATACTTTATACAATACGAAAAATAATAAAGCAATGCATATTAATAACTTTATACCCCACCACCATCTTCTCGAAGGGACTCGGGGCAGCTAACATGAGGCCATGCCCAAAAATTACAGTAAGGCAAAGTAAGTACATACAACAGAGAATAAAATCAAATAAAATGTATAACGTCAAATAAAAAGCAAACAACAAAATAATACGATAAAATAAAACAAAATATACAATGATAAAAAGAATTAAACACTGTGGGCGGGCCAAATTATAAAATCCCTGTGTGAGATAGAATATCTAGAGGGAGATTTGTGGGAAAACAGTTAATCTTCACTGAGGGATGAGATAAAGCATCAAAATGACAGATTTGTACTGGGACGGACAAGGTATGGGAATTTATTGTTCATTCCCCAAAAACACACTGGAAAGGCCAAGTCTTTAGACTTTTCCTAAAAACTGATAAGAGTTGGTGCTTGCCTGATCTCCTTGGGTAGCGAGTTCCAGAGGCCACCATGGAGAAGGCCCTCTCCCTCATCAAAATAAGTAATTTTATATTATTTTCACAATACTAAAATAATACATCTCCAGTATGTTCAGTTGCTGATCAGTTCTTCTCTGCTGTGAACCGTAGGAAAGAGAGCCAGTGGGCGTGGTCATGTAAATTCCACACCTATGGAGAAAGTAAGGAACACTGGGATGTCTGTGGTGGAAGAAACACATGACATCTAGGATGGAATTGTCCCTTTATAAAAGCCTTCATTTGGGTGGTGGACAGTGTTGTGTTTGTGGAGGACATTGGCAAGGCTTTGGGATATGTTCATGGTGCTCGCTATAACCTCAAATGTCATTTGTTGCCCTATGTGTAAGCCGCCCCGAATCCCTTTGGAGAGATGGAGGTGGGGTATAAAAATAAAGGGATTACTTTTATTATGGAGGGAGGGCCTTTGGTGTTCATGGTGCTCACTGTAACCTGCAATGTCATTGGAAGGAGTGCCTTTGGAGGCTTCTCAGCACTTGGAACTGTAGCCTGTTTGTGGAGGCAGGAACTTGTCTGTGTAAGAGGACACCCTGCCACATACATAAACATTTTTCGCTTGATAGATAGATAGATAGATAGATAGATAGATAGGTAGATAGATTATACTAGCCCAGTGTTTCCCAACCTTTTTTGAGCTGCGGCACACTTTTTACATTTGCAAAATTCCGGGGCACACCACCAACCAAAATGACAAAAAACGACACTCTAACACAGTAATACATATAGTTAATATGTTTTTAAAATGTATTTATACACTCAGTGTGAAACCTGGGCCTGTTTCGATGAACTCAACACAGATATCCTGGCAGGAATGGCAGAAAGACACAAACTTCCCACACAGAACTCCCATAACCAAGAGAAAATGCTATAAGAGTTTGGTGGGCATTGACCTTGAGTTTTGGAGTTGTAGTTCACCTATATCCAGAGAGCACTGTGGATTCAAACAATGTTGGATCAGGACCAAACTTAGCATGAATACTCAATATGCCCAAATATGAATGCAGATGGAGTTCAGGGGACATTTTGGAGTTGTAGTTGCTAGGATTTATAGTTCCCTACAATCAAAGAGCATTCAGAACCCCACCCATGATAGAACAGGGCCAAACATCCCACACAGACCCCCCAGGAGGCAAGAGGGGGTCGCTACATGGGGAATGGGAGGCGGGCCTTCCCAATGCATGGAGAGGGAGAGACCAAACAGACAACGGGTGGGGGGGGGGGGTGTTTGTAATTTTGTGCCTTTATCGAGGTAGGTTTCTTAGGGTTTTTATACTTCAACACACTAGACTCTTCCCCCCCCCCCTTTCCTGGAGGTTCCAATTTCCCACGGCACACCTGATGATCGCTCACGGCACACTAGTGTGCCCCGGCACACTGGTTGGGAAACACTGTACTAGCCTATTACTAGGTCCCTATCATTATTGTGATTGTTCTGGGGGTCCTTACATGGTCCTGGAGGCCATCTGGGCCATCTGGAACATCCAACAGAGAGTGGTCAGTGGGGGTCTGGCCGTGTGATTGACAGGCGGTCATTTGGGGGGTGTTGCTTTCTTCATCTGGTGGGTGGGGGTCAGCTCCTGTGGCCAAGAGGGTTTTGGCCATGGCTTCCTTCCTGTGACTGACAGCCAGCATCAGCGCCGTTGGATCCGCCTGCAAGGGATGGACACAAGGCACTCTCAGGGCTGGACATTTAGACATTCTCTCACTCTTCTAGGATTCTGTTATTATTAGTCTCACAAACTGGATGGCCGTCTGTCGGGAGGGATTGGTTACAGAAGAGGTTTGGGCTGGGTGGCCCTTTGGGAGTCTAGTATCATTATTGCTATTGTTGTTGTTGACTCGGGAGGAGGTCCCACTTGGCCGGCCCTGGCATTGACATTTCTGAGGCAGAAGACCCACATTTTCTTGCCTTCTCCACTTCCTCTTCCCTATCTTTTCCTTCTCCCCCTTCTTTATTACTTTCCAGCGTTCATTCCTTCTATTCTTTCTTCCCTCTTTCCATCTTTTCCTCCTTTTTCTCCTTCCCTCCCTTTTCTTCCTTCCCTCCTCTCCCCTTTCAGTCTTTCCATCTTTTCTTCCTTCTTTCTTCCCCCTCCCTTTCCTTCTTTCCTTTATTCCCTCCTTCCGCCCTTTCCTCCTTTTTCTCCTTCCCTCCTTCTTTCTCACTTTCATCCTTCCTACCTTCCCTCCGCTTTCCATCTTCCCTTCCTTTTATTCTTCCTCTTTCTTTTCCTCCCTTCTCTGCTTTCCATCTTTCCCTGCTCCTTCCTTCTCCAACCCTCCCTCGATCCCTCTTTCCATCTTTTCCTTCCATCCCCCTTCCTTCCTTTCATCCTTCTTTCTTCCCTCTCTATTTTTCCTTTTTTTCTCTTCCTTTCTTTTCCTTCCTTCCCTGTCTCCCCCTTTTTCTTTCCCTTCCTTCTGCCCTTCCTTCCCTCTTTCCATCTTTTCCTGCTTTCTCATTCTCTCCCTCTTCTTCTTTCCCTCCCCTTTCAGTCTTTTCCTTCCTTGCCTCCTTCCCCCCCTCACTCCACTTTCCATCTTTTCCTTCTTTCTCTCCTTCCCTCTTTCCCCCCTTTTCTTAATTCCCTTCTTCCTTCCCTCTCTCCCTTCTTTTTTATATTTTCCTTCCTTCTCCCTTCTTTCCCTTGCTCCTTCCTCTTCCTTTTCTCCTTCCATTCATCTTTCCTTTCTTCCCCTCCTCCCCTTTCTGTTTTCTTATCTTCCTTCCTTATTTCATTCTATCCCCCCTTCTTCCTTCCCTGTCTTTTTCCTTCCTCCCCTCCTTCAGTCTTCTCAAATCCCTCCCCTCTCTCCATCTTTTCCTCTATTCCTTCCTTCCTTCGCACTCCTCTTTCCATCTTTTCCTATCTTCCTTCCTCTATTTTTCCTTCTCCATCCCTCCATTCCATTCACTCACTGCCTCCGCTGTGCCCTCTTCCTCCTTTTTCTCTTCTTCCTCCTTTTCATTCTCTTCTTTCTCTCCTCCTCCTCTTCTTTTTTCTCTTCTTCCTCTTCTTTCACTCCTTCATCCTCCTCCTCTTCTTCTGTCTCTCCTTCTTCATCCCCCTCTCCCTCACTGGAGGAGGTGCTCTCATACCTGAGGAGAGGGATTTGGGAGGTGTTCTGGAAACCCCCAAACAGGCTCCAATCCCAAGGCGCCCATCCCAAAACCACCCCGAAAGGAAAGGAAAGACCAGCCCGTACTCGCCATTCAGGAACCCCACAAACTGCAGAGTCTTCCTCTCTGCCTTTGTTGGAAACCCTTGCCTTTTCATGATCGACTTCAAGGCTCCTGCGAAGGAGAGAAACCAATGCACACCTTACCTTAGAATACTATAATGATTATATTGTTATTATTATCCCACAGAATTATTATATTCTTATAATACTGGCTGGACCCTGGCCACGCGTTGCTGTGGCTCTCAGAAAACAGAGCCATTCCAGACATGAAACAATCTGGGCTAGGAAACCCCCAAAGGTTTCCTACAGGCAGGAAGAAGCCAGGCTTTTGTGCTGCAAGGCTTCTCAAAGGTAATCAAAGTGGGCAAGTGGAACATTCACACCTGGCTCAAGTTGAAAAGAGTTACTTTTCCCACCCTGGACCTTTCACATATCTTTAAAGAGAGAAGGCGTTGGGTTGCGATGAGCTTTTAGGGCTGTCTGGCAATGTTCCAGTAGCGTTCTCTCCTGACGTTTCTCCTGCATCTGTGGCAATTATCCCCAGAGCATCCCCTTAGAGCTCAGTGGCTAACGGAGGCGCTAGCCACGGTAATCCATGCCACGGTTACATCAAGGCTGGATTATTGCAACGCCTTATACGTGGGTCTACCTCGGTCAGTAACTCGCAAGATCCAGACTGTTGAAAATGCTGCCGCCAGGCTCCTCACAAAAACACCAATGAGGTGTCACATAACGCCTTCCTTACAGCATTTGCACTGGCTGCCGGTCGAGTACAGAATCCTCTATAAGACCATGACCCTGACAGCTAAGGCCTTGCGGGGCCAGGGTCCTACATACCTAAAAGACCGCCTGATACCACCCGGCACCAGGCATGTAGCCTGGTCATGATATGAATAAATCAGATCATGATATGAATAAACATAACAGTTTAAATAATGTACCAGTAAGGCCTTCTCGCAGACCACCCTGAGAATTTCGGGTGGGGGCTGAAGCCCCTTACCCCCCTGAAATTCTCAGGGTGGTAGAAGGCCTTACTGGTACATTATTTAAACTGTTATGTTTATTAATATCATGATCTGATCACCATGCTCATTGTATCCCACATCAATGGGGTTATTGGGATAACAATACAAAAGGTTTGCTAGGGTCAGGGCCGTAGCCAGGATTTTGTTTGGGGGGAGGGCGGGCTGAGTTTGGTTGGGGGGGGGGGCTGAGACTGGGTGGAAGAGGGTCTACCCTAGCAAACCTTTTGTATTGTTATCCCAATAACCCCATTAATGTGGGATATAATGAGCATGGTGATCAGATCATGATATGAATAAACATAACAGTTTAATTAATGTACCTGTAAGGCCTTGTCGCGGACCCCCCTGAGAATTTCGGGGGGGGGGGGCTGAAGCCCCCTTAGGGCCCCCCCCTGGCTACATGCCTGGCTAGGGTAGACCCTCTTTCACCCAGTCTCAGCCCCCCCAACCAAACTCAGCCCCCGCCAAATCAAAATCCTGGCTACGGCCCTGCACCCATCCATCTGAGAGCACCACGGCCAGCCTAAGAGAACTTTCTCTGTGTCCCAGGTCTGAGAGAGGCTCATTTGGAGTCCACGAGACAGAGATCTTTCTCCAGTGGCCCCTGTCCTGTGGAACTCTCTGCCGCCAGACCAAAGAGCCATCCTCGACCTGCCTTCATTTCTGGCGGCACTTAAGACATGGCTATTTAGAAGAGCATATGCATGAGTGACAATCAGTGACCTGGAACCTGTCTATTCCCATATTTTAACATTTTAATATTTTAGTATTGTAGATGCCTAGCTGTGTAAGTCGCCCGGAGCACATTTGTGGAGGGCGACTCGTAAATAATAAAAGTTAGTTAGTTAGTTAGTTAGAGGTCTGTTGGAAATGAGGCAAGTGGAGTGTATATATATCTGTCTGTGAATAATGTCCAGGTTGGGAGAAAGACTTTGTAAAACTAAAACTCCTATGACTCCATAGCATCCAGCCATGACAGCTATAGGGCTGTCAAACTGCATTAATTGTGCGATGTCCATGCACCCTCCAAAATAGGCTTGACAGAAGCAGAGGAGAAAGATAATTTCTCTGGCTGATAAATGTGAGGAGAAAGCCTGCTTGCAACAGGAGGTTTTTCACCTTCCTCAGAAGCGTCAGCATCCATCCAGCCACAAAACCTTCTTTTAACACTAATTACAAATCGTCTCCTGTTATCCAGTTCAAAACTGATAATATTTTCAAGCCATAGATGGTTGCAACTGTGGAAATGACTGTCCTGAGGCTGAAGCCCCTTCTACACTGCCATATAAAATCCAGATTATCTGCTTTGAACTGGAGTGTATGGCAGTGTAAATTTATGTAATCCAGTTCAAAGAAAATAATGTGGATTGTCTGCTTTGATAATCTGGATTATATGGCAGTGTGGAAAGGGGCTTGAGATGAAGCCTGGAAAAAGTTGGGGAGTCTTCTACACTGCCATATATTCCAGATTATTAAGGCAGATGATCCGCATTATCTGCTTTGAACTGGATTATCCGAGTCTACACTTCCATATAATCCTGTTCAAAGCTATTAATGTGGATTTTATACAGTTGTGTAGAAGGGGGCTTGGTTTTGCCTGAGTCCCCTTCTACACTGCATATAATCCAGATTATCAAAGCAGATAATCCTCATTCTCTGCTTTGAATTGGATTATATGAGTCTACACTGCCATATAATCCTGTTCAAAGCTATTAATGTGGATTTTATACAGTTGTGTAGAAGGGGGCTTGGTTTTGCCTGAGTCCCCTTCTACACTGCATATAATCCAGATTATCAAAGCAGATAATCCTCATTCTCTGCTTTGAATTGGATTATATGAGTCTACACAGCCATATAATCCAGTTCAAAGCAGATAACCTGGAATGTATATGGCAGTGTTGAAGGGGCCGTAGACTATCTGGTATGATGATCTGGATTATATGGCAGTGTAGGAGGAATCCTAAAGCAATCCCACAACAGCTAGATCCACACTGTCCTACATCCCAGGGTCTGAACTCTGTTTCGAACTGGATTATACGAGGGCCCTTCCGCACAGCCATGTAAACCGGAATATCAACGCAGATAATCCACAATATCTGCCTTGAACTGGGTTATCAGAGTCCCAGCTGCCATACAATCCAGTTTAGTGTTGATTTTATATAGCTGTGTGGAAGGGACCTGAATCGACACTCCCAGAGAATCTGGGATTAGTTCTGTAGATGCATGCAAATGCATGGGTTTTGTCCCCCCCCCCCTTCCCCCCAGAAATGCCCTTCCTGTCACTTTGGGCCCTTCCACACAGCCATAGATGGTAACCCAAAATATCAAGGCAGAAAAGACCACAATGTCTGCTTTGAACTGTGTTATCCGAGTCCACACTGCCAGGCATTCCAGTTCAAAGCAGATAATGTGGGATTTCATTCAGCTGTGTGGAAGGGGCCTAAGGGTGCATCTACACTGCAGGATTAATGCAGTTTGACACCACTCCAACTGCCATGCAGCAATGCCATTCAATCCTGGGAAGTGTAGCTTGGCGCCAGAGAAGGCAGAACTATGAATCCCAGGCTGGAATGACATTGCTGCATGGCAGTTGGAGTGGCATCAAAACGCAGTCATCCTGCAATGGAGATGCACCCTGAGCCTACCAATAATACAGCAGGGAGCCTGGGCAGTTAGTTAGAGGGCTGTCACTGTGCCGTGCCCTTCCACTGTCTCCTTCCTGTCAGGGAGGGAAGTTTGCGAAGGAATGGGCTGCCATGGGTTGAAGTAGTTGTCCTGTGTGTGCCTGTGTGCCTCGGGAGGGAGGGAGGAAACTTGGGGCTCCATGGCGAAGGGGGCGGAAGTGCTCTTGAGGGGAAGCATCCCTTCTTCGCTCTTCAGGGCCGTTTACTTAGGGGCGGTCCGACGTATACGCGAAGTAAGCGGCCGCGTAGGGCGCCATCTTCTGGGAAGGGCGCCGCCACGCCCGCCACGCCGCCATAGCAAACCTCCCTGCTGCGTCAGCTTCAGCGCCTGGCCTGCAGGAGCTTCTGGGCATGCGCAGAGATTTTTGCGCATACACAGTGGCTCCGGAGCTGAAGTTGAGCTCCGGAGCCACTGCGCATGCCCAGAAGCTCCTGCAGGCGCTGAAGCCGAAGCCTGTAAACACGTGACGTCAGCACTCCGTCCGTATTCGGCACGCAGGGGGCGGAGGCAAAGTGAGAGGTTAAGCCTCTCCCTTTGCCTCCGCCCCCTGCGTGCCGAATACGGACGGAGTGCTGACGTCACGTGTTTACAGGCTTCGGCTTCAGCGCCTGCAGGAGCTTCTGGGCATGCGCAGAAGTTCCTGCAGACGCAGAAGCCTGTAAACACGTCACGTGACTCAATTGGGAAGGTAGGGGGCAGAAGCAAAGGGAGAGGGGGCAGAGACAAAAAGGGGGTGCCAAAGTAATGTTCGCTTACCATATAAAATAACCTTAGACCGCCCCTGCGTTTACTCTGCGTGTAAAGAGCATTTTGTCATGGCTGCCTGTGGCTTTGATCTTCCTTTTCCTCTCCTTCCCTGACAGTTTGGCACCACTTCAATTGCCACAGCTCAATGCTGTTGAAGCCAGGGCTGCCCTCGTGTAGGAGGGGGGGCGGGGCTTAGGGCTTAGTATTTGGAGCGCATGCTCTCTATTGGGTTTGATCTGTTTTCGGTCGTAAGGTCCTTGTCACTTTGTGCTTATGTTTTTTTGTTCGTGATGGCCACTCCTTGGTTTGTGAGGAATTCTGTGGCCAAATTCATTGTGAATTTGTTCAGTGGTTTCATTGTTTTTAACCTACTCATTATGCACAGAGCATTTATATATATATACTAGCTTGGGGACCCGGCCCTGCCCGGGTTATTTGAGAAAGGCATTGTGTGCAGGGGCAGTCCGACGTATACGCAAAGTAAGCAGCCGCGTAGGGCGACATCTTCTGGGAAGGGCGCCGCCACGCCGACTGCACCGCCGTAGCAAACCTCCCTGCTGCTGCGTCGGCTTCAGCGCCTGGCCTGCAGGAGCTTCTGGGCATGCGCGGAGACTTCCGCGCATGCGCAGTGGCTCCAAAGCTGAAGTTGAGTTTCAGAGCCACTGCGCATGTGCAGAAGCTCCTGCAGGCGCTGAAGCCGAAGCCTGTAAACACGTCACGTCAGCACTCTATCCGTATTCAGCACACAGTGGGCGGAGGCAAAGGGAGAGGCTTAACCTCTCCCTTTGCCTCCGCCTCCTGCGTGCCGAATACGAACGGCTTCAGCGCCTGCAGGAGCTTCTGGGCATGCGCAGAAGCTCCTGCAGGTGCAGAAGCCTGTAAACACGTCACGTGACACAATTGGGCAGGCAGGGGGCGGAGACAGAGGGAAAGGGGGCGGAGACAAAGGGGGCACCAAAGTAATGTTCACTTACCATATAAAATAACCTTAGACCGCTCCTGATTGTGTGCCAAAGTTTTATTTATTTGTTTATTTATTTATTATTTCAATTTGCTAGTCGCCCCTTCCGACAGGTCCTTATCAGATGTTTACGTGGCTCGCAGTGGTCTCAGGAAGTTAGTGAAGGTACTGCAAGTCCCATCGGTCATGGTCCATTGCTTTGATTATATGAGTGTGGACTCAGAAAACCCAGTTCAAAGCAGATAGGGTGGTGTTTTCTGCCGTAACATTCAGGGTTATAAGCCTGTGTGGAAGGTCTCTGGGTTATGTGAGTTCCTTTGCACACATCCAAATAAAATCCCATGCTATGTGGTTTGAACCAGATTATATGAGTGTGGACTCAGAAAACCCAGTTCAAAGCTGATATTGTTCTGTCATTGTTGGGAGCCGCAAAGTGTTTTGGTCTGAAACTTCCACCATGGCTGACTGCCTCAGGCCTTGGCCTTATCCCCCTCTGGCAGTTTAGAGTGTCGGAATGTTCATGTTGGCTGGCCAATTAGAGGCGTTATGCAAATGCTCCCTAGATGGCAACCAATCATGTTGTCAGAATGTAGAGGCCGGGAGCTAATCAAAACGCTGCCACATACATACAAACAAACATACAAACAAACATTCCGCTTTATTATATATATAGATATAGATAGATATAGATAGATATATAGATCAGTAGTTCTCAACCAGGCGTTTTGCCTACAACTCCCAGAAATCCCAGCCAGTTTCTGGGAGTTGAAGTCCAAAACATCTTGGCACTCACAGGTTGAGAACCACTGATATAGATACTATCCTATCAGACCCTGTTATCGTGTTGTTATTATGCAAATAATACGAGAGCTGGGCTCTAGCACAGCAGATTAATCACCAGCTGCAGTAAATCTTGCCAACAGAAAGGTAGACATCTCAAAGCCGGGTCAGGGTGAGCTCCTGGCCTTCAGTCCAGCTCCCCCGCTCATTTTGCAGATTGAAAACAGCAATGTGAGTAGATATGTAAATAGGAACCACATTAAAGCAGGGAGGTATTTTAGGCACAGTGTTTCAGAAGAAAGTTTACAGTCTTTGTCAAGGAGATGGAGCGACAGCACCCCGTGGCTAGAACCAAGCACAGCCTCCAAAAGATGCCGAACAATGAGAAAAAACCTATATAGACCTCTATCTGTTATCTGTGTTGTCATTGCATAATTAGCATTGAACGTTTGCTGCATATGTATGTTCTGTGATCCACCCTGAGTCCCCTTCAGGGTGAGCAGGGCGGAATATATGTATGCACTGTAAACAAACAAACAAACAAACAAATAAATAATCCCAAATAAGTACCTGCCCCTGCGTTGGGCTCAGAGCCTTACTTTCTCCAGACCTTATTATCATTATTATTACATTAATAATATAATACGGTCTGATATTTTAATTATATATTGTATTATATTGTATCATATATAATGTAATAATTATGTCAGATAATAATTTATTATCTGACATAATTCTTATATATTATATTATATACTAATATATTATTATATCAGACCCTATTATCATATTAGCATTAGTATTGTATTATCAAAGGTTTTCATGGCCAGAATCCCTAGTTTGTTGTGAGCTTTCTGGGCTGTATGGCCGTTTTCCAGAAGCATTCTCTCCTGATGTTTCACCTGCATCTATGGCAGACATCCTCAGAGGTTATGAGGTCTGTTGGAAAATTGTGAGCTCACAACAACCCAGTATTAGTATTATTACGCAAATAATCCCAAATAAGTACCTGTTCCCACGGTTGGCTGCTCCTCTTCATTCCATGAAAACCGATCAGGTTCTGGATCCCACTCAACCAGTTTAGATGACCTTTGGGGTTCCCTGTCCTTGGGGTAACCTTTGGCAAGGTCAGTGGGGAGGCATCCAACTCCAATGGAGGCCACCTCTGGGGAGTGCTGGATGCCTTTGTGGGCCATTTCTGGCCTGAGGTCCACTTGGACGGCCATCTCGTCCTTCTCCAGCCAGGTCGCAACCTCTGTCCGGTCCTTCCAGCTACTTACCGCCACTCGCAGCTCCTCCAGTTCATCAGCTGTGTCTCGAAGATGACCCTCTAGCAGGGCAATGACCGCCTTCTGGTGTTGGATGGTGTCCTGGAGGAGACACCGCTCTCCTTCAGCTTCGGACGAGAGGCCCAGCATGACCTCCGTGACCCAGACTTCTGCGTCCTGGGTCTCCAGAGTAATCTTTGGGCTCGAACATTGACCCCGGTCATCAGCATGGCTCGTGTCCACCTCATGTCCATCACTGGACCTTCTCGCTCTCTCCAGAGGGGTTGGTTTCTTCAAGCCGACCATTCGGCTCCAAGGCCCTTCGGCATGGTCTGGATTTGCATCCCAATGCAAATGAAGAGAGCTAACCGCTGCTGCTGTGGCCAGAGTAGGCACCACTTGGCCAATGGCCGATCCAACACTGACCAGTGCTTCCTCCTGCCTCTTCCTGGTCTCCGCTGCTCTCCTTTGGGGTGGTAAGGAGGGGGGAGCAGACAATGGGGTCTCCCCTGTTTCGCCATAAAGGGACTCCGTTGATGTCCAGCCGATCTGACTTTGACCTTTGATTCCCCTGGCCGCTTTGGCCTTCCGGAGAGTTACTCCACTCTCAATTTCCTCCACATACTTTACGAAGTCCAGGTCCAAGAGGAAGCCGTAGGGTGTCTCCAGCGAGTAAGGGGCCTTAGCTGCTGACCGGCAGGAATTTATAGTATGATTACTATTATTATATTTATGATTACTATTAGTACAATTAGTAGTACTATAATTATTATACTTATTATTACATTTATTATATTAGTAATCATTAGTAGTAGTCGTTAAGGGCCATCCAGTCTAGCTCATTCAGCCATAAAACAAGACATTGAAGCCTAGAGATGGAAGGGGCCCCTAAAGGCCATCTAGTCCAATCAGCAATACATTCAGCCAAGAATGAAGACATATCCCAATCCCTCCTGAAAGATACATAGATAGATATACCATATACATATACATATACATATACATATACATATACATATACATATATATATATATATATATATCTATATCTATATATGAGATAGGTATATTACATAATCTTAGAGTTAGAAGGGACCCCCAAAGCCCATCCAGCTCAGCCAGGCAAGAAGACACCATCCAATCCCTCCCAACAGATAGCCATCCAGCCTTAGATCGCCTGACATGCTGTATACTACCTGCAAGATCTGGATCCAAAGGGGACGTCTGGGCCATTTCTCTCTGGCAAAGACCTGGGAAACATCAAAGGCATGAGCAAACTTTATTTTTAATTAATTTTGTATTAATAATATTTAATGACTTTTAATAAATCCTATAAACACACACACACTCCGGACATGAATAAGGTAATATATCCCAATGGAAATGCAGCATGGAATTTATTCCTTTTCTGTTTTGCAAACTTTTGTAAACTTTGCAAAAGGTGTCCAAAATGAAGCCCAAGCAACTCCCATCCAGCTGCAAATGAGAACCGTAATTCAGACCTTTTAAAGCATTATTTACATAGTTGTTACTGTTGATAATAAATAATGATAATAATAATATTTCCATGGGTGTGATGCAGCCAAAATAATAAAATAATTTTATTATATTAAAAATAATACTTTTATTATATAAAAATAAATTTTACATTTATTAGAATGTATTATATTCATTATATTTATTACCTTATTATAATACTATTATTTATATAATGCAGAACACACGTTCTCATACTATTATTTTTATAATTTATATAATGCTAAAATTATTATTATTATTACAGAAATAATAATAATATTTCTGACCTACCTTTCCTCATATTACCTTTCCTTTATTATTATTGCATTGTCAAAGGCTTTCATGGCCGGAATCACTGGGTTGTGAGTTTTCTAGGCCATGTTCCTGAAGCATTCTCTCCTGACATTTTACCCGCATCTATGGCAGGCATCCTCAGAGCTTGTGAGGTCTGTTGGAAAACTAGGAAAATGGGGTTTATAGACCTGTGGAATAATGTCCAGGGTGGAAGAAAGAACTCTTGTCTGTTGGAGGCAAGGGGGAATGTTTCAATTGGCCACCTTGATTAGCATTCAATGGCCCAGCAGTTTCTACTGCCTGTGGGAATCCCTGGTTGTGAGGTGATTAGCTAACCCTGATGGTTTCTTGTCTGGAGTTCCCCTGTTTTTTGAGTGTTGTTCTTTATTTACAAGGGCGCCTTCTTTCATCTTCGCAGGGCCCGACGGCTGGCCCCCTACCTACCATCAGAGGCGTTGAAGACTGTGATACATGCCACCGTGGTCTCTCGACTCGACTATTGCAATGCCCTGTATCCGCCATCCACGACTCGGAGGTTGAGACTTGTCCAGAATGCAGCGGCCAGACTCATTTCCGGGGTATCGGCTAGGAACCATATCTCACCAATCCTAAAAGTTCTTCATTGGCTGCCTACAGAGTTCAGAGTGATCTATAAACTCATGGCGCTAACCTTCAAAGCACGGCAAAGAACCGGACCAGCCTATCTGGGCGATCGGCTGACAGACCAACGCAGTGAAAGACCAGCGCGTGCAATAAATGGTGACCGTATAGCCATCCCAGGGGTGAGAGAGGCCCGGCTGACAAAGAAAGACCCCTGTGATCTGGAATACACTTCCGCCTGCTCTCAGGGCCACATCGGCCCCAGCCAGATTCCTGTCCGACTTGAAAACTTGGCTCTTCCGCCAGGCGTTTGGGGATTGACTAGATAACCTGGAGGCTGGGCCCTCTATGGTTCTCTGTACCTGTGTTTTTAATTGATGTACCTGTGTTTTGTTTTTTCTTAAATGATGTAAGTCGCCCGGAGCACCAATGGTGGAGGGCGACTCACAAGAAATAAAGTTATTATTATTATTATTATTATTATTGTGATTTTAGAGATTTTTTAAAAAAGATTGTGTTCATTTCCACGGTTTCCTCCTTTCTGTTGAAATTGTCCACATGCTTATGGATTTCAATGGCTTCTTTGTGTCATCTGACATGGTGGGTGTTAGAGTGGTCCAGCATTTCGTGTTCTCACAAATCAAGGAAAATGAAAGGCACTGCAGACTGATTCAACCAGAGAAGTCAGCCATAGCAGAACACAGAAAGGCTGTGTATGTGGCGGAGGTGGCCACTTACACTGGCAGCCTCCCACTTCCACAAATAGCCACAGTGCTGAAGAGCCACCAAAAGCCCTCCCAATGACATTGCAGGTGTGTCATGAACATGTTTCCCAATCCCTGCCAAAGTCCTCGCCAAACAACATACTGCCCACCACCCAAGTGAAGGATTTCATTCGAGGAGAATTTCATCCTAGATGTCCTCTTTTTCTTCCAGAATGGACATCTCAGGGTTCCTTTCTCTCTTTCCATTAGTGTGGAATTTGCATGACCCCACCTACTTCCTTTCCCTTAACCCTTTCCATTCCTACCCTTTCTTATGGCACACAGCAAACAGGAATTGATCAGCAACTGAACATGAGATTTGGGGGGAATTCACCATGATTAATAGGAGTTGCAGTTCACCTACATCCAGAGAGCACTGTGAACCCAACCAACTTTCAATTGCTTTGGATCCAACAGGCAACTGTGACCCACTTTATGTCCTGGTGCGGTTTCGGGAAGGATGAATCGCAAATTATGGGATTTGCAGTACTTTCATCCACATCCGGAGACTACTGTGACACTCATGAATGATGGGTGTGGACCACACTTGGGACACGAAACTCACATGTACAACAGCACATATTGGAGGGGCTTGGGGAATTGACCCACCTGCGTGGGAGTTGTAGTTCACCCTACATCCAGAGCACCCTGAACCCCATCAATGACGGATCTGGACCAAGCATGGCACTCAGAACCATGGTGACCAACACAACATACTGGAAGAGTTTGGGGAGGACTAACCCACCCACTTGGGAGTTATAGTTCACCCTGCACCCAGAGAGCATTCTCAAGGCCCCAAAGGCAGATCTGGAACACGTGGCACACAGAATCCTGATGGCCAACAGAACATACTGGAGAGGTTGGGGAGGTAATGACCCACCCACATGAGAGTTGTAGTTCAACTGCATCCAGAGAAACTATGACCCCCACCGACAATGGACCAGGACCAAACATGGCACAGAGAAGCCCCATGACCAACAGAACACACTGCAGGGGTTTGTGGGCATTGACCTTGATTTTGGGAGTTGTAGTTCACCTGCATCCAGAGAGCACTCAAACTAGCCAACAATGGATCTGGACCAAACTTGGTACACAGACCCAACTTGGCCCGCACAATGGCATTGTTTGGGGAGAATTGTCCCACAATTATGTGTTTTCTAATGGGAGCATTAATAAAAAATGAAAATAAGCCTGGCTTTTTTCCTACTACATAGTGTTACTAATTAACTAAATGATACCACTTTTTACCCCAAAACAAACAATGCCTTTTTCAAATAACCCGAGCATTGCCGGGTACCCAAGCTAGTAATAAGAAGAAGTAAACCTTATCAAGAAGAAGTCTATATTACAAAGAGTATTAAAATAATAACAGTAATAATAATAATAATTATAAATTAGCTACATTATCAGGAGGAAGGCTATATTAAACAGATAATAATATTATTAATATTAATAATAATCTATGTATACACATAATTAAAGTGAAAATATGTATGTGGCTGGGGTGCCCACTTAACACAGACAGGCTCCCATTTCCACAAAAAGCTGTAGCTCCCACTATGACCCCCGCCAACAATGGACCTGGACCACATTTGGCACACAGAATCCCCAAAACGAAAGGGAAATACTGGAGAAGTTTGGGGGGAATTAACATTGACTTATAGGAGTTGTAAGTCCTAGAATGTATTGTTCACCTGCATTCTAAGAGCTCTCTGAACCCCACCAACGATGGGCCTGGAACTAACTAGGCACACAGAACCCCCATGATCAACAACAAATACTGGAGGTCTTTGGAGAAAATTCACCATGATTTGTTCACCTACATCCAGAGAGCACTGTGAACCCAAACACCAATGGGTCTGGACCAAACTTCTCACACAGACTCCCCATGACCCACTTTATGTCCTGGTGCAGTTTGAGGAAGGAAGGACAACGGATGATGGGATTTGCAGTACCTTTGCCTGATTCAGCTCCAACTTCAACAGACCACTGAGACCCCCAATGAATGAGGGACCTGGATGAAACTTGGCACACAGACTCCATGAGCAACAGAGCATACTGGAGAAGTTTCAGGGACATTGACCTTGATTTACAGGAGTTGCAGTTCACCTGCATCCAGAGAAACTGTGACACCATCAACACAGCACAGCACAACTTGGCACAGAGAAGCCTCATGAACAACTGCAGGGGTTTGGGGTGAATTGGCCTTGATTTTGAGAGTTGTAGTTCAGCTGCATCCAGAGAGCCCTGAACCCAGCCGACGTTGGATCCGACGTTGGCACACAGACCCAATATGGCCAACTGTGTATACAGGCAGAGTTTGGCGGTAACTGCCCTGAGAATCTGACAGTTTCAGTTCACCCTTATTCAGAGAGCACTGAACCCAGATGATGCCAGATATGATCCACACTTGACACAAAAACTCAACATGGCCAACTGTGCATACCGGCGGTGTTAGGGGGTGATTGACCTTGGATCTGGGAATTGTAGTTCACCCTTATTCAGAGTGCACTGAACCCAGTCAATGTTGGATCTGGACTAAACTTGGCACACAAATCCAACACGGATGACTTTGAGGGTAATTGCCCTGGGAATCTGGGAGTTGTAGTATACCCGCATCCAGAGAGCACAGAACCCAGCCGATGACGGATCAGGATCAAACTTGGCACACAGAACCCTGGTGTACAACATAACATACTTTGGGGAGGACTGACCCACCCGCATGGGAGTTGTAGTTCACCCTGCATCAAGTCCACCTATGATGGATCTGGACTAAACTTGGCACACAGAACCCTGCCGACCAACAGAGCATACGGGAGGGGTTTGGGGCTGACCTTGGAACCTGGGACTTATAGTTCACCCTGCATCCAGAGAGCACTAAACCCAGATGACAACGAATCTTGGCACATAGACCCAACATGCCCAACTTTAAATATTGGCGGGGTTTGGGGGTGATTGATCCACAATTTTGGGAAATTTGAGTTCACCCAAATCCTTATACATTTTGTAATAGGAGCATTCATAAAAAACAAAAGCAAAGACTGAGTTTTTCTCTTAAGGAATAAATAGCGTGACGTATGGCCACACTTATATTACCAAACCTCCCAAAACAAACAATGCCTTTCTCAAGTAACTCGGGCACTGCCAGATCTCCAAGCTAGTCATCATCATAATCATCATAATCATCATAGTCATCATAATCATCATCATCACCACAATATCTATGTTGGGTACCTTATCAAGAGGAAGGTGAGACAAGAATAAACCTAGATCTGATTCCTTGCAAAACGATGACTCGGAAGGACGAAACTGCATCAGATTCACAGTGTAGACGCACCGTGCCTCTCTGCTCAGGACTGAACATTAATAACAATGATTAACATTAAGAGAATGGGATCAAATGCCTTTTTTTGGGAAAGGAAATGTGTTCCATCCGGCTGCAAAGGGGGCCATTGTTTTGGCTTCCTGCAGAGAAGCAAAGAGGAAACGCATCTTTATCCTCTTTAGGACAGATTAATAATAACAATAATAATTCAATACACTGGACAGCAAAAGGAGAAAATCCATCAATGGGCCCAAAGGTAACTCGGGCCTGAATGTTCCATATACCTATTGAATTCCATTCCAATTCCATGACTTCCTATCTTTCCTTGATTTTTATCTCCTTGAAAGGAAGTCCCTGTTTCCTTTTTTCCCCAAGAGGAAAAAAATTAAAATAAAATCCTGGGAAAAAATATAATAGTAATAATAATAGAAAATTGTGGAGAGAAAAAAATCAATAAATTCTAGGGATCATAATAGAAAAGAAAATGATTTGTTTTTGTTGTATCAGGAGCGACTTGAGAAACTGCAAGTCACTTCTGGTGTGAGAGAATTGGCCGTCTGCAAGGACGTTGCCCAGGGGACGCTGTGATGTTTTTTTTTATATATGTTTTACTATCCTTGTGGGAGGCTTTTCTCATGTCCCTGCATGAGGAGCTGGAGCTGATAGAGGGAGCTCATCCGTGTTCTTCCTTGATTCGAACCTGCGACCTGTCCATCTTCAGTAGCCGGTACAGGAGTTTAACCTACCATATATAATAATAAACTATAATAAACTTTATTTGTACCCCGTCACCATCTCCCCAACGGGGACTAGGGCGGCTTACATGAGGCCGAGCCCAACAACACAACAGCAAAGTAAAATCAAACATAAAACAATATAATCAATTACATAAAACATAAGCTATAAAATGCTACAACCAATTAAAAATTACAATAAAATAAATCAATTTATGACACAAAACAGTGAATGGACCGCATGTACAGATTAAAATAGAAAAGGGATAAAAACAGGGGGTGAGATAGCAGTGGTGCGAATTATTTGTGAGGGAGAAAACTCTTTCAAACAGGTCGAGCAGAAGAACCTTCATGTTAAGGGGGGAGGAAGTATGCACTCAGAACACATATTGAGGGTGAATGATAGCATGATTATATAATTAATCTCCAAAAGCACTGCGGAAGAGCCAGGTTTTCAGATTTTTTTAAAACTTCCTAAAGTGGGGGCTCGCCTAATCTCACCAGGCAGTGTATTCCATAGATGGGGGGCCACTGAGGAAAAGGCTCTCTCCCTTGTTCCCACAAGGCGGGACTGAGACAGTGGAAGAGGTGAGAGGAGACCCTCCCCCGAGGATCGTAGGGAACGGGCAGGTTCATGGAAGGAGATACAGTCATGAAGGTAGACGGGTCCCAAACCGTTTAGGGCTTTATGGGTGATGACTTGGACCTTGAATTGGGACCGGAAAATAAACGGTATTATGCTAATAATAATAAAATAATAGTAATATAATAATATGATAGTAATAATATAAGAATATCAGTATATAAAGATATACTCATAATATAAAAACAACAACAATAATAATGATAATATGATAATAATATAGTATAAAATATACTGGTAGTAGCCTAATACTACTACTGAAGCCCCCGGTGGCGCAGTGTGTTAAAGAGAGCTCATCCGCACTCTCCCCGGGTTCGAACCTGCGACCTGTCGGTCTTCAGTCCTGCCAGCACAGGGGTTTCAACCACTGCGTCAAGAAAATGATGGGATAATAATAATGGAACATTCTGAAGAAAATAAATAAATAGAATAATTTCTCTCTTGATGTTGTATTGTCTGTTTGTTGACCATTGTTTTGTGGACCAGACTTGTGAACCGCTCCGAGCCCTCAGGGCGGTGATAGAAGTTTGATTTAATAATAATAATAAATAATAATATCAGATATTTACATGAAGATTCATTTTTTTAAATAAAGTTTTTATTGATTAAAAACATAACACAGAGATTGACATAGTAACAGTGGCAATGGGGGAAGGGGGTGGGGGTGGGGGTATGGGGAATAACAAAAGGAAAAGGGGTATTCACAGGGGTATTCACAATGACATAAGCACATACATTAAATAAAACAGACTAGATTGACTTCATCCAAAAGTAACAAATTAATAATGTTTCTCGGTCAGCATTATATCTTGCTATCCTTCAAATCCAGTAGCCTTTCAAGGCGATGTTCTTGGTTTTTTTTTACATAGTCTAGTAGGGGACTCCACGTATCTTCAAAAGTTTTTGTTGGATACTTTCTCAATGACATAGTCAATTTATCCATTTCGGCTATATCCAATAACTTATATAGCACTTCATCCGTATCCGGGGTCTTCTTATCCCTCCAATACCTAGCGAGGGTGATTCTGGCGGCCGTCACTGTAAAAAGTATCAATCTTTCAAGACCAGTTCCCAGCTCTTTTCCCTCTAAAATATTCAAGAGAAATAACTCAGTTTTATACATAATTTTTTTGTGTGTCATGTCTTCCAAGAATTTATGGATTTCTTTCCAATATTTAGTCACTTTTCCGCAGGACCACCACAGATGGTAAAAGGTTCCCCTGCTTTCCAAACACTTCCAACAACGATCGTTACCCATCTTGTAAATTTTGTCTAGTTGGGCTGGCGTCATATACCATCTATATACCATCTATAAACTACCTTGTAAAGATTCTCTCTCAGAGAAAGGGCGCATGTATACTCCCGGTTCTTTTTCCACATTCTCTCCCATTTCTCCTGACTTATCCTGTATCCTAAATTCTTATGCCATTTTCCCCTGTAATCTAGGACTGGGATTTTCTCGTACTTATGTCTGGTGATCAACTTGTAGAGGTTACTCACTCTCTTGAATTGTGTCTTGAGGAGGATTTTGCCTCCGTCAGCGGGGCTAGTCTCCCAGCCCACCTCTTTATCTTTTACAAACCTCGCTTTTATTTGGTTATACTGGAGCCAGCCAAGGTTTAATGTTCTTATTTCCTCCTGGGATCTTAATCTATAGATGTTATTCTCTTTGTTAATTAAATCTCTGTATGTAATGACATCCACATTAAGAACATAAGAAGAGCCATGCTGAATCGGGCCTCAGCCCATCTAGTCCAGCGTTCTGTGTCACACAGTGGCCCACTAGTTGTACACAGGGATCTCTAGCAGAAAGGAGGGCAAAACCCTCATCTGCTCCCGACCCCCCACAACCAGTACCCGGGGAAATCCTGCCTGCCTCCATCAACACAGAGGTGGCACTTGGATGTCCATTTCAGTAGCTACTGATTCCCTTGGTATCCATGAATCTGTCTAATCCTGCCTTGAAGCTGTCCAGGCTGACCGTGGTCACAACCTCCTCTGGAAGTGAGTTCCATAACCCAATGACCCTCTGGGTGAAGAAATATTTCCCTTTATTAGTCCTAACTTTCCTACCTTGGAGCTTCAGGGAGTGCCCCCTAGTCCTAGTGTTCTGTGACAGAGAAAATATTTTTTCTTTATTCACCTTTTCTATCCCATGCATGATTTTATACACTTCGATCAAGTCACCTCTTAAACGCCGTCTTTCAAGGCTGAAAAGACCAAGGCGTTGCAACCTGATTTCATAAGGGAGCTGCTCCATCCCTTGGATCATTTTTGTTGCCCTTCTTTGTACCTTTTCCAGTTCCGTTATATCCTTCTTGAGGTGCGGAGACCAGAATTGTACACAGTACTCCAGATGTGGCCTCACCATAGATTTGTAGAGAGGCAATACAACATTTGACGACCTATTTTCGGTTCCCTTCCTGATCATGCCAAGCATAGAATTTGCTTTTTTCACTGCTGCAGCGCACTGGGTTGACATCTTCATTGAGCTGTCCACCAAAACCCCAAGATCCCTTTCCTGGTTTGTCTCAGAAAGCTTTGACCCCATCAGTTGATAAGTGTATTTGGGGTTCTTTGCCCCGATGTGCATGACTTTACACTTGTTTAGGTTAAAATGCATTTGCCACTTTGTTGCCCATTCACTCAATTTTGAGAGATCTTTCTGGAGCTCTTTACAATCAGTTTCATTTTTAACTACCCTGAACAGTTTAGTGCCATCTGCAAACTTTGCTACCTCACAATTTACTCCTACATCCAGATCATTTATGAATAAATTAAAAAGTAACGGACCCAAAACTGAACCTTGGGGTACACCACTTCTCACCTCTTTCCACCCAGAGAAGTGTCCGTTTATTACCACCCTTTGTTTCCTACAGTTTAGCCAGGTTCCAATCCAGGACAAGACCTGTCCCCTGATTCCATGGCTGAAGAGCTTATTTAGGAGCCTTTGGTGAGGGACTTTGTCAAAAGCCTTTTGAAAGTCAAGGTAAACAATATCGACTGGGTCCCCTTTATCTATGTGTTTATTTACACCCTCAAAGAATTCTATCAAGTTAGTAAGACATGATTTGCCTTTGCAGAAACCATGTTGATTTTCCTTCAGCAATGCCTGTTCTTCTATGTGCCTAGTAATTTTTTCTTTAATAATGGTTTCCATCACTTTGCCTGGAACTGAGGTTAGACTAACTGGCCTATAATTTCCTGGATCACATTGTCCCCTCTATTAATAGCAAGTGCCTCTATCGGGGAGGCCCATAGCGGGATTTTGGCACATATTATGTCCCTATGTTTTATCCACATTTTCAGCAATGGTGCTTTTATAATGTGGTTCCTAAAATTTTTATCGCCGCTGATTCCATTATAGAATAGATATGCATTTACATGACAATTCATATCAGTAGCAAAATTACAGTTATGAAGTAGCAACGAAAATAATGTTATGGTTGGGGGTCACCACAACATGAGGAACTGTATTAAGGGGTCGCGGCATTGGGGAGGTTGAGGAACACTGCCCTAGACCATGCAAGACCTTAAAGGTCAAAGCCAGCACCTTGAAGGCGATCCGGTACTCGATAGGAAGCCAGTGCAGATGCCGCACAATGGGAGTGATGTGCTCCCTCACCGGTGCTCCCACCAGCGGCATTCTGCACTAGCTTGAGTTTCCGGATTGTCGACAAGGGAAGGCCCACGTAGAGGGCGTTACAGTAGTCCAGCCTTGAGATGACCAGACAGCCCGTCAAACTCACAACAAAAGTTATCCTGATTTCTTTTAATACATTACATATATTTAATATACTAAATCTATTATTAAAATATATTTACTAGATTAAAATAATATATTTTATAGTATATCTTTACTATTATATAAATTACATTATTATATTGTTACTATATGTTATCAACTTTCTGTGTGTTCTCCTATGGACATATGACAGATTTCATGTCTTATTGTGACTCTTCTAGCGTTCCTTTCCCTGTTCAATATTCTAGAGTTGTCCTTTCCCCTGCGCCTGCGCAGTGGCGCCTTCTCGCCCGCGTCTCCCTGGCAACGCGGCTGGGCACCGCCCCTCCTTGTTTCCCCTCCCCCACACACACATTGGCTGTCTCGTCCTTGGTCCCGCCCCGCCTTCGCCTCCATTGCCCACTGAGCAAGGTGGGAGGGCCTCTACGGTGCCTGGCTTCACGCTCCGATTGGCTGGGACGCCTGCCTGTCTTGAGAGAAGGTGGGGGGAGGGAGGAACACAGGCATAACAGCTTCCGGATCCGGTGAGGAGGAGGAGAAGGGAGAGGGAGCCTCTGTGTGTGTGTCTCTCTTTCTCTGCCTCTGGAGGAGGAGGAGGAGGAGAGGCCATGAGGAAGGCGACGACGCGCATGCGTAGCGGCCCTGAAGCCAGGCCCGAGCAGGCCTAAGCCCAGCCGCGAGGAAGGCGAGGAAGAGGAGGAGGAGGAGGAGAAGGACGGGCAGCCATGGACAACCAGGTGGGCGGGGCCGCCCTCTTCTCCCCTCCCCATTGGGCGGCCAGGCCAAGCCACGCCCCCGGCCTGCAGAGGGCGGAGCCTGCATGGGTTCCCCGGGGCGCCTTTCTTTCCCATTCAGGGGGCGGGGTCTGCGCCCCCATTGGACGCTGTGTTGGGCGGCCACGCCCCTTTCCCAACTAGGCGAGGGGCGGGGTCTGGATCCTCCTCCCGATTTGAATAGTGGGCGGGGTTTATAACCTTGGGACCCTCCAAGCCACGCCTCTTTCAAGTTGGGGGCGGGGCCTGGGTGACCCCCTCCCCTTTCTGGGACTGGTATTTGAATAGTGGGCGTGGCTTGTAACCTGCTCTGCTGTATTGACTTGTGTCCATCCTGTAAGCCACGCCTCCTCTGGGGAGGTACCAGAGTGGATTTGAAGAGTGGCTGTGGCTTGTAGTCTGCTTGGCTGTCTTACTTGGGTCCCTCCTGTAAGCCACACCTCCTCATGGGAGGGGCTAGAGTGTATTTAAATAGTGGGCGGGATTTGTAGCCTGCTTGCCTGTCTTGGCTTGGGTCGCTCCTTTAAGCCACGCCTCCTTGAGGGGAGGGGACAGGGGATTTGAATAGTGGGCGGGACTTGTGGATCCATCCTCTAAGCCAGCGGTTCTCAACCTGGAGGTCGGGGGACCATTTTCCGGGGGTCGCGGGACCATTTTCCGGGGGTCGCGGGACCATTTTCCGGGGGTCGCGGGACCATTTTCCGGGGGTCGTGAAGCCACCTCGGTTGGCCCCGCCCCCTATGCCTCTCCAAATAGGCTGCTGGTTTGTGAGCGAGCCAAACAGCCAAGCGCTCCTGGTTGGCTCCTCCTCCTCTTCCTGCAGGGAGTCAGGAGGAGGAGCTTGGAGGCAAAGGCACACGCAGGAGAAAGCACGCCCAGCTTCGGAGGGGGTGAAGGGCAAGCGCACAGGCTCCCCACATGGCCGAGGCCATTGGGGGCTTTGCCACCCTGGCATTGGCAAGTGCGTGGGGAACGGGTCCTGGGAGCGCACATCCACCGGCCCCTGGGCGTGTGCTTCCATCCCTCTTTCTCTCGCGCGCTTGCCAACACAGTTATGACGTAGCAACAAAAATATAGTTGGGGGTCACCACAACATGAGGTACCGTATTTAGGGGTCACGGCATTAGAAAGGTTGAGAACCACTGCTCTAAGCCAAGTCTGTGCCCTGGATGGATGGGTGAAGAGGCAACGCCCCCTTGTATTGTCTCAGCTAAAGAAAGGCTCTAAGCCACGCCTCCAGGGGAAAGGCCAGGCTGAACTCCTCTTTCTGGACTGGGATTTGAATAGTGGGCGGGGCTTGTAGCGCCTGCTTGGCTGTGTTGACTTGGGTCCCTCTTTTAAGCCACACCTCTACCTTTGGAAGCATGAGCAGGCCACTAGGCTACGCCGCCACCTTGGGGATTTTGAATAGTGGGCATGGCTTATAACTTGCTTGGGTGTTTTGACGGAGTCCCTCCTCTAAGGGGGCAGGGCCTGCCTGGGCCCATATTTGAATAGTGGGCGGGGCTTGCCTTTCAGTGCACGGTGCAGGTGAAGCTGGAGCTGGGTCACCGGGCGCAGCTGCGCAAGAAGCCGACTACGGAGGGCTTCACCCATGACTGGATGGTCTTTGTCCGCGGGCCTGAGCAGTTTGAGATCCAGCACTTTGTGGAGAGGGTCGTCTTCCGCCTACACCAGAGCTTCCCCAAGCCCAAGAGGGGTGAGCCCTATACTATTAGTATTATGATTGCTGTTACTAATATTATAATGCGGAGCTTTGGTCTGGAGTGTCACCAATATGCGGATGATACCCAGCTGCTTTTACAGCTGGAGCCTGGAGTCACCTGAATACCAGACAATTTCACCTTGAGGCTGTTTCGAGATGGCTGCGTTCCAGTAGGTTGAAGGTGAATCCTACTAAGACTGAGATTTTGTGGCCTGGCCGCCCGCCTGGAGTGGCGCCCTCCCTGCCCAACTTCGATGGTGCCCCCCTTCATCCATCTTCTAGTGTTAAGAGCTTGGGTGTCGTTCTGGATTCACAGTTGATTATGGAGGCCCAGATCGCTAATGTTAGTAAGCAGGCCTTTTTCCATCTCCGACAGGCGAGACAGCTGGCACATTACCTTTCAGAGGAAGCCTTGGCTACAATCATCCATGCGACGGTTACATCTAGACTGGATTATTGTAACGCCTTGTATGTTGGCCTTCCCCTGTCGACTACTCGGAGGATCCGCCTTATTCAGAATGCGGCTGCCAGGCTACTTGCAAAAACACCTTTGAGATGCCACATAACTCCAACTCTGTTACATTTGCACTGGCTTCCAACAGAATTCCAGGCCCTGTTTAAGTTGTTGGTTTTGACCTTTAAGGCGCTTTATGGTCAGGGGCCAGCATATCACAGGAGAGTGTAGCCTTCTGGTGTACCGTGCGCCTAGTGCACCGGCAGAAAGCCTACCCCTGCTGCTTAAGACTGTGTCGGACTGGGCATTGAGGTTTCCCAGACTTATTGTTCTGGGAGACTTCAATGTCCACGCCGATACAGCCTCCCCTTCACCAGCAGTAGTGGACCTAGTGTTGACCATGGCGACCCTAGGACTCTCACTCTGCAATACTGGGCCCAGACACTGAGCTTGACATACTCTAGATTTAGTCTTCAGTGCTGGTATCCAAAGTGATCCTAACCTCTGTTATTGAGGTTCCATGGTCAGACCATTGTGTTCTGAGAATCCGGGTGGAGCTGGCACCCCCTCCTGGCAAGGGCGCCAAACAGATTTGGGTTCACCCAAGAGACTTATGTAACCAACTAGGTTCCTGAATGCTCTGAGGGATCTGGAGCCTGCCAGCGTCTCTGTCGAGGAGCTAGTGATCAATTGGAACATCACATTGTCTAATGCCCTAGACGAGATTGCCCCTAGATGCCCTCTCCGATCCCGCAGAAATCGATCACCTTGGTTTACCGAGGAGCTCCGATCGATGAAGTGGGAGAAGAGATGGCTAGAGAGCGTGTGGAGGAGGCTCCGTGACGAAGGTTCGCAATCAGCTTATAAGCTTTTCATGGACGCTTATGAGCATGCTATCAAGGAGGCAAAAAATTCATACTATGCCTCCTTGATACCGTCTACAATCTCATGCCCGGCACAATTAATCAGAATAATTCGGTCTTTGACGATGGTCCCTACCATCCCAATAAATGATGATCAGGCCCTTACTGCTGAGGCTTTTCAGAGGTATTTTGTGGACAAGATTGCGACCTTCCACCGGGACCTTCGTGGCACAATTGATACAGTTAGTGAACTTGAGACTCCGTGGCCCTCCGCTGGGCCCACCTTCGACCGGTTCCAACCACTGGACGCAGAAGCTGTCGATAGGATTGTTACTGCAGCTCGGCCAACCACATGCTCCCTCGATCCGTGCCCCACCTGGCTGGTGAAAGCCAGCCTGGAGGGGCTACGTGACCCTCTGGTGAATATTAGCAACACCTCCCTTGAGCAAGGAGTGTTCCCAGAGGGATTAAAAGAGGCTGTGGTTTCTCCATTGCTGAAGAAACCAGGTTTAGATCCAGTGGTCCCTTCCAACTACCGCCCAGTGTCGAATTTACCATACCTGGGCAAGGTGGTTGAAAGGGCAGCAATGGAGCAGTTGCAGGCTTTCTTAGATGACACAACTTGGCTAGACCCCTTCCAGTCTGGCTTCTGTTCGGGGCATGGGATGGAGACGGTTCTGGATCAAGGCAGATCGGCGCTGCTTGTGTTATTGGACCTCACAGCAGCGTTTGATACAGTCGATTACGATCTTTTGACCCACTGCCTTGCCGGGGTGAGGGGGACGGCTCTGAATTGGCTGTCCTCCTTCCTCCGGAACCGGACACAGCGAGTGAGGAGGGGTAAGGTGGTCTTCGGGGGCTCCCCACTAATTTGTGGGGTTCCCCAGGGGGACATTCTTTCCCCTCTATTATTTAACATTTATATGTGACCACTTGCCGAGCTGGTGCGCAGCTTTGGGCTTGAGTGTCATCAGTACGCTGATGACACTCAGCTCATTCTGAGGATGGAGGGCCGGCCTGACTCTGTACCCAATAATTTCCATCTCTGCCTTGAAGCTGTTACTGGATGGCTGCGAGCCAGTAGGTTGAAGGTGACTCCAGCGAAGACAGAGATCCTTTGGCTAGGTCGCCCGGGTGATGGGGAACTCCAGCTTCCAACCTTGGATGGCGTGGCTTTATGCCCGTTGCCTTCAGTAAAAAGCCTTGGAGTCCATCTGGACACTCGGCTCTCCATGGAGACTCACATCTCCATGGTTAGCCAAGTTGCGTTTTTCCACCTTCGCCAGGCTCGGAGGCTGGCCCCCTTCCTGTCCCGTGATCCAAGCGATTGTCATCTCAAGGTTAGACTACAGTAACACTCTTTACATTGACCTACCTCTGTCGGTGACGCGTAAACTTAAGCTAGTGCAGAACGCTGCAGCCCATGTGCTCACAGGCACGCCTGTGGGCCACTGTATTACACCTGTGTTGCAGGAACTGCACTGGCTGCCTATTGAATTCCGGATCACTTTCAAAGTGTTAGTCTTAACTTTCAAGGCCTTGTATGGTCTGGGGCCAGTGTACCTGAGGGACCCCCTTACCCCATACTGTCCCATGAGATCACTGAGATCTGAAGACCAGGATCTTCTCCTTGTCCCAAGCGCCAAAGCCTACTGTCTCACGTCGACTAAAAGAAGGGCATTTTCCATTATTGCCTCCATGCTTTGGAACTCCCTGCCGCTGGAGGTCAGGTCACTCCGTGACCTTCTGGCTTTCTGGAAAGCTTGTAAGACCTGGCTATTTCGGCAGGCTTTTGTAACTGAGTCATTCTAACTACACATGTCAGTTTAGTTAATACTGTTGTTTTAATATAATGTTTTACTGCTGTTGTGTCTTACTGTTTTAATGCACTACTGTTGCTCTGTTTATCCTTGAAATTGTGAGCCGCCCCGAGCCACCCGGGAGTGGCGGCCAAAAAGTCGAATAACTAACTAAATAAATAAATATCTCAGAGACCGCTTCTCCCCTCTTCGCCGCCAGTGGTCGCCTCGACTTCTCCAACTAAACTTACTGTATGTTCCAGGCCCCAGGGAAGTACGTCTTGAGACCACAAGACTTGTAGGGCCTTCTCCATCTCTGCCTCTGTCTTGTGGAACTCCTTGCCTTCCCACTTGAGGGCCATGCGTGACCTGCGACCCTTTGCTCAGGCACTCAAGACCTGGCTTTTTAGCAGAGCTTTTAATGTCTAATGCAGTCTATTTGGTATTGTGTATTTTTAATGCAATTGTTTTATGTAAATCGCCTGGAGCATTTTAATGGAGGGTGATTAACAAGTGAGAAACTGATGATGATGATGATGATAATTGGAAGGGACCTCAGGCACCGTCAAAACCCTCCCAAATGAGGCCCAGTTGGCCATGGGTGTCATTGACAAAATAGAGTTTATTATTATTATTATTTTGTATCAGGTGCAACTTGAGAAACTAGTGTGAGATGATTGTCCATCTGCAAGGACATGTGAGAGAATTGGCCACCTGCAATACAGGAAGACACCATCAAAGCCCTCCCAACAGAGGCCCACCCAGCTGTGGACCTCATTGAGATAATATATCATATTATGTTATACTATTGTTATTATATTAATTGCCATTACATTTATTATTCTTATTTTATATTATTATATTACCCTAGAGTTGGAAGGAACCTCATGGGCCATCCGGTCCAATCCCTTGTAATACAAGACACAGCCAAACTCCTCCTGACAGATGGCCATCCAGCCATAGATTGAGATACATATTATTAAGGATAGATGTAGGACAGATAGATATCACAGGATCCTAGTGTTGAAAATGGAATGGAAAACCATCCATTCCAACCTTGTTTATGCCAGGCAAGGAAAGACACCATCTGACTCCTCCTAACAGATGGCCATCCAGCCTCTGCTTAAAGAACATTTCTTCCCATCAGGAAGTATGTGGTTTGGGACTCATCACTCTTGGTGCTTCCTTACCCATCATCCCCTTGTTCTGGAGCATTTGCATAATGCGTACCTTCCCCTGCAATGTAATCCTTTAAGGATCGTGAACATCATTATTGCTGTCCTGCTTTGCATAATCATCATCATCATTATAATCATAATTATGCCTTTCCTTCTTCCTTCCTCAGTCTGCAAAGAGCCACCTTACAAAGTGGAGGAGTCCGGCTATGCTGGGTTCATTATGCCCATCGAGGTCCACTTCATCAACAAGGTAACGCTGGGGGGTTTCTGTGTATTGTGTTCTCGTTGTATCTTACCTTTAGATCCACACACTAATAGTTATTAACTTTTTAAAGTGTGGTCCAGATCCATCGTTGTTTGGGTGCACAGTGCTCTCTGGTTGTAGGCGAACTACAGCTCCCCCAAATCAAGGTGAATTTTCCCCAAAGACCTCCAGTATTTTTGCTGGTCACAGGGGCTCTCTGAGCCAAGTTTGGTCCCATTCCATCTTTGGAGTGCTCACTGATTACAGGTGAACTATACATCCCAGTACCTCCAAAATATCCAGGCCAATTCCCCTCAAAACACACCAGAATTCAAATGTGGGCATATCGGGTATGCTTGCCAAGTTGGGTCCAGATCCATCATTGTTTGGGTTCATAGTGAGTCCCTATGAAAGGCAGGATAGAAATGATGCTGATGACCATGCTATTGTAAGTTGTCTTGAGTCCTTGTGGGGAAAAAGATGGGGTATAAATAAAATTAATGATAATAGAAATAAAATACATAAAGTTAATAATAATTAGTTACCAATAATATTACAATGATAAATAAAATTACTAATAATGGTAAATAATGTTAACGTTTCAGGAGGAGCCCAAGAAGGTCTGTTTCACCTACGACCTCTTCCTGAACCTGGAGGGGAACCCGCCTGTCAATCACTTGCGCTGTGAGAAGCTGACCTTCAATAACCCCACCAAGGACTTCCAGCGCAAGCTCATCAAGGCTGGAGGGGTGAGCTTACGGATATGGGGATCCTGTTGGTCTCAAGGCATCAGTATCTCTCTCTGGGTTGAGGAGGAGCCTATGTGTGATAGGTGTATCCTAGAACCCTAGAGGTGGAAGGGACCTCCAAAGGCCATCTAGTTTGACTCTGTTCACGTCAAGCAGGAAGGCATCCTTTGATCCTTCCTGACAGATGGCTGTCCTTCCTATATTGTATCCCTTCCTCCGTTCCAGGTGATGGTGATGCCCGAAGGGGCCGAAAGCGTTTCCCGGCCGAGCCCAGACTACCCTATGTTACCCACAATCCCGCTCTCCGCCTTCTCCGACCCCAAGAAGACCAAGCCCTCCCACGGGTCAAAGGTGAGTAGTTAGGGAAGGATTGAGAGACACATATTTTCACTTTTCTTAGAAAACATATCTACCATATAGGATAAATCTGATATTTATCTACTGGATGGCATATGTTCTGTATCAGAAACTAAAGTTATTGGGGTGAAACTTGTTACAATGGAAGAACATGGTGACCACTCTTAGCCCTTTCAAGTTTCAGAATGTTTCACTTATCCACGGATTTTGTGGAAATTTTCAAAGGGCACCATCCTGACAGATGGCCACCCAGCCTCTAATCCAATTAATATGCTTCTTCCCAGCCCTGCACAAAGATTGACTTACTAGAAGTAACTGTCAGTCTTCCTCTTTGCAGATTCAACAATTCATAGGAATTCTTGCTGGCGGCTGTTAGGGAGGGACAGATCTCACTCCATTACCCTGATTAGTGCTTTCTGATGCCGATGCATTCTGGGAAATGTCATTTAGGGCAGGGAGGGCCTTTTGAGTTCTCTGGCATAGGACTCCTCCTTTCCCAAACTACATTTCCCAGAGTTCTGTGCTGTTCCCAGAGTACACTGCTCCCTCTTTTCCCCTCTCCTCATGCTGAGACTCTCATCAATGTAGAGAAAAGTCAAGGCACTAAGGCAGCCTTTTTGGCTTTGCTTTTTGAGCTTTGCTTCCTTGCACTGAATATGAAACTGACTTTGGAAGCCTTCCAAGATTTACAAAACTAAAACAAAAAAGTATGGGGTCAGTTTCAATTTCTTACTTTTTGATGTGGACCGTGTGAGCGCATCGGATGTCGCATCGTAAGTACGAATTATACAAAACTGATTTGATTTACAACACTTTCTGATTTTTTCCACATGCCTACTATCTATCTATGACATGAATAGTCATCTATACAATACAATTGTATGCTGGAGGCACCAGTAAATTTAACAGGATATGGAAGTGGTCCATTGTTTTGTGTATGCCCCTGCAATGACCTTGGCTGTAAGCAAGATATGGGAGGATGCCGTAGAACACCTCATTTATGTCCTCAGCCTATGATTAAAGCTAGAGAGAAAAGGGGGACAGATAATTTCTCATCATATGTGTCTGCTTTGATTGCACAGAGATACCATGTCATAAAAGCCTTTGTTAGGTGCACAATACTGTCCCTCTCTTCCTTAGGCTCTAGGGCAGGCATGGGCAAGCTTCTGTCCTCCAGGTGCACTACATAGCCAGTGTAGGCTTACACAATGCAGCTCAATGCAGTTAAACTGCATTATATTAGTAGCCACCTGTCATCTCTGCCTTTTGGTGCCTTGTTTGTGCAAAAACAATTTGTTTTCCCTTCCTGTTTTTGGCTTCTTCCTGTGATTGTCTTGATCTCCCTTATCTCTTTTTGCACAGAAGGCAAACCGAGACGGGAGCAGTGGCGGCGGGAAGGCCTCGAAGCCGCACAAAGTGACGCGGGAGCACCGCGAGCGGCCCCGGAAGGACCCAGAAGGCAAGAGCGGCTCCTCTTCCTCCCGGGACGCGGAGGCCGGGAAGCCCCCCAGGGAGCCTTCTTCCTCTTCCCGGAAGCCAGGCGAGGGGAAGCCTCCTGCCAAGGAGGAGCGTCCCCCCCTCCTCCCGAAGGCCGCCTTCAAGGAGCCCAAGCTGGCCCCCAAAGCTGAGGCCGCCTCCCCCAAAGGGGGTGGGGCTTCGGCATCAAGTGGCGGGGCCAGCAGCAACAACAGCACTGCCCCGGAAGCCAAGCCCCCTGGGAAGCGGCCCCCAGCAGCGGGGGAGTCCCCCAAGCCCAGTGCCAAGAAGCCCAAGAAGAGCAGCAGCAGCAGTGGTGGCAGCAGCTCTGGCTTCAGCAAGGGGCCCAAGGGAGCCCCACCCACGTCCTCCACGCCTTCCCCGAGGGGGGGCGCCCCCTTCACCGAGAAGAAGCCCCCCAAGGAGAGACCGGTTCCCAAGGCTGAGAAGGCCAAGGCTGAGGGAGAGGGCAAGGCGGCCGCCCCCACCAAGAAGGGCCCCGAAGCCACAGCCATAGCCACTGAGGAGGAGTCCCACTCTGAGGAGGAGGAGCCTTCCCTCAAGTCAGAGGTAAGGAACCCTCCCCTTGGAAATGACAACCCCTTCAAGCCTCTCATTTTATTGAACTCTTTACTTCAATTGAGTTGGGTTCTTGCTTAACCTCTGTACATTGTTGTTTTATGTATTATTTATTTATTATTTATTTACGGCATTGAAATCCTGCCTTCTCTCACCCCGAAGGGGACTCAGAGCAGCTTACAAGTTATATGTACATACAATATATTACTATATTATATTATTATATTGTATTATTAATAGTATTATACTGCATTACAATATTATGATCAATATTATATATACATATAATATATTATAATTATTAGCATAGCACAATATTAGTATTATATATTACTATATTGTACTATACCACTAGAATGCAGTATTAGTAATATTATATGTAATATATAATTCCATTATATTGTATTTCTAGTATTATATTGTATTACATTATAATATTATGATCAATATTATATGTTCATACAATATACAATATTATTAGCATAGCACAATAGTAATATTATATATCACTGCATCGTACTATTCCACTATACTGCAAATATTAGTAATATTACATGTAATAAATATAAAATATATAATTATTATATTGTATTATTAGTATTATCTTGTATTACAATATTATGATCAATATTATTTGTACATATAACTATTAGCATACCACAATATTAGCATTATATATGATTCTATTGTATTATACCACTATACTGCAATGTTATTAGTAATTTTACATGTAATATATAATATACAATTATATTGTATTACAATATTATTAGTAGTAGTATATAGTTTATTGCATTAGCCGCAAGGCCATATCAAGCAGAACAAACCATGCAAAAGAGATACATGTATCAAGCGTTGAACAGTGGTTCCGTAATGTGCAACAGTACATTAAACAACCATTCTGTAATAAAATAACAAATACTCTCCTGGCACCTCTGCCTTTCTGCTTCATTTTTGTCAAAATTCCTAGCCTATATACCCACCGATTTGTTCCTCAAGTGTCCTCATCCCCTCTGCAATCAATTCCAATTGAGGCAATATATCGTTGCCTACTTTTACTAGCTTTGTAGAAGAATGTTGCTACTTTGGTAATTAATAACTGGTTAGGATTAGAGAGGAGGAATATAGTTCTATTAGTCGGAGTCCAGTGGGATTTATTGAGTAAGAAAACTTCAAGTAGAAATTTCCTTTCTTTTTCATATATTACACACTAGCTTGGGGACCCGGCCCTGCCCGGGTTATTTGAGAAGCGCAGCAGGATGTAGAGTGGGTCATGGGGGCTCTGTGTGCCAAGTTTGGTCTTGATCCATCATTATTGGGAGTTGCAGTGGTATCATGAAATTACTGAAGGTAGTGCAAGTCCCATCATCTCCGTCCCCCCCAAAGTGTAGTAGGATGTAGATTGGGTCATGGGGGCTCTGTGTGCTAAGTTTGGTCTGTATTGGTGAATGGATGAGGGGTGCATTGTTTTTCGGAAGTGAGTGAAGGTACTTCAAGTCCCATCATCCGTGGTCTGTCTCACAGTAAACTGCACCAGGCTGTATCAGTCATTGGAATAGGTTAGTAGCAGGATTGGGAAGTGAGGGAAGGTACTGCAAGTCCCATCATCCATGTTCTGTCCCCCTCCAAACTTCAGTAGGATGTGGAGTGGGTCACTGGGGCTCTGTGTGCCAAGTGTGGTCTTTATCGGTGTTTGTTGGGGGCCGCAGTGGTCTGTGGGAACAGAAGGGTGTGAAAATACTACAAATTCCATCATCCATTGTCAGTCGTCCCCTGAACCTCACCAGGACGTGAAGGCAGTCATGGGGGTTCTGTGTGCCAAGTTTGGTCTCAATCAGTAATTGGATGAGGGTCGCAGCAGACTTGGGAAGTGAGTAGAGGTACTTAAAGTCCCATCATCCATGGTCCACCCTCCTCCAAACTGCACCAGGATGTAGAGTGGGACATGAGGGCTCTGTGTGGCAAGTTTGGTGTTGATCAATCATAGGATTAGGTTTGTAGCAGTCTTGGAAAGTGAGGGAAGGTACTGCAAGACACATCATCCATGTTCTGTCCCCCTCCAAACTTCAGCTGAGGACCCGGCGGTGCCGGGTTATTTGAGGAAGGCATTGTGTGCCAAGGTTGGTCCGTATCAGTTGTTCATTTGGCTCGCAGTGGTTTCGGGAAGTGAGTGAAGGATTATGGACCATGGACCATAACCCATGGTCCATCCCCCTCCAAATTGCACCAGGATGTAGGGGGTTCTGTGTGCCAAATTTGGTCTTGATCAGTCATTGAATGAGGGTCGCAGCAGTCTCAGGAAGTGAGTGGAGGTACTTCAAGTCCCATCATCCGTGGTCCATCCTCCTGAAAACTGCACCAGGATGTAGAGTGGGTCATGGGGGCTCTATGTGCCAAGTTTGGTCTTGATCGGTCACTGGATGAGAGTCGCAGAGGTCTCAGGAAGTGAGTAAAGGTACTGCAAGTCCCATCATCCATAATCCGTCCTCCCACAAACTGCACCAGAATGTTGAGTTGGCCATGGGGGCACTGTTTGCCAAGTTTTGTCTTTATTGGTAATTGGATGAGTGTCGCTGTGGTCTCAGGGAGTGGAGGTACTTCAAGTACCATCATCCATGGTTCATCCTACTCGAAGCTGTACCAGCATGTAGTGTAGGTAATGGGAGCTCTGTGTGCCAAGTTTGGTCTTGATCAGTCATTGGATGAGGGTTGCAGCGGTCTCAGGAAGTGAGTGGAGGTACTTCAAGCCCCATCATCCATGCTCTGCTCTTCTCCAAACTGCACCAGGACATAGAGTGGGTTATGGGGGCTCTGTGTGCCAAGTTTGATATTTATCGGTCTTTGTTGTGGGCCACAGTGGTCTCTGGGAAGCAAAGCGCTTTGAAGTACTACAAATCCCATAATCCGTGGTTCATCTTTCTCAAACTGCACCAGGACGTAAAGGGCATCATGGGGGCTATGTGTGCCAAGTTTGGTCCAGGTCCGTCACCCGTGCTGGTCAGAGTAAGTGAGTGAAGGTACTGCAAGTCCTTCAAACTGCACCAGAATGTAGAGTGGGTCTTGGGGGGGTGTCTGTGTACCAACTGTAATCTTGTTCTGTCATTTTTGGGGGCCTAGTCAGGAAAATAAAGTTAAATAAGCCTTTCTGTCAATTCAGGCTGAGGCCTAGTCAGGAAAATCAAGTTGAGGAAGCCTTACTGTCAATACAGGCTGAGGCCTAGTTTGTGAGGAAAAATCAGCTGAAGGAAATCAGCTTTTGTTAAGAACTCTGTCTGGCACCTTTGAGATTTGGGATGTTGGAATGCTGGCCTATCCATGGCCCAACCTCCCTCAAACTGCACCAAGACGTAAAGTGGGTCTTGGGGGTTCTGTGTGCCAAGTTTGGTTTTGTTGTCTCATTGTTGGGGGCTGCAAAGTGTTTTGGACTTAAACTCCCACCATGCCTGACTGCCTCAGGGCTTTTCCTTACCTCCCTCTGGCACTTTAGAGTCTCGGAATGTTCGTGCTGGCTGGCCAGTGGGAGTCGTTTATGCAAATAATGCTGCCACATATCCTTCCTGGCCTGTGAAAGTGGCTGCCACATATCCGCCCTTCCGCCCTCCCGCCCTCCGCATACACACATACACACATACAAACATTCCGTTTTATAAAGGTATACAGATACAGATTGGTGGAGGATATGATTTAGATCTTCCACCTCCTGGGCCCTACAGACACATGTTCTCTCTGTGTAAGGGATGGAATGGTATCTACCATATCTAACGATTGATTCATTCTGTTCAAACCTTGCCCTTGTCAGAGCCACTCTTAGGTGTCTTGGTAGATTGGCCGTCAGATAGTGGGCACGACTGTAGGTGGGATTCAGTGCCGCTAGCCATTTCAAAGAGCATGCACTAGCGAGGCACGCAAGGTCTTCTTGGGCTTGAATGTCTAAAATTCTGTGTTTCACCTCTGCTCTAACTTTGATGGTATTATTGCTCAAGGAGTCTGGGGGTAGCCCACATGATCTTAGTGAGTGGATTAATTTATTTGCCCAAGTAGATAGGGCAGTGTTTTTAGGTTGTTCTTCTAGACAGCAGCGGGGGAGTCTGTGAACTTCAAGGTTTTTGATTTTGCTACCGTAGTTAAAGGCTCTGACCAAAGCAAGGCCTTCTATTCGGTGCATCTCCGTCTCAACTCTGACTGCTGCTGCTGGTGTGCTTTTATTAACTCCCAACACCTGTCTTAAAAATATGTTTGGTTCTGATCAAACATGGGCATTTTAAAAGGTCCCCATAATTCGGCTCCATATAGCAGTAAAGGGATGATTTTGGCTGAGTACACTTTGAGAATGGGTCCAAGAGGTCCGGGATGATGGTGATTTACCAACCGTAGCAATTGGTTTTATTGGGCACTCGCTTTTATTGTGCAGAAGTGGCACTGGTCTAGCCATTTGCCTATCTCTGAGAAGGTGAGGCCTAGATAGGTGTAGGTTGCTACCTGTTCTATGCCTACTCCATCTAAGAACCATTTGTGTTTTTTTGATATTGTGGCAAAGCACATGACTTTGGATTTGTCTTTATTGATGGATAGAACATTTTTTGGGCATACCCTTGGAATGTTTTATTAGTATGTCATATGTAAATTGTGTGTAATTGATTTTATAAATGCTGGTATATTATATGTGTTTTGCATGGCACCATTGTGCTGCTCTGTATGCTGCCCCGAGTACCTGTTGGAAGTTTTGGGAAATGCGAATCTCCATCACCATTTGGGAAATGGGATTCATAACCTTTTTGGAAAACTACCAGTCAAGGAAAGGCACAACCTTGTTAGAAGTCACAACCTTTCAAAAAATGATGCCCACTAGCATTCATGCAAGGCAACTTGGTCTCTCAGCTGTTAAACCAGTGTTTCTCAACCTGGGGGTCGGAATCCCTGGGAGGGGTAGTGAGGGGGTTTCAGAGGGGCCGCCAAAGACCATCAGAAAACACATATTTCTGATGTTCTTCGGAACCCCTTTGGCAGAGAAGGCTGAAGATCTCTCCACCTGTCATTCTCTTCCTTTCCTTCCACCAAAAGCCCTCCTACTGCTGTGATTGATGGGCCTCTCAGCCAAGGGGAGGGCTGTTTCTGATACTCCAAGCAGGGAGGGGAGAGCAGGTGTGCTTGGCGCATGGCAGTGTGGTACGAATGTGCGGTGAGGGGAAGCGGGCAAGGCTCATGCCAGCGAGTCCCATCAAGGCATTGGAGTTCTGTGTGGGAAATTTGTCCCAATTCTATCGGTGGGTTTCAGAATGCTCTTTGATTGTAAGTGAACTATAAATCCCAGCAAGTACAACTCCCAAATGTCTATTTCCACCAAACTCCACCAGTGTTCACATTTGGACATATTGAGTATTCGTGCCAAGTTTGGTCCACATTCATCACTGAGTCTACAGAGCTCTCTGGATGTAAGTGAACTACAACTCCAAAATTCAAGGTCAGTGCCCACCAAACCCTTCCAGTATTTTCTATGGGTCATGGGAGTTCTGTGTACCAAGTTTGGTTCAACTCCATCGTTGGTGGAGTCCAAAATGCTCTTTGATTGCAGGTGAATTAGAAATCCCAGCAACTATAACTCCCAAATGATTCATAAGAGTAGCAAAATTACAGTTATAAAATAGCAACGAAAATAATGTTATGGTTGGGGGTCACCACAACATGAGAAACTGTATTCAGGGTTCGCGGCATTAGGAAGGTTGAGAAATACTGTGTTAAATTATTTACCTAGGTATGTCTTTGAACTGCCAGGAACAAAGACATGCCAATGCACAAAAACATATATTCAGCAGAGTCTCAGAAGTGTTCTTTGAAGTTGCCCAAAAACTTCTACTCTCCCTTAAAGTATATTTGCATTTAAATCGTGCTCTCAAGAGATAAAATAAACAGTCTTGTTTAAAAGTAACAGAGTTGGTTTACTCACAAAACTTCATGTATACAGCATACAGGCACTTGTATCTTAAGTAGTTTCACTGTGTAGGTAATACAGAGCATCTTCCTAAGAAACAATAGTCCTTAGTCCAATGGAGTTGAATGGCTTCTATATAGCATACTGTTCCTATATTGAAGTCTATTTTTATTTATTTGTCACGTTTCTATACCGCCCCTCTCAGCCCGAAGGCGACTCAGGACGGTTTACACAAGGCAGTCTCTGCCCTCAATACAACACAAGCAAACAAACAAACAAAAATAACCATATAACAACAAATTAACAATTAAAAACATACAATTGCAATCTCAGCGTCATGTAGAAATCAGTTTCCGTCATATCGTTGTCATTCCATAGATCTAATTAAACCATTATATTTCATCAGCAAATGCCTGCTCAAACAGCCAGGTCTTGACTTTCTTGCAAAATGTCAGGAGGGAGGGGGCCGATCTGATGTCTCTAGGGAGGGCGTTCCAAAGCTGAGGAGCCACCACTGAAAAGGCGAAGAAGGCGGGACCGAGAGCAGGGCCTCTCCAGATGATCTTAAACATCTCGAAGTCTAAACTGTACTGTTCCTGCAGCCTTCTAAAGGCACACAGATGGCTTATACTCTCTCTAAAGAGTCTAACTCTAATAGCATCTATCGCCACTGAAGTCTAAAGCAAACACTGATCTAAAATGGAGTTTCAGGTGCTGAACATGTCCAGACCTGATCACATGATCTGGAGCCCCTCCCACTACAAAGAGGTTAGGTAAAATTGTAAACCAATACACACAAATACAATACAGTAAGCTATTATATATATAACAAATAACTAGTGGGGACTTGAGAAGGTTGCTACAGTAGAGTCTCACTTATCCAACATAAACGGGCTGGAATAATGTTGGATAAGCGAAAATGTTGGATAATAAGGAGGCATTAAGGAAAAGCCTATTAAATGTCAAATTACGTTATGATTACAATATGATTTTACAAATTAAGCACCAAAACATGGTTTTACAACAAATTGACAGAAAAAGCAGTTCAACACATGTTAATGTTATGTAGTAATTACTGTATTTACGAATTTAGCACCAAAACAGTCAAGAGTTCTTTCTTTCTCCCACTCTGAACTGCGTTGGATAAGCGAAGGTTGGATAAGCAAGACTCTACTGTATTTCCAACAATGAGGTGGTAGCAAAAAATAAAGTTATTATTATCATGATGGACACAAAAACACAGTATGACACAGCAAACAAGATCTATATGCTGGATTTCATATCGCAATATCACAAGTCGAACTCTTCCCAAGCGTCTAGGACTGTGTGATGTATTTCCAAATGATGTGCGCAGATCCAAGTCAGGTGGCCTTTTGCAGTTGACAGATCGTGATTTTGTCAATGTTTATTGTTTCCAAATGCCAGCTGAGATCTTTTGTCACGGCACCCAGTGTGCCAATGACCACTGGGACCACGTGTACTGGTTTAGGCCAGAACCTTTGTAGTTCAATTTTGAGGTCTTGATAACGGCTGAGTTTTTCCTGTTGTTTTTTTCTCAATGCGTCTGTCACCTAGTATGGCAACATTAATAATCCAAACATTTTTTCTTTTCCACAATCGTGTTGTCTGATGTATTGTGTTCTAAATTTTTGTCAGTCTGTATTCGAAAGTCCCACGGTATTTTTGTGTGTTCATTTTCTACTCCCTTTGCAGGTTTATGATCCCACCAGTTCTTTACTACTGGCAGGTGATACTTGTGACATAAGTTCCAGTTAATCATTTGGGCCACAGAGTTGCGCCTTTGTTTGTAGTCCGTCTGTGTGATTTTCTTGCAACAGCTGAGGATATGGTCCATGGTTTCATCAGCTTCCTTGCACAGTCTGCATTTTGGGTCATCAGCTGATTTTTTGACCCTGGCCTTAAAGGCATTGGTTCTGATGGCTTGCTCCTGGGCTGCTGGAATCAGGCCTTCTGTCTCCTTCATCGTTCCATTCGTGAGCCATCAACAGGTCTTCTCCTTATGAACTTCCCCTTCAGTTTTGTCAAGGGACTGCCCGTGCAATGCTTTGTTGTGCCAGTTGTCAGCTTTGGTTTGTAGTGCAGTTTTCTTGTACTGATTCTTTGTCTGCTGTGCTTTGAGAAGTTTCCAATTACTGACTTCAATTAAAGCAGGTTCTTGGCTTTCCTTGACATATTCTGCCAGGCCGTGTTTTTCTTCTTCATCTGCTTGTTTTACTTGTAAGAGTCCTCTGCCACTAGACCTCGGCAGATAGATAGATCACTGCGAGGATGTAGTGAATTATGAATGGTCATGAGTTTTCTTGTTTTTCTGTCTAAATTGTCCAGTTCTGCCTGCATCCGGTTTATCAGGCGTGGGCAATTGCCGGCCCTCCAGGGGTTTTGGACTTCAACTCCCAGAAATCCTAGCCAGTTTACCAGCTGTTGGGATTTCTGGGATTTGAAGTCCAAAACACCTGGAGGGCCGGCAATTGTCCACGCCTGCTGTTTATGGTGCCAACAGTATATCTTATGACAGGCCCAGGTGTTTATGGCCTTGATGGTATTGCTTCCATTGAGCTATTATTATATTATTATTGTTATTATTATTATTAAGCCTCCTCTAGTAATTTGTCTATAATCCTATAGCTTACTTGTGGTATGTATGTTCTGATATGCAGCTTTATTTCCTTGCTCTATGTTTTCTTGAGAAGTTGTGGGAGGGGCAGCGGACCACATGATCTGCTCTGAGACAGCTCAGACTCCCAATTTTTAGACTTCAGACTCTATTAGATATCTCCTGCCTCAGATAACCTTAGCTTTCCATTGAAAGGGTCCTCTTTGGTATGAAGCATGGGTTAATGTTTCCCTTCCTTTCTTTCCTTCCTTCTACCTGCAAGTCGGCTCCTTCCAGCCCTTCCAACTCCAGCTCCAGCTCTGACTCTAGCTCCGACTCGGACTTTGAACCTTCGCAGAACCACAGCCAAGGTGTGTTCCTTTTGGGAGAAACGTAATATCATATCATATAATAATCATTATATAATAATACAAAATATAAATATACAAAATATATAATAGTGTGATATTAATATAATGTCAGTAGGAGTAATATATAATAATAATAATAGTGTAATACTATATAATAATATTATATTTATTTATAATAAATATAATAATATTATATTTATTTATTGTGTCAGAAGCAAATTGAGCATACAGTTGTAATATATTTAAAACCACAACGTTGAAAACTTGGCATTGTACTAAATGTCCTTTGTCCAGAAGCTGGCCACTTGGAGTGCCTCTGGTGTCGCTGTGAGAAGGTCCTCCATTGTGCATTTATTATTATTAATAATATTATTAAACACCTTGTAAATCTATGACAAAAGCAATAAATGATATATTTTAATAATATTTTATTATTATTCTTACAAGAAACCTCAGAGTCTGTGCCATAAGCCATGAAGTATATTATACTAAACCTTCGAGTCAGCGACGTAAGCAATAAATCCTATATTTTAATAATGTATTATTATAATTATTTATATATCATTTCATAAGCGAACCAAGGGTACAGTTGTACTGTGTTTAAAAAGCACAATGTTTAAAAAGTTGGCATGATGCTAAATGTCATTTGACCAGAAGCTGGCCACTTGGAGTGCCTCTGTTGTGGCTGTGAGAAGGTCCTCCCTTGTGCATGTGGCAGGGCCCAGGCTGCATTGTAGTCGGTAGTCTGTGGTTTGCTCTTCTCCACACTCACTTGTCATGGACTCCACTTTGTAGCCCATTTCTTATGTTTGGCTCTTCACCTCGTGGTGCCACAGCGCAACCTGTTCAGTGCCTTCCAAGTCTTCCCATCTTCTGTGTGTCCAGTAGGGATAGTCTCTTCTAGTCTCAGCCACTGATTGAAGTTCCGGGCTTTAGCCTGCCACTTTTGGACTCTCGCTTGCTGAGGTGTTTGTGCGAGTATCTCTGTAGACCTTAGGAAGCTGTTTCTTGATTTAAGGCGATTTATCCAAAGAAAGAATGGGCTGGAGGTATCACTGCCTTAGTCCTTTCACTACTGGCCACTACTTCCCGGTGGATGTCAGGTGGAAGGAAAGGAAAGGGTTTCCCCAAAACACACTGATCATTATTATATAGACCAGTAACATTGCTGCTGCTATTATTATTATTATTATTATTATTATATACACCAGTATTATTATTATATAGGCCAGTATTAGTATTATTTACATCATTATAATTATTATTTCTCATGCAATGGAACAACAACAAAAATTGTATACACACAAGCATTATGGTATTACATATATTAGAAACCAGCTCTTTCTCTTTTTCTTTCTTTTCCATTTAACCAGATTGGGATGCAGCAACGCGTGGCCAGAGACAGCTAGTTATAACTGTAGTAATACAATCATCCAAATATAATTTTTGAGTTGCCTCCAAGTTGGAGAAAGGAAGGATAGAAATGTCATAAATAAATAAATGATACATTTATAAAATTACCTATTAAACCATAGTTCAAATGCCAGCTTGGATGCTATGAAACCATGGGTCCAAATAAACATCATATTATACTCCCTCCCCTCTATATATATAAATTAGTAACAATAAATATAGTAATATAATAATATATTTTAATAGTATAATATAATTATAATTATAGTATAATATGTAATACTCTTGATGGCTTACTTACAGGGCCATTGCGTTCCATGGTGGAAGACCTGCAGTCGGAGGAGTCGGACGAGGATGACAGCTCTTCTGGTGCAGAGGAGGCTGCCCCCAAGGCCACCCCTGTCGGGCGGGACGCCAGGTGAGGAGGCCCCACTCCCTGGATGCACCCAAAGGAATGAATGAAGGGATGGATCAATGAATGGATAAGAGGCCATGCCCCCTCGACACACCCAGAGACACCACAAAGGAAGGAATTGTGTGATCCTCAGAGTTGGAAGGGGTCCCAAAGGGCATCCAGTTCATGCTATAGATAGATGTCAGATATAGATGTGTGTGTGTGTGTGTATATGAATATGATAGGTATATCATAGAATCTTAAGTTGGAAGGGAACCCCAAAGGCCATCCAGTCCATGCCATAGATAGATATCAGATATAGATATGTAGTGAATATGATAAGTCTTCTTAGATCAATCCGGGGGCTTGGACCCGTCCCAGTCGGGCTTCCGCGCGGGCCACGGAGTGGAGTCCGTTCTCGTGGCAATCACTGATGACATCCGTCGGCAACTGGATCGGGGAGGCTCGGCAATCCTAGTCCTCTTGGACCTTACGGGCGGCCTTTGATACCGTCGACCACGACCTGCTTCTCCATCGCCTGGCGGCCTCTGGGATCCAAGACAGAGCTCTGGCCTGGCTGGAATCGTTCCTACGAGGCCGCTCGCAGCGGGTCGAGTGGCAGGGTCAAGTCTCTTTGAAAAACGAACTGGAGTGTGGAGTTCCTCAGGGTGCCATTCTATCTCCCACCCTCTTTAATATCTACATCCAGCCCCTGGCTAATATTGCTAGGAGCCACGGGTTCTCCTGCTACCAATACGCAGACGACACGCAGCTGCTCTTGAAGCTTGACCCAGGGTCATCATCAGTACCGGACAGTTTCAGCCTAGGATTGAGGGCGGTGACGAGCTGGCTCAGAGCATATAGACTCAAGATCAACCCGGCTAAAACGGAGATCCTCTGGCCTGGCCGTCCCGACCCCGCCCACCACTTCCACTCTTCGAGGGCGAGTCCCTGGCTCCAGCCCCGGCGGTGAAAAGCCTGGGAGTGATCCTAGACAAAAATCTCACGATGGAGGCCCAGATCCAGGCTGCAGCTAAGGGCGCCTTTTTCCATCTCCGTAGGGCCCGTCGGCTGGCTCCCCTACCTTCCACCAGAGGCCTTGAGAACAGTGGTCCATGCCACCGCGCGTCTCACGCCTCGACTACTGCAACGCCCTATATGTGGGCCTCCCCCAGACAACAACTAAGAGGCTGAAACGCATCCATAACGCCGCAGCCAGACTCATTACTGGGTCATCAGTGAGGGATCACATCTCCCCCATTCTTAAAGAACTCCACTGGCTGCCCCTAGAGTTCAGAGCCCTTTACAAACTCCTGGTGCTCACCTTTAAAGCCCGGCACAACATTGGGCCTTCCTATCTGAGTGACCGGCTGACGACCCAATGCAGCGAGAGGCCAGCACGCTCCATCAACGGTGACCGCCTGACTACTCCTGGAGTGCGGGAGGCTAGACTGGCGGAAACTCGGCGGAGAGCCTTCTCCGTCGCGGCCCCTTCGACTTGGAACTCACTGCCGCCCGCCCTCAGAGCCTCTCCGACTCTATCTGGATTCCGCCCAGCCCTGAAGACCTGGCTCTTCCGCCTAGCGTTCGGGACTGGCTCGGTACCCTGGACTACTTGAGCCACCCCTCCTGTTTATATTCCATGTTTTTAAACTGTTGTACATTGTTCACCCTAGGGTTTTAACTGTTGTAAGTCGCCCGGAGCACCGCCGGTGGAGGGCGACTCACAAATATTAAAGTATTATTATTATTATTATTATAGAATCTAATACAATTCTAATACAGGAAGACACCATCTAATCCCTCCCAAGAGATGGCCATCCATGGCATAGATAGATATGTGTGTGTGTGTGGAGTGTGTGTGTATTTGGTGAAAAGCAGGATGCCGTTCGAGTTGCTGTTTCCAACCCCGTCTTTTCCTATGGTCCCTGGCCACAGGTCGAAGTCTCGTCCGACTCTTGCATTAAAGTCCCCCAGGAGGATGATTTTGTCCTCCTTAGGTATCTCCAATAAGATGGTGTCCAGCTGACAGTAATTTTTTTCCTTGATGTCTTCATTAGCATCTAGTGTTGGTGCAGAGGCACTTATGATGGTTGCCTGTTGGTTTTTGGCAAGTTCAATTCGGAGGGTTGAGAGTTGTTCGTTGATGCCAGTGGGTGCTTCAGTCAGATGCTTCACCAGGTTATTTCTGATAGCAAAGCCAACTCCGTGCATTCTTCGTTCTTCTTCAGGCAGTCCCTTCCAGAAGAAGGTGTAGCCTCCTTTTTCTTCCTTCAGCTGTCCCTCTCCTGCTCTCCGGGTCTCCTGAAGTGCTGCTATGTCGATGTTAAAGCGTCCCAGCTCCCTTGCAATGATATCAGTTCTGTGTTTGGGGCGTTCACTGTTGGTGTTGTTCATCAATGTCCATACGTTCCATGTTCCAAAGTTCATTTTTCCTTTTTGGCCACAGGGTGGTGTCCCCTCTGGACGCAGCAGTCCAGTCAGGGATAAGAGAGGCAGACTATGTTTAGGACACCTTTTCTAGCCCCGTCCCTGTGGGGTGAGCAGAGTGCATCTTAAAAAGGGCTGCTCAGTCATGGATACAACTGATGAACTACTCAGCTGCCTCGGACCTTGAGGTAGAACGACTGAGTCTGTATCCATCGCTCATGTGCCAGTCTGTGACTAGGGGCTTCCAGATTTCACAGTCCTCCCCCTGTTGCCGCTCGCTGGTTGCCATGGGACCTTTTGTAGGTTTGTTTTTATTTTTCTTGGAAGACGCCTGTGCGTGAGTTTTTTTAATGTGTGGTGGTCGGTGCACAGCCGGGTAACACACAGTCTTCACAGAGTGAGGTCCCATCCAGTGGCATGGCTAACACAAGGACAGTGGCTTCTCAATCTGTTGCAGCCTTCTTCCGCCTTCACAGCTGTTGTAACATGTACCATGTTATCCTCTGCCTGCTCCACCATTGAGCTCTTTGAGTCTTCGGATTGTTCTTGGTCTGGAACCTCCCCTGCGGCCACTCCTGGGAGTGCACGACTCCAGTCGTTGTGCCCACAAGTTCATTGGAACATGCAAGCTCCCTCACCACAAGGTGACAGGAGAAGGAGAAGGCCCACAGCTGAGAAGGTCCTGTCCCTCATCCCCGCCAGATGCATTTGCGATGTTATGGAAGCGAGAGCAGGGCCTCCCTGGATTATTTTAGATTACAGGGTGGGACGTAGAGGCAGGTGCGTTCGGACGAGTAAGCTGGGCCAGAACTGTATATATAAACTTTCCCCACGTTTTTATGATAGAACCAATTAAGAAATGAGATTGATAGCCCAGGAACAAAAATCGTATTGCATAGTGTTATATTAAATTATATGAATCCCTCCTTGCTTCCTTGCAGGCTCAGCCCCAGCGACAGTGACAGCGACAACAGCGTGGACTCCTGCCTCCCCAGCCGAGAAGCCCCCCCCAGCCAGAAGCCACCCCCCTCCCACAACAAGGTGGCCCTCCTAGGGATCCCTCTTTGGATCTATCAATTCATCTATCCCTCTGTCTGTCCATTTATCTAGCCTTCCACCCAGCCATCCATCCTATATCTATTCCTCTATCTGCCCACTGAGCCATCTATCCATCTATTTATCCCTCCTGCATCTGTCTATCCCACTTTCTGTCGATCTGTCTATTTGTCTATTTATCTTTTTATCTATGTATCTATCCCTGTATGCATCTGTCCTTCCATTTAGATTTCCCTGTATGTCTGTCTATCCCTCTATCTGTCTCTGTATGTCTGTCTGTCAGTCCGTCCATCCATCCCTGTATTTATCTGTCCATCCATCTACCTACCTAATCTATCTATCCCTCTATCCTATGTATCCCTCTATCCACACCCCCTTCTCTATTTGTCTATCCTTTATACCTCTATCTATCTCTCTATCTGCCCCCCCCCAAAAGCCACCCAGCCCCACGTATGCTATGAAGGAAGACACAATTAAATCCTTCCTGACAGATGGCCACCCAGCTCAGCCCCATTTTGCCGTAAGGGAATATGCCATTCAAGTCCTCCCACCCCCCAGAGGAGGGACTCTGGTGGACTCCCAGGCCTTCCTTTCTCTCTCTCTCTCTCTTCCTCCTCTGAGAACCGCTTCCATCTCTCTCTTCTAGGTTTCCGGGAAGAAGAGCCCTGAGTCTTGCAGCAAGTCGGAGAAGATGCTGAAGAAAGGTGCCTACGACAAGGTGAGCCAGCCCCCACCCGTCTTGCCCCAGGGCACCCTGGGAAATGGAAGGGGGAGGCCCCGCCCCTTTCCCCTCACTGACTGACTGCCCTATTTTTCTTCCTTCTCTTCCTTTCATCCTTCCCCTCTTCTTCCCCTCTACCAGGCCTACACGGACGAACTGGTGGAGCTCCACCGGCGACTGATGGCCTTAAGGGAGCGGAACGTCCTTCAGCAGGTAAGGAAGGGGCTTTCCCTATGTGTGTTAGACTCATTTGCAGCAATTTCCCCGGATCCCGTGCTCACTTTTTGTGGCTTCCATGGCCTCCTCAGCATTCAGGTGTGCATTACAGTCACATAGTAAATCTATTATTATTATTATTATTATTATTATTATTAAGACACAACAAGATGAGTTCACAGCAAACACTCTGCTGGCTGTTGTATTGGATCACACGTCAGACACTTCCCAAGTGTATAGGACTGTGTGATGTGCTGGCGAATAATGCTTGCAGATCCGAGTAGGGTGGCATTTTACAGCTGACAGGTGGTGATTTTGTCAGCGCCGATTGTGTTTAAGTGCAAGCCAAGGTCTTGAGGTACTGCACCCAGTGTGCCGATCCCCACTGGGACTCCCTTAACTGGCTTGTCCCCAAGTCTTTGCACTTTGATCTTTAAATCCTCGTCAGCTTTTCCAGTTGTTTTCCTTCAATCCTGCTGTCGCCTGAGATTGCAAACAAACAAAACGGGAGCCAAAGTGGCAGAATAAGTTCAATATATTTTCCAATAGTGTCGAATGCAATTCATATATTCCCTATGTATACAATATAAGTGAACCGGATACGTAGTTAGTCAATTATGCAATCAAACATCAATGCGAAAGAGCCAGCAATCATAAGGTCCAAACATAAAAGTTATAATCATAAAAGTTATAAACATAAAAGTTATAAACATAAAAGTAGATATTTGTAATCCAAATGAAAAGTTAGGACCAAAAGGGCTCTGTTAAGGTTGACGGTCAAGGGCCAAGCCGTTTCGCCTGCCTCGGCTTCCTCGGGACCTTTCACTGTTTCGCGTTGTGGAAAATCCGATTTCACTGGTCCGGAATTCTAACAAAAAATATAGTATATTATTTTCACTGGCTCGAATTGGCTCAGCGCCAGGAAACAAAAATATAGTACAATTAATAGAACTAACACAGTAATATACATCATAATAACCCATTAGAAGAACTACAACAAAGGCTGAAGATAACATCTAAGCAAGAGATACATACCAGTAATGCAATATCATAATTGTGTGGACGCAGCCACATGGTCGATCTTTCCGGGCAACACAAAGACATCAGCTATCCCTTTAAATATCTTACTAGGGGTTACAGCTGCATACGATCTAGATTAGTAGTTCATTGATAGATAACCTATCGTTTAACCCATATGGTGACTCAGTTTGTAAATTAACGATCGAGAAATTTTCTCTTTGGAGTAGGCGTTGTCTTGTGTCTGAATGTGGGAGGGGTTCAATTCTCTCGAGAACAGTGACCTTAGAATCCTCAAAGTGATGGTATTGTTTAAAGTGCGAGTACAATAAAGAGGTTTCGCATTTTGTTCTAAATCTAGAACAATGTTTCTGTACACGGGTGCGAAGTTCTCTTCCTGTTTCACTGATGTAGTGTTTGGGACAATTGCACGTTAGACAATAAATCAGATTTTTTGTGCCACACGTAGCCCAGGATTTGAGCTTAAAAGCTCTTTTATTATGGAAATTAGTAATCATGGGTTGTGTGTTGATAAATTTACAGATTGAGCAGTGGCCACAAGGGCTCGTATGTAAAATTGAGGTATTATGTTTTACTTTCACTCTGTGGTCTGTATTGACCAGCAATTGTTTCAAATTTTGGGGGGTTTTGTGCGCAATAAAGGGGGTTCCAATCCTAGAATAGAATTAATAATCGGCCAGATCTTACGGACCATATTACTAATCTGTTTAGCATGAGGTGTGTATGTGAGGGGCCAGATAATACAGTCTGGGGTAGGCTGAGATTGAGTGGTAAGGAGTTGTGAGCGTGGTATTTTATTAATTTTGTGGTAAGCATCCGTAATGACAGAGTCGGGGTATTCTCTCTTTCTTAAATTAATTCTGAGTGTTGATGCTGATTTCATTAAATTCTCTTCTCGAGTAGAGTTACGTTTTAGGCATACTAACTGGGAGAACGGTAAATTATTACGTAATGAATGTGTGTGGAATGACGTGTAATGTAGGAGGGAATTACGTGTAGTGGGTTTGATGTAATTCTTTACTTTCAAGGTATTATTATCATTGAAAACCATAAGATTCAAAAAGTTAATTTCATGATCACTATGTTCAAATGTGAAAGTTATTTGTTCATTCCAAGAGTTGAAAAAAGTGCTAATATCATTTAAATTCCCTTCAGACCCCAAAATAAAAAAGACATTGTCTATAAAACAGTAGTAATGCCTAATGGCTGCAGTAACCTCATTGTCAGAATACAAAAAATGATATTCTAGCTCGGACATAAATAAATTTGCAATTGTAGGGGCAAATGTTAGGCCCATAGAAATACCACCTTGTTGAATAAAGAAATCACCATCAAACATAAAATAATTGTAATCAAACACAAGATCCACAATTTCTAATAGAACGAAAATCGGAGGATTGTGTGGTTTTGGTCTCAGATCTAGCAGGCGGTGGACGATAGTCCTTGCCAGAGGTAAAGAAATATTTGTGTACAATGAGACTATGTCTGCAGTAACTAATAGATCAGTAGAGTTAAGTTGCAAACAGTCCACTTTGGAAATAAAATCTCCAGTGTCTTTAATATAGGATGTGGAGTGTAATACAAATGGTTGTAAAAAGTAGTCCAAATAGATGGCCAAAATTGCAAGAGACTGTTGGTAGCGGCTACAATTAGAATTCAAAGAGGTCGGATTTTTAAATGAATTTTTGGCAATAAATAAAATTTAGAAATTGATGGATTCAAATTAATCAAAGAATCTGCCATTTTAGATGAGATGTAGCCCATTTCAACTCCTGTCTGGATTGTATGAATGATAGTATTTTGAAAAACTTTGGATTTTGAGGAATAGGACGATAATAATTAGTATTAGAAAGTTGTTTTCTAGCTTCGTCCATATAATCCTTACGGTTTAATACCACTAATCCCCCAATAAGAATATTGAACTTATTCTGCCACTTTGGCTCCTGTTTTGTTTGTTTGCTGATCTTAGAAGAACCACTACGCTCTTTTGTTTGTCACCTAAGATTGCTACAACAAAGATCCAAACTTGGTTTTTTTATTATTGTTTATTATTATTATATAAATGGTGTGTACTGATAATCAAACATAACAAGAAGAGGCCTATTATTTTTGTTATTGTTATTATTTATTACTTCTGCTACGTATTATGATTGCTATTATTACTAATTATTTGTATTATCATTGTCATTGTCATCATTTGTTATTTTTACTTACTATTATTGCTATTATTATTACTTATTATTTCTATTATCATCATTATTTCTATTATTATTACTACTTATTGCTATTATTACTACTTATTATTGCTATTATTGCTATTACTACTACCGGTACGTATTATTACCGCTTAGTATTTCTATTATTACTACCTATAATTATTGCTATTATTGCTCCTACTTGTTGCTGTTATTATTACTATTATTACTGCTTATTATTGCTATTGTTACCAACCTTTATTGTTATTATTGCTATTTATTGCAATTATTATATTATTGCTATTACTACAACTGCTGCTTATTATTACTACTTATTTCTATTATTACTTATTGTTATTACTCTTATTTATTGCTATTATTGTCATTGTTACTTCTACTACTTATTATTGCACTTATTATTATTCTATTGCTACATATATTATATTGTGCTTCTTCTTCTTTTGGGACCCCTCTGCTAAGGCTTTCCGACCACATCCCGGTTTCTTGTTAGAAATGGCAACTTTCTACAAGCCTCCTATACTAGTAATTTATTAAGTACATAATTCAGATTGTTCAGTGTGTTGTATATGTGTGTATTGGTATGCAGTTTCCCTTAGCTCTGTGTTGTGGGAGACCATGTGATCAGATCTGGGACTGTTCAGGACTTTCAGACTAGATAGAAACTCTATTAGACTCTCAGATCGGAGAGATGCTTTAGCATTTGGACTGTTGATTATCAGAAAAGATGCCCTGTGTTACCGGCACAGAGAAACTACTTCAAATCCTATCTGTAACTGGACTGATAAGCAATGTACCTGTATGCTGAATACATGAAGTTCGTGAGTTAGCCAATTATGCTACTTTGAAAGATGTCTACATATTATGTCTCTTGAGGGCATGATTTAAAGGCAAGATGTTTTAAGGGAGAGTAGAAGTTTTTTGGGCAACTGTAATAACACTTCTGAAACTCTGCTCTCTCTCTCTCTCTCACGCTCTCTCTCTCTCTATATATATATATATGTTTGTGGGCATTGGCATATCTTTGTCCCTAACAGTTCAAATAGACATCTAGGTATATCAGTTTAACAGCTGAGAAACCTAATTGCCTTGCATGAATATGAGTGGATATATTTACCACTAAGGAGAAAGTTGACTCAGGCGAGTTTTTAACTTCTTGTGTCTTTCCTTCCCCCTTTCCTTCCTGTGTAGATCGTGAACCTAATAGAGGAGACAGGCCACTTCAACGTGACAACCACCACCTTCGACTTTGACCTCTTCTCCCTGGACGAGAGCACCGTCCGCAAGCTGCAGAGCTACCTAGAGGCCGTCACTACGTGACCTCCTGCCCCACAGAAAGACCCCAAACCCCTCTCTTTTTTAAAAACATAAACAAACAAACATAGATGTAGCCCCGATTCCGGATCATCCTTCCTTCCCTTCCTTTGGATCAATGGACCCTCTTTGGGCTGAAAACCATTGGAAACGGGCCGCCGTCCGGATCCTTTCCCGGCCGTTTACCCATAGTTTCTGGTTCAGGAAGAAGATGCGCCAAAAAGGACCGTCATGGCTTCTCCGTCCAAAGCTGGACCTTCCTTTTGGTCACTTCCTGGGGTCAAAGGCCCCTTCCTCCCCCCCCCCCCCCGCTTGTAAGGACTATTGTATGCTGTCGATTTTATATATATTATTATATATATATATTATATATATATATGTTAACGGTGTCAGAAAAGGGCCTCATTGGGCCCCACAAGGATGGCATTGATGCGCCTTTTTACAGAAAAAACAAAAAAACAAAACAAAACAGTGACCAGTTGTTTGATGGTTCAGGAAGTCTCTTTTGGTAAGAAATAATCATAATGATGATGAAGATACTGTCAGTGTTGGGACGACCCTTGTATTATATTATATATATTTTAACCCCTCTATGTTTTGCTTTCCTTCTCTTTGAAAAGCCGAAAAATTTCCTCGGCAAGCTGGCCAACTGTCAGGAAGGGTTCAAATAGTCTCTTCCAATGATAGAAATCAAAGCTCGTATTGCTATAATAACAATAGCAAGTTGTCCATCTGTCGGGAGGGTTTAAATGTTGCCTTCGAACCCTAGAAATATTTTAAAGAAGTTATAATACTAATAATCATAATCTCAACCTCCTTCTAATTTCTCCATTCATACAACAGTCTGCCATTTTATGAATGAGATAATAATAGATCCCATTGTGACATGAATGAGTGAATGGCCATTGATTGAATGAGGGACCTTTGGGAAAGGAAACATTGGAAGGAATGAAATGAAATTTCATATTAATAATAATAATAATAATAAATATTAATAATATAATAATCATATTATATAATAATATTGTTATATAATATTACCATTTTATCACATATCATCCAGTGTATTTTCTTCCCCTGATGCTGCTAAAAGAAACTGCAGCTGGATGGAGGACGAAGCCAATTTTAAAAAATCAATTTATAACCGGAAATGAATAGTATTTAGGTTATATAAGAAAACAAACAAAAACAATGTCAATTAATAATAATTATTATGATAGGTATATCATAGAATCTTAAGAGTTGGAAGGGACCCCCAAAGGCCATTCAGTTCATCCCCCTTCTACCAAGCAGGAAGATAGAATTACTATATTATTATTATTAATATTATTATCATCTCTCCTTCTTTTCCTTCGGTTTGATGGACCCTCTTTGGGCCGAAACCCATTGGAAACGGGTTGCTGTCTGGATTCTATCCTGACCTACTATCCATAGTTTCTGGATTGGGAAAAGGAATGCCAATTAATAATTATGTCTTATTAACAGGAATTGTTTGTGTGTTTTTATATGTCCCAGAACAAAAAGAATATAGGAGAGATTGCACTCCGAAAAGCAGCGAACAGAACATGTACTTAGGAAATCCTCTCTCTTTTCTTTATTTTTTTTCTTCCTACTAAGAAGGTATTAAATACCAAGGATCAGAGGATATTAAAATAATAAAAAGTTAATAATAAACATTGGAAATAATAATGTTTTTAAGTGGAGGGAAGGGCATTGGGGGAGGAAAGGGAGGTCGGGAAGAAAGAAGAAAGGGAAAGTGTTTTGTCATAAGTTATGATGGGATTGTTTTGAGGAATTTGTCCTGACTTTTTTTAGCCTCTTTCTTTTGTTCTCTCTCATATATATATATATATATATATATATATATATATAATGAAAGCGAAGAGGAAAAAAAGGAGAAAAATGTGAAATAAAGGTGAGAGAGTCACAAGCGACTTGTGTGGTGTTCTCTTCTTAAAGTGCCAGACGGTTTGAATCCTTGTTCATTCATAATAATAATACATTGTGTGTGTATATATATACACAACACACATAATATGCTAGGTTGGGTACCTGGTGTTGCCTGGGTTATTTGAAAAAGTCAATGTTTTAATTGTACATAATGCATAAGGTTGTGAGTGAACTACGATTCCCATCATGCCAGGTTAACCCTGAGAAACTCCATCAGTACTTCAAGTTTGTTATGTTGGGCAAGTTTGCTCTCGATCAGGGGTGGGCAATTACCGGCCCTCCAGGTGTTTTGGACTTCAACTTCCAGAAATCCTAGCCAGTTTACCAGCTGTTAGGATTTCTGGGAGTTGAAGTCCAAAACACCTGGAGGGCCGGTAATTGCCCACCCCTGCTCTAGAGGCATCATTGGTGGGTTCAGTGTGCTCCCTGGCTGTAGGGTAAACTTAAACTACAACTCCAAGTATAGTGGGTCAGTCCCCTCAAACGTTTCCAGTAGTGGTCAAACGCTTCCAAGTGTGGCCCAGGTCCATTGGTGGAAGTCAAGGAGTTTCGCTGTTTGTGGGTGAACTACAACTCCCAGAAAGGAAGGCCAGTTCCCCTCAAACCTCTCCAGTAATCAAATTTCAGCATATCACGTATGTGTGCCAAGTTTGGTTCGGATCCATCGGTGTTTGGGTTCATAGTGTGCTCTGGATGTAGGTGAGCTACAACTTAATATAAATCCCTCCAGTATGTTTTGTTGGTCATGGGGGTTCTGTGTGCCACGTGAGTTCCAGGTCCATCGTTGGTGGAGTTCAGAGTGCAGTTCTTGGAACTCCACTATACATCCCAGGACCTACAATTCCTATAATTCCTGGTGAATTCTTCCCAAACCTCTCTAGTATGTTCAGTTTCTGATCAATTCCTCTGCTGTGTGCCATAGGAAAGGGTTAGGGGAGAGGCACACCAATGGAGAGACGCAGAAAAACTGGGATATTTGGGATGGAGGAAACACATAAACTCTAGGATGAAATGGCACCCCAGCCACATGCATGCATATTTTCACTTTTATTATGTGTATAGATAGAAAATAGATATATTACGATAATAATATATATAATATAATATGTTAACCTTGAGCGAGTCACACTCGGCATCAGAGGAACCAATCCAATAAAATGTCAAAATTGTGTGTGTGTGTGTGTGTGTATGTGTGTGTATATATATATACTAGCTGTACCCGCCACGCGTTGCTGTGCCCTATTTAGGAGATGCGAGGAAGTCTGAGTATGTAAGGGTTGCAATTGTTGTTAGTGATGGTGTTGTTGGGGCCATGGCTGTGTCGTTGTGGGTTGTTCTGGTGGGTGGGATGTTGAAGTCCTGGGGAGTTGTTGGTGTGTGGTGTTGCTGGCGTTCTGCATAGCTTGTGGATATGCAATGTTTTTTGTCTTTCCGTCTGCTGTGTTGATGTAGAGGTTGATGCTTGTGTGGTTGGAAGTGAGTGGAGGTACTTGAAATACCATTATCCATGGTGTGTCCTCCTCTGAACTGCAGTCGGATGGAGTGTGGGTCATGGGGGGCATTGTGTGCCAAGTTTGGTCTTTATCGGTCTTGGTTCTGGGCCACAGTGGTCTGTGGGGAATGATGGGTTGTGAAGTAGTACAAATCCCATTATCCATGGAGGTACTTCAAGTCCCATAATCCATGGTCCACCCTCCTCCAAACTAGTAGAATGTAGTGTGGGTCATAGGGGCTCTGTGTGCCAAGGTTGGTTACTGTAAATTCAGGCCATACACAATGTCTCATGAGCTGAGGCCTAGTCAGGAACAGCAAGTTAATGAAGCCTTACTGTCAATTCAGGCCATACAAAATGTGCAATGAGCTGAGGCGTAGTCGGGAGAATCAAGTTAATGAAGCCTTACTGCCAATTCAGAGCGTAAACAGCATTCCATTAAGTTTGCTACAAACATACCTTGCTTGAGGCCTATTTCTGTTGGCAAGTTTGGTGTTTCTGCGTTGTAAGGTTTCTCTGTTTGGGACGGTCGTTCCATGACGACTCTTCCTTTATATATATAGATAACAATCACATAATAACATTGCAAATCTTGCCCAGAACATACCATAATAATAATAATATATTACTATTTGATCTATGCACATCATAAAAGTGGAAATCTGTATGTGTGTATGTGGCTGGGTGCCTACATACACAGACAAGCTCCCACTTCTACAAACTGCTATATCTCCCACCACTCAGGAGACACCAATGGTCCTCCCTCCAATGATACGTATTACAGGTTATAGTGAGCACCATGAGCATGTCCAAGAGTCCTGCCAGTGTTCTCCAGAAACGCCATACTGCCCACCACTCAAGTGAAGGCTTTCAGACAGGGACTATTTCATTCTAGACTTAAGTGTTTCCTCCATCACAGACATCCCAGTGCTTTTTACTCTCTCCATTGGTATGGAATTTGCATGACCCTGCCCACTGCCTCTCCGTTAACCCGTTCCTATTCTTTTCTGTGGCACATAGCAAACAGAAGTTTGGGTGACTGACACAACATGATGGAAGTTGTAGTTCACCCTGCACCAAGACAGAGTGCACCAAGACCCCCACCGACAATGGATCTGGACCACATTTGGCACACAGAACCCCCATGACAAACGCAACATACTGGAGGACTTTGGGGAGATTTATAGGAGTTGATGTTCAACTACATCCAGAGAGCACTGTGAACCCAAAAAAAGAAGGATCTGGACCAAACTTGGCACCCATACCTGATATGCCCAAATAATACTAGTGGCTGTTAGTGGGAATTACCTTTTGACATTTTGGAGTTGTAGGTACTGGAATTTAAAGATCACCTGCAATCAAAGGGCACTTTGAATCCCACCAAAGATGGACCTGTACCACATTTGGCACAAAACCCCAATGACCAACAAAAATATTGGAAGCCTTTGGAGGGAATTCACCTTGATTTGGGAGAGTTGTAGTTCACCTACATCCAGAGAGCGCCATGCCCCAAACATGGCTGATATGTCAAAATCTGAATACTGGAAGGGATTTACCTTGATTTTTGGAGTTGCAGCTCACCTACAGCCAGAGAAATTGTGAGCCTCAAACTTGGCACACAGAACCCCCATGATCAATTGAAAGTACTGGAGGGGTTTGGTGAGAACCGACCCTCCATTTCTGAAACTTATAGTTCACTTACATCCAAAGACACTGTGACCCCCACTGATGATGGAGCTGAACCAAACTTGGCACACAGAACTCCCATGACCAACTGAACTTATTGGTAGGGTTTGATGGGACAGACTCCCACCCCCTGGACTCATCGCTGAACCTGGAACCCCAGGTGTTGGCAGTGACTGGAGGGGGCACAACAAAGACTTGCGCACCAACTGCACCTGTACCTTGGGAAATCTGACTTGGTCACGGTTGTCCACACACTTGTTGCATCCCGTTTAGATTACTGCAATGGGCTCTGGGAGGCTTGCCCAGATGAGGCAGAAGCCCTAGGAATCCACCAGAGGATTTGGTACCTTGGTGAGCTAGAAATATCCGATTTCCCTTTCCCCAAATAAATCTCACCAAAGTTGAAGCAACAACCACCGAGTTGTTTATTTCATCCCAGCTGAGAAGGATGAAGCCGCAATTCCCTTGCCTGCAAAGCTGACATACCCCGTGCGTGCAATACAGCATATTTTATAGACAAACAGGACTGTCAGAATTCAAATTTCCCGCTCCCCGCCCCTCCACCGGCTTCGCATTGATTGGATGGAATCTTCAGCCAGCTGGGAAGCGCTGCTGGCTTGGTCGTGCCTCAGCCAACCAAGAGCCAGCACTGCTTTCTCATTTTGGCCAATGACGGGAGAAGGCAGGCCGGGCAGGAAACCATGAACTCGAGGAAATGCTTGAGTGGATTATTGAGTTTTGATGTGTGTCCGCTTGCCCGTGATAGCAGAAATGCCCTCAAACAGGCTGGTTGTATTGTCCTGGTGTGAGTCAATAAACATCTGGGTCTGACAGGAATGTCGGACCCGGTAAGCTTTAATCCACGTTATTGTCAGTTGATCTTGCGTTGAGTTTCGGTCCCAAGGAAATGAAGACAAAGGAGGTGAGGCAGATTGTGACAGCCCCGCTTTTCGAAGGCAAGGAAGTCATTTTGTTGGATAATGGGGGATCACCAGGGGACAAAAGGAAATCAGATGGCCAGTGCTCCGAAGTCTGATTACCTATGTTGCAGCCTTCTATCTCTCCATAGCATTACATTGTGTCTTTTACTGCCTCAAACTAATCCAAATTATGAATTCACCCTTTTCCGGGCCGCAGATGCTTTCCTCCATGGAGGGGGCTACTCCGAGACCCAGGGGAAGACATCAGCTGTCTATTGTCCATGCAAGAGGCTTCTGATTAAACCCAGTATCAGGAATTTCCTGGCTCAAGAATGTGAGTTTCCCCTGAGCCAGGGTGTATGCTGGTTTCACAAAGCGGTGGTATTTCACACATAACTCCAACTCTGTTACACTTGCACTGGCTTCCAACGGAATTCTGGGCCCTGTTTTAAGTTGTTGGTTCTAACTTTTAAGGCGCTTGATGGTCAGGGGCCAGCATATCTCAGAAACCGCCTCTCCCCTCTTCGCCGCTAGTGGTCGCCACGACTCCTCCAACTAAACTTACTGTATGTTCCAGGCCCTAGGGAAGTACGTCTCGAGAGCACAAGATGCAGGGCCTTCTCCATCTCTGCCCCTGTCTAGTGGAACTCCTTGCCTCCCCACTTGAGGGCCATGCGTGACCTCCGACCCTTTGCTCAGGCACTCAAGACCTGGCTTTTTAGCAGAGCTTTTCATGTCTAATGCAGTCTATTTGGTATTGTGTGTTTTTAATGCAATTGTTTTATGTAAATCGCCTGGAGCATTTTAATGGAGGGCGATTAACAAGTGAGAAACTGATGATCATGATGATGATGATATATTCCTATGCTCCTATTCCTATATATGAGGTTGAATGAAAAGTAATGCCTCCACCTTCGTAACTCAACAGATGGCAGTACTGGTATGTGGCAGGTACTGGCTTGTTCAGTAGATTCTCCTCTACAGTTCCATTTTGGCGGGAAGCCTCAGCATTGAACGGTTGTGTTGTTAAAGTGCAAAGTATGGGACCCTGTGCAGACGGTCGGTCAATGCGGCTTAAGCAACGTGCAGTCCTTGAATTCTTGACAGCAGAAGGTGTCACCCCAAAGGAGATTCATCAGAGAATGCAAGCTGTTTATGGTGATTGTGTTGATGTGAGTACTGTGCGTTGTGGGGCGAGTAAGTTTAAAGATGCTGAGGTGGGAACATCTGACTTGTGTGACAATAAAAGAGTTGGATGTCCTGTGACAGCAACCACCAAGTTTCACAAGCAAAAGATTGACAGATTGATTCAGGATGATCGTTGTATCACTCAGAGAGAAATTTCAAGCATAATCGGCATTTAACAAGAATGTGTGGGTCACATTATTGCTTTGCTTGGCTATCGGAAGATCTGTGCATGATGGGTACCCAGGATGCTGACGTCTGAAATGAAAGCACACAGACTTGAAATTTGCCAGAAAGTCCTCTTGCGTTATGCGAATGACGGTGACGCCTTTGTCCATTCATTTGTGACAGGAGACAAAACGTGGGTGCACCACTACGACCCGGAGACAAAGCATCAGTCTATGGAATATCGACACAGACTCGCCCCAGAAAAAGAAATTCAAGACATAGCCATCAGCTGGAAAAATCACGGCAACAGTGTACTGGGATGCAGATGGTGTTATCCATGTAGATTTCCTTGAATGTGGAGCAATTCAGAGTGTTACATCACAACGCTGCGAACTTTGAAACGATGGCTAACAAAGGTCCGAAGGAAAAGGGAAATGTTTTCCTGCAGCATGACAATGCCAGACTACACACTTCACATGCCATCACAGCAGAACTTCAGAGACGGGATCTCACCACCGTACGGCATCCTCCATACAGTCCAGATTTAGCACCGCCTGACTTCTATCTGTTCCCGATAATGAAAGAAGATCTGCGGGGACATCATTCTGCTTCTGATGAAGACGTTGAGAGAACTGTGAGACGCTGGTTGCGGAAACTGAGTCTCGGTTTCAGAAAACTTGCTAATCATTGGCAGAAATGTACCCAATTGTCTGGTGATTATGTGGAAAAGTGAATAGTGGTCGTTAAAGAGCACATTCTCAGGATTATTTCCGCGTTGGATTTATTAAAATATTCCCATCCAAATCCAAATAACGAAGGTGGAGGCATTCAACCCTCGTATTGTTATTATATCATGTTTTAGTATTATGTATCATATATATATATACTAGCTGAGGACCCGGCGGTGCCCGGGGTTTATGAGGAAGGCATTGTGTGCCAAGGTTGGTTCCTATTAGATGTTTATGTGGCTTGCAGTGGTCTCAGGAACTTAGTGAAGGTTGAGTGTGCCTAGTCAGGTTGGGAAGCCTTACAATATCCCATGAGCTTGAGTGCCTAGTCAGGAACTTAGTGAAGGTACAATAGTCCATGAGCTGAGGCCTAGTCAGGAAAATCAAGTTGAGGAAGCCCAACAATATCCCATGAGCTGAGGCCTAGTCAGGAAAATCAAGTTGAGGAAGCCTAACAATATCCCATGAGCTGAGGCCTAGTCAGGAAAATCAAGTTAAGAAAGCCTAACAATATCCCATGAGCTGAGGCCTAGTCAGGAAAATCAAGTTAAGAAAGCCTAACAATATCCCATGAGCTGAGGCCTAGTCAGGAAAATCAAGTTAAGGAAGCCCAACAATATCCCATGAGCTGAGGCCTAGTCAGGAAAATCAAGTTAAGGAAGCCTAACAATATCCTAGTCATGAGCTGAGGCCTAGTCAGGAAAATCAAGTTAAGGAAGCCTAACAATATCCCATGAGCTGAGGCCTAGTCAGGAAAATCAAGTTAAGAAAGCCTAACAATATCCCATGAGCTGAGGCCTAGTCAGGAAAATCAAGTTAAGGAAGCCTAACAATATCCCATGAGCTGAGGCCTAGTCAGGAAAATCAAGTTAAGGAAGCCTAACAATATCCCATGAGCTGAGGCCTAGTCAGGAAAATCAAGTTAAGGAAGCCTAACAATATCCCATGAGCTGAGGCCTAGTCAGGAAAATCAAGTTAAGGAAGCCTAACAATATCCCATGAGCTGAGGCCTAGTCAGGAAAATCAAGTTAAGGAAGCCTAACAATATCCCATGAGCTGAGGCCTAGTCAGGAAAATCAAGTTAAGGAAGCCTAACAATATCCCATGAGCTGAGGCCTAGTCAGGAAAATCAAGTTAAGAAAGCCTAACAATATCCCATGAGCTGAGGCCTAGTCAGGAAAATCAAGTTAAGGAAGCCTAACAATATCCCATGAGCTGAGGCCTAGTCAGGAAAATCAAGTTAAGAAAGCCTAACAATATCCCATGAGCTGAGGCCTAGTCAGGAAAATCAAGTTAAGGAAGCCTAACAATATCCCATGAGCTGAGGCCTAGTCAGGAAAATCAAGTTAAGGAAGCCTAACAATATCCCATGAGCTGAGGCCTAGTCAGGAAAATCAAGTTAAGGAAGCCTAACAATATCCCATGAGCTGAGGCCTAGTCAGGAAAATCAAGTTAAGGAAGCCTAACAATATTCCATGAGCTGAGGCCTAGTCAGGAAAATCAAGTTAAGGAAGCCTAACAATATCCCATGAGCTGAGGCCTAGTCAGGAAAATCAAGTTAAGGAAGCCTAACAATATCCCATGAGCTGAGGCCTAGTCAGGAAAATCAAGTTAAGGAAGCCTAACAATATCCCATGAGCTGAGGCCTAGTCAGGAAAATCAAGTTAAGGAAGCCTAACAATATCCCATGAGCTGAGGCCTAGTCAGGAAAATCAAGTTAAGGAAGCCTAACAATATCCCATGAGCTGAGGCCTAGTCAGGAAAATCAAGTTAAGGAAGCCTAACAATATCCCATGAGCTGAGGCCTAGTCAGGAAAATCAAGTTAAGGAAGCCTTAATGAGCTGAGCCTAAGGAAGCCTAACAATATCCCCATGAGCTGAGGCCTAGTCAGGACAATCAAGTTAAGGAAGCCTAACAATATCCCATGAGCTGAGGCCTAGTCAGGCCTAGTCAGGAAAATAAAGTTAAGGAAGCCTAACAATATCCCATGAGCTGAGGCCTAGTCAGGAAAATCAAGTTAAGGAAGCCTAACAATATAATAATAATAAGCCTAACAATATCCCATGAGCTGAGGCCTAGTCAAGAAAATCAAGTTAAGGAAGCCTAACAATATCCCATGAGCTGAGGCCTAGTCAAGAAAATCAAGTTAAGGAAGCCTAACAATATAATAATAATAATAATAATAACTTTATTATTTGTGAGTCGCCCTCCACCCCTGGTGCTCCGGGCGACTTACATCATTTAAAAACCCTAAATGCATCAATTTAAAAACATAGGTACAAAGCGCCAGAAAGGCTCAGTCTCCAAACGTCCGATCAAACCCCAAATGCCTGGCAAAAGAGCCAGGTTTTCAGGTCAGACAGGAATCTGATTGGGGCCGATGTGGCCCTGAGAGCAGGCGGAAGGGTGTTCCAGATCATGGGAGCCACCACGGAGAAGGCTCTCCGACGGGTCTCCGTCAGCCGGGCCTCTCACCCCGGGATGGCTATACGGTCACCATTTATGGCGCGCGCTGGCCTTTCGCGGCGTTGGTCTGTCAGCCGACGCCCAAATAAGCTGGCCCAATTTTATGCCGTGCTTTAAAGGTTAGCGCCATAAGTTTGTAGATCACTCTGAACTCTGTGGGCAGCCAGTGAAGATCTTTTAGAATTGGATAGATATGGTTCCTGACTGATGCCCCAGAGATGAGTCTGGCCGCTGCGTTCTGAATGAGTCTCAGCCTCCGGGTTGTGGACAGAGGTAGGCCCGCATATAGGGCATTGCAATAATCAAGACGCGAGACGACGGTGGCATGTATCACGGTTTTCAGCGCCTCTGGTGGTAGGTAGGGGGCCAACCGTCGGGCCCTACGAAGATGGAAAAAGGCACCCTTGGCTGCGGCCTGGGTCTGGGCTTCCATCGTCAGTCTCTCGTCCAGGATCACTCCCAAGCTCTTCACCGCCGGAGCGGGGACAGGGGCTCGCCTTCAAAGAGTGGCAGTGGTGAGTGAGGGTCGGGTCGGCCCGGCCAGAGGATCTCCGTTTTTGCCGGGTTGATTTTGAGCCTATATGCTCTGAGCCAGCTTGTCACTGCTCTCAGCCCTTGGCTGAAGCTATCCGGCACCGACGACATCCCTGGGTCGAGCTTCAGCAGCAGCTGTGTCTCGTCGGCGTACTGGTAGCAGCAGAAACCATGGCTCCTAGCAATACTGGCCAGGGGCTGAACGTAGATGTTGAAAAGGGTGGGAGATAGGATGGCACCCTGGGGAACCCCACACTCCAACCCGCATTTCCTAGAGACCTGGCCCTGCCACTCGACCCGCTGCGAGCGGCCCCGTAGGAACGACCCCAGCCAGGTTAGAGCCTTGTCCTGGATCCCGGAGGCAGCCAGGCGATGGAGCAGCAGGTCATGGTCAACAGTGTCGAAGGCCGCGGTTAGATCCCATGAGCTGAGGCCTAGTCAGGAAAATAAAGTTAAGGAAGCCTAACAATATCCCATGAGCTGAGGCCTAGTCAGGAAAATCAAGTTGAGGAAGCCTAACAATATCCCATGAGCTGAGGCCTAGTCAGGAAAATCAAGTTGAGGAAGCCTAACAATATCCCATGAGCTGAGGCCTAGTCAAGCAGGTCCCATGAGCTGAGGCCTAGTCAAGAAAACAGTTGAACAATATCGCATGTGCTGAGGCCTAGTCTGGAAAATCAAGTTAAGGAAGCCTAACAATATCCCATGAGCTGAGGCCTAGTCAGGAAAATCAAGTTAAGGAAGCCTAATAATATCCCATGAGCTGAGGCCTAGTCAGGAAAATCAAGTTAAGGAAGCCTAACAATATCCCATGAGCTGAGGCCTAGTCAGGAAAATCAAGTTAAGGAAGCCTAACAATATCCCATGAGCTGAGGCCTAGTCAGGAAAATCAAGTTAAGGAAGCCTAACAATATCCCATGAGCTGAGGCCTAGTCAAGAAAATCAAGTTAAGGAAGCCGAACAATATCCCATGAGCTGAGGCCTAGTCAAGAAAATCAAGTTAAGGAAGCCGAACAATATCCCATGAGCTGAGGCCTAGTCAGGAAAATCAAGTTAAGGAAGCCTAACAATATCCCATGAGCTGAGGCCTAGTCAGGAAAATCAAGTTAAGGAAGCCTAATAATATCCCATGAGCTGAGGCCTAGTCAGGACAATCAAGTTAAGGAAGCCTAACAATATCCCATGAGCTGAGGCCTAGTCAGGAAAATCAAGTTGAGGAAGCCTAACAATATCCCATGAGCTGAGGCCTAGTCAGGAAAATCAAGTTAAGGAAGCCTAACAATATCCCATGAGCTGAGGCCTAGTCAGGACAATCAAGTTAAGGAAGCCTAACAATATCCCATGAGCTGAGGCCTAGTCAGGACAATCAAGTTAAGGAAGCCTTTCTGTCCATTTTGGGCCTGGTTTGTGTTTTATAGGGGCTTTAGTGTTGTTTGGAAAGTGAATGACGTGAAGGTTCTGCAAATCCCATCATTCGTGGCCCCTCCTGCCCTAAACCACACCAGGTAGTGAAGTATATATTATATTTACAGTCAGGCATGTAGCCGGGGGGGCTAAGGGGCTTCAGCCCCCGAAATTCTCAGGGTGGTCTGTGAAAAGGCCTTACTGGTGCATTATTTAAACTGTTATGTTTATTCATATCATGATCTGATCACCATGCTCATTATATCCCACATTAATGGGGTTATTGGGATAACAATACAAAAGGTTTGCTAGGGTAGACCCTCTTCCACCCAGTCTCAGCCCCCCCCCCCTGAATCAAAATCCTGGCTACGGCCCTGTATACAGTATGTATAATATACATATATATGTATATTATTTATTACTTTTATGAATATTGGTCGCCTGTTTGCCAAGTTTGGTCCTGATCTGTCAGTGCTGAGGGCCTCAGTGGCTGACTGCCTGAGGCCTTTCCCTTTCCCTCTGAGTCACTTTAGAATGTTTGAATGTGCTTGGCCATTTGGGGGCAGTTATGCAAATTCCATTTCAGTGGCAACCAATCCCCTCTGTCTGGGGCCGTAGAATGTTGGATTTCTGAGGCTGGCCAGTTAGAGTCCGTTATGCAAATAATCCCGCAATGGCAGCCAATCGAAATGCTGGCACATATTCCTCCGGTCGCTCGGTCGCACCACCGCAAACACTGACTTTTATTATATGTAATAGATAGATAGATAGATATACACAGCTCCTCCCACTTGCTGGCCCTGGGATATTTGGGTACGTCAATCACTCCAAACCAAAACTTTATTACGGTCACAGACCAGCACAAAGCGGGCACAAGCGCCCTAAGAGGAGAAGGACAACTCCCCAGTAAACAGTTATTTAAAATCAGACTAGAAATCAGTATAAAAATATATTTTAAGAGACAGGATATTGTTGCCTCAAATTATGGCCCACTAGAGCGTGTCAATCACTCCACTCCTTCCTTCCCTCCCTCCCTGAAAGGTCAATGACTGCGAGTAAGCCCTGGCGGATGAATGAATGAGTCTGAGGAGGCGTGGCCTTTCCCGCCCGGCCGGCCAATCAGAGCGGCCGGCCCCGCCAAGCCACGCCCCCTGGGCAGCTCCCGCCATTGAAATAAAACCCGCCGGCCTTCTTTCTTTCTCTTCGTTTGCTTTCTGAAGCAGGTGAGAGGGATTGCATGGACAGCAATGGGATTCGGGTGGTTTGAACTGGAAATGGCAGGAAAAGAGGCCAAAATAGGAACGCATTGGCCTGTGTGGGCTTGCTTTTTCCTTTTGTCCCCAAAATAAGCATTTCTCTTCTTGCCTTATATGCATTTATTATTATTAATTTATTTCATTATATACTTTATGTTATTTATTTATTTACATTATTGTTTTATTTATTTTATAATTTATTTATTATATATTATATATTTTTATTATATATTTTGTATTGTATTATACAGTAGTATTGTATATTACATGTTTTATATTGTATTATATTGTTATATATATACACATTATATTAAATTAAATATAGCACATATGTATTATATATTGTATTGTGTCTATGTGTATTATATTTATATTGTATTATATATATTGTATTATATTAATTATATTATAGTACATGTGTAATATATTGTATTGTGTATATATATGTATTATATTAATAGTAATATTGTATATTATATTTATGTTTATATTGTATTATATATATATTATAGTAGTATGTAGTTATATTATAGTATATATTTATTATATATAGCATATCATATGTATTTTATATAATATATACAAACACATTTATGATACACACATACATATATATATTGCATTATATTAAATATATTATAGTACATGTGTAATATATATTGTATTGTGTATATATATGTATTATATTAATATTCATATTGTATATTATATTTATGTCTATATTGTATTATATATATTATAGTAATATGTAGTTATCATAGTATATATTTATTATATAGCATATCATATCATATGTATTATATATATTATATACAGTATACAAACACATTTATGATACACACATACATATATATTGTATTATATTAAATATATTATAGTACATGTGTAATATATTGTATTGTGTATATGTATTATATTAATATTGTATATTATATTTATGTTTATATTGTATTATATATATATTATAGTAATATGTAGTTATCATATTATAGTATATATTTATTATATATAGCATATATCATATGTATTTTATATATATTATATATACAAACACATTTATGATACACACATACATATATATATAGTATTATATTAAATATATTATAGTACATGTGTAATATATATTGTATTATGTGTATATATGTATTATATTATATATATTGTATTATAGTATATTATATAATAACACAAATGTATTATATACTATATATATACCAAACCATTTATAATACAAACACATACATATATATACACACACTTATTCAGACATATATGCATTTATGATATCTCTCTTTATATATATACACACACACATACATACACATGGCACAGAGAAAGAGATAAAGTTTTTCTTCTCATTCAGGCCAATATGTGGCTTTCCCTTTCTCATTCTTTTTCCTTCTTTCCTCTCTCTCCTTCTCCCTTTCTTTTTCTCTTTTTTTTCTGTCTCTTTTTCTGTCTGCCTGCGATATTGGCTCACCTGAGAGCCTCCCATTGGCTGAGCAGCCAGGCCTGATCAGAGCACTGGCAAGAGCATTATTTATTGCACATTGTCTTTGCGCAACGGAGCCAAACCGAATCTTGCAACCCCATTGGAATGCATGGCGACAGAGGATACAGAGTTTGCAGCCTTGGCTCCACCGTGTTTACCTTTTCCCCAACTTTGTCCTGTCAAACCTTGGTCATGGCCTATGACTGCATTCCATTCGCATTAAAGGCATCCCTCACTAACCTTATTATGATTATCAGAATACTTTCCTAGCTAGACACCGAGGGAGAGTGTGTGTGCACGTGCATAATAATAATAATTAAAAGGATATTTCCCTAGCTAGACACCGAGGGAGACGAGAATTATTATAATTATGAAAAAGATATTTCCCTAACTAGATGATGATGATTAAAAGGATATTTTTCTAGGTAGACACTTAGCTATTATATTATCACCACCCAAGACCGTCAAGAGGTCTTGAATATTAGGGATATTTTTTATTGATGATATTGTATTATATATATAAATATATATAGTATATTACATATGTTATTAATGTAAAATTAAATTAAATTATTGTAGTAATGATATGGTATAATACTTTATATATATAATTTATATATATATTAGTTTTATTAGTATAAAATATATATTTTATTAATGATACTGTATAATATTTTATATATAATTTATATATATTATGTATATTTATTACTTTTATGAATATAAAATAAAATAATTTTATTAATGATATAACATTTTATTATATAATACATATTATTTATTAATTTTATTAATAATATATATATATATATATATATACACACACACACACACACACACAAAACACACTCACACATACACTGTAAACCAGGATTCAAACACAAGCCTAGCCTTTGGTTCCTGTTTAAAGGAACACACCTTGACCAAACTGACATTTTCTGGCTTGGTTTTGGCACCTGGAATTTTCCATTTAACTCTCGAAAAATGAGATTCAATCTCACTTCCTGGTCCAAAACAATGGGCTTTAGGCCAAATTTGTCCCTTTTATCTTAAATGCGGCCAAATGGAGCCTCCAGCTGAATATTTTCCATAAAGTGACATTTTTGTCAGGCTTTTTCTGCATATTCAAGACCGGTTTTTGCTGAATTTCTTCTTTTTTGTTGTTGAATTTCTCATCAGAGCTAAAGTTTCCTTCGAGTCTGCTTTTTTTGTGGAGAGAATAATGATAAAAAATAAAGATTGCAAGAAATATTTATTTATCGTGTCAGAAGTGAATTGAGAATACAGTTAACATGTATTTAAAACCACAAACAAAGTTTAAAAACTTGGCATTATACTAAATGTCCTTTGACCAGAAGTTGGCCACTTGCATGTGGCAGGGCTCAGGCTGCATTGTAGTAGGTAGTCTGTGGTTTGCTCTTCTCCGCACTCGCATGTCGCGGACTCCACTTTGTGGCCGTTTCTTAAGGTTGGCTCTGCAGCTCGTGGTGCCACAGCGCAGCCTGTTCAGCGCCTTCCAAGTCTCCCCGTCTTCTGTGTCCCCAGGAGGGTATCTCTCACCTGGTCTCAGCCACTGAGTGAGGTTCTGGGTTTTAGCCTGCCACTTTTGGACTCTTGCTTGCTGTAGTCTCTGTAGATTACAGGAAGCTATTTCTTGATTTAAGGTGTTGGCTGATATCTGAACAGAGGATGGACCGAAGATGTTACTGCCTTGATCCTTTCATTATTGGCTGCTATATCCTGGTGGATGTCAGGTGGTGCAATATCGGCTGAACAGTGTAATTTCTCCAGTTGTGTTGGGTGAAGACACCCCGTGATAAAGTGGCATGTCTCATTAAGAGCCACATCCACTGTTTTAGTGTGGTGAGATGTGTTCCATAATGGGCATGCGTACTCAGCAGCATAGTAGCCAAGCGCAAGGGCAGATGTCTCCACTGTGTCTGGTTGTGATCCCCAGGTTGTGTCAGTCAGCCTTCGTACGTATGATATTGTTTCTAGCGCCCACTCTTTGCTTGATATTCAAGCAGTGCTTCTTGTAAGTCTGAGCACAGTCCAGAATGACTCCCGGTATTTGGGTGTGCTGCAATGCTCCAGTGGGATTTCGGTAATTTCCTCAGAGCTCGAGATGCTTGTCTGCTCTTAAGGTGAAAAGCACACCTCTGCGTTTTAGATGGATTAGGAATCAGCTGATTTTCTCTGTAAGAGGGAGTAAGAGCTCCTAAAGCTTCGGAGAACTTCTGCTCAACCTTTTCAAAGTTCCCTCAGAGCACGAGAGAAGCCTCCCCGTAGGATCGTAACACATCTGGGCGTCCCCTGGTCAACGTCTTCGTAGACAGCCGATTCTCTCACACTAGAAGCGACTTGTAGCATGCAACCAATAATATTAATGTATTGTCGAAACCTCACAACCTCTGAGGATGCTTGCCACAGATGCAGGCAAAACGTCAGGAGAGAAAGCTTCTATCTAGAACAGTGTTTCTCAACCTGGGGGTCGGGACCCCTGGAGGGGTCGTGAAGGGGTATCAGGGGGGGTCACCAAAGACCACCAGAAAACAGCATTTCTGTTGGTCATGGGAGTTCTGTGTTGGAAGTTTGGCCCAATTCTAACTTCGGTGGGGTTCACAATGTTCTTTGATTGTAGGTGAACTATAAATCCCAGCAACTACAACTTCCAAATGTCAAGGTCTATTTTCCCCAAACTCCACCAGAGTTCACATTTGGGCATGTTGATTTTCATGCCAAGTTTCGTCCAGATCCATCATTGTTTTGAGGCCACAGTGCTCTCGGAATGTAGGTGAACTACAACTCCAAAACTCAAGGTCAATGCCCGCCAAACCTTCCAGTATTTTCTGTTAGTCATGGGAGTTCTGTGTGCCAAGTTTGGTTCGATTTCATCATTGGTGGAGTTCAGAATGCTCTTTGATTGTGGATGAACTTCAAATCCCAGTAACTACGACTCCACCCAATCCCACCATTATTCAAATTTGGGTGTATTGGGTATTTGTATATGTATGTATATAATTTGTATGTAATTTGGTGTTTAAGTTCTTAATAATGTTGTTGTAATAGGTTTTAATTTGTATAGCATTGAATTTTTGCTGTAAGCCGGTCTGAGTCCATCTATAGAAGTGAGAAGGTCGGGGTACAATTTTTTAAAAATAAATAAAATGAATAAATTTGTGCCAAATTTGAATGAAAATACATCCTGCATATCAGATATTTACATTACACTTCATAACAGTAGCAAAATTACAGTTGTGAAGTAGCAACAAAAATAATTTTATGGTTGGGGGTCACTACAACATGAACTGTATTAAGGGGTCATGTCATTAGGAAGGTTGAGAACCACTGATCTAGAACATGGCCATACAATCCGAAAAACCTACAACAACCCATTAATATTAAGGGGTATAAATAAACAATCATAATCATCTCTTTTGTAGAGAGAGAAATAATATAATGATAATAGATGAAAATACAGTAATGTCTGTGCTTGAAGCACGGAGGTAATATATGTAATTATAATAATTATAATGTAATTATAATTGTAATATATCATAGTATAGTAAAATACATAATCTCTTGAGAGAAAAAGCAAGGTATAAATAAAAATATATTTAAAAATAATAATAAACCCCTTTTGTAGAGGGAAAAAGGAGGGTATAAACAAAATAATACTAAAATAATTATTAAACATACATAATAAATAAATTTCTTTTGTAGAGAGGAAAAGCAAGATTAATAAACATAGTACACATAAATGATATAATGATAATGCAGATCTGTCTGCTTGAAGCACAAAATAATACCTACTACTAATAAAATATATAATAATAAAATACAATAATATAATATATGTAATTATAATTATAATATATAGTAACATTATAGTAAAAATATAATCTCTTGCAGAAAGAAAAAGCAAGGTAAACATCATAGATGGAAAGTATGGCAGGGCAAGTGCTTTGGGGGAAATGCATTTAAATCAACCTTTGATTTAATGGAGTTTTAGGAGGGATTATATTAAGTATATAACAACAATAATAATCTTTAAATAATTTCAGAGTGAAACCTTGCAAAATGGCAGCGGTGCAGGAGGAAACCATGATTGAAACACATTGGAACCCAGAACGGAACAACTTTTCCACTGAAGAAGCTTCAGTAAATGCTTTGAGCAGGTTGGTGGAATAGCCTTTCATTCCTTCCCTTTCTCTTTAAATTGCAGCCTGGGAATGGAGGGGAATAATAATAGCAATAGCCCAAGACACAGATATGTGTGTGCTTGAAGCCCAGCAATAATAAGATAAGAATTTAATAATATACAAAAAATTATAATATATAAAATATTTTTTCGTGTCAGGAGCAACTTGAGAAACTGCAAGTCGCTTCTGGTATATTATCATTAAATTCAAATTTGTGAGTTGCCACTCCTGGGTGGCTCGGGGCGACTTACAGAAGGCATAATGCAAACATACAACAACACAATAAGCAATACAACAGGGAAGGGGAAAAGGGAGGGGGTATAGGGAAAGTCACAAATACAGTATTAAATATATATAATAAATATATACTAATATATTTTATTTATTTATTTATTTATTGGGGCTTCTTCGCCGCCGACTCCCGGGGGCTCGCGGCGGCTCACAGAGCCAGTGGCACAACGCCACAGGTTAAAACATAAAAACAATTAAAAACAGTTAAAACAATTAAACAGCAAAATGCAATATAACAATTGAGCAGCAGGAGATATCACAGCCCAGAGAGTATAGACGAGGCCTACTGCGAAGGCCTGCCTAAACAAATGAGTTTTGCAGGCCCGTCTAAATGGCAGCAGATCTCTCAGGGCTCTGGCTTCGGCCGGGAGGGCGTTCCATAGTGTGGGAGCTATAATAGAGAACGCCCTCCGGCGGGTCGATGTTAGATGTGCCGACTTTACAGATGGTACTACCAACAGGTTGGCCTCTTCGGACCGAAGTGATCTCGCTGGGCAATATGGGGTGAGACGGTCCCTCAGATACGCTGGCCCCAGGCTGTGTATGGCCTTGAAGGTAAGAACCAGCACTTTGAAGGCGACCCGGTGCTCAATAGGCAGCCAGTGCAGATCCTGCAAAATTGGTGTTATACGGCATCCTGCTGGTGCCCCAGACAGGAGCCGGGCGGCAGTGTTCTGCACCAGCTTGAGCTTCCGGATCGACGACATAGGCAGGCCAACGTAAAGCGCGTTACAGTAGTCTAGCCTTGAGATGACCGTGGCTTGGATCACCGTGGCCAGGTCGCTCCGGGAGGTGGGGGCCAGCCTCCTTGCCTGGCGGAGGTGGAAAAAGCAGCCTTGCTGGCCATGGAGACCTGGGCCTCCATGGTCAGCTGGGAGTCCAACTGGACACCCAGGCTCTTCACAGACGGGCGCTGGATGCAGCGCCGCACCGTCCAGGGTCGGAAGCCGGGCACCCACCCCGCCCGGGCCGCCCAGCCACAAGATCTCCGTCTTCGCGGATTCACCATCAACCTACTGGCTCGCAGCCATCCAGTAACGGCTTCGAGGCAATGTTGGAAATTATCGGGACGGATTCCGGCCTGCCCTCCATCCTCAGAATGAGCTGGGTGTCATCGGCGTACTGATGGCAGACCAGCCCATAACTCCGCACCAGCTGTGCAAGCGGCTGCATGTAGATGTTAAATAATAGAGGGGAGAGAATGGCCCCCTGAGGGACTCCACACACTAATGGGGAGCCCTCGGAGATATATGTATATGTATATTATAATATATAATAATCAGATGCAATAATAAATAAAATATATGTAATTATAATAATTATAATATATAATATAGTAAAATAAATAAATATAATGTAGTATGTAATTATAATAATTTTTGCATATAATAATACAGTACTATATGTAATACTATAAGAACATAAGAACATAAGAAGAGCCATGCTGAATCGGGCCTCAGCCCATCTAGTCCAGCATTCTGTGTCACACAGTGGCCCACTAGTTGTACACAGGGATCTCTAGCAGAAAGGAGGGCAAAACCCTGACCTGCTCCCGACCCCCCACAACCAGTACCCGGGGAAAATCCTGCCTGCCTCCGTCAACACAGAGGTGGCACTTGGATGTCCATTTCAGTAACTACTGATTCCCTTGGTATCCATGAATCTGTCTAATCCTGCCTTGAAGCTGTCCAGGCTGACCGCTGTCACAACCTCCTCTGGAAGTGAGTTCCATAACCCAATGACCCTCTGGGTGAAGAAATATTTCCCTTTATTAGTCCTAACTTTCCTACCTTGGAGCTTTAGGGAGTGCCCCCTAGTCCTAGTGTTGTGTGACAGAGAAAATATTTTTCTCTATTCACCTTTTCTATCCCATGCATGATTTTATACACTTCGATCAAGTCACCTCTTAAACGCCGTCTTTCAAGGCTGAAAAGACCAAGGCGTTGCAACCTGGTTTCATAAGGGAGCTGCTCCATCCCTTGGATCATTCTTGTTGCCCTTTTCTGTACCTTTTCCAGTTCCGTTATATCCTTCTTGAGGTGCGGTGACCAGAATTGTACACAGTACTCCAGATGTGGCCTCACCATAGATTTGTAGAGAGGCAATACAACATTTGATGACCTATTTTCGATTCCCTTCCTGATCATGCCAAGCATAGAATTTGCTTTTTTTTATTGCTGCTGCGCACTGGGTTGACATCTTCATTGAACTGTCCACCAAAACCCCAAGATCCCTTTCCTGGTTTGTCTCGGGAAAGCTTTGACCCCATCAATTTGTAGGTGTAGTTGGGGTTCTTTGCCCCGATGTGCATGACTTTACACTTGTTTAGGTTAAAATGCATTTGCCACCTTCAGTACTTTCATGATATATCGTAATGTATAATAATAATAGACCAAAACATAGAGTGTCTTGCTTGAAGCCTAATAATAATACAGAAAGACACAGATAATACAGAAAGCCCAGGAATAATCTGTATACCTTTATAAAGCGGAATGTTTGTATGTATGTATGTATGTGTGCGGAGGGCGGGAGGGCGGATATGTGGCAGCCACTTTCACAGGCCACAGCGACCAGCGCGGGTGATGGACCTGCACCAAACTTGGTACACATAACCCCCCTAACCCCCTTTACGTCCTGGTGCGGTTCGGGGGACATGACCCACGGATTATGGGATTTGTAGTACTTTCCAACACTTTGGTTCCCACAGACCACTGAGGCCACCAAAAAGGACCAATACAGACCACACTTGGCACACACAGTCCCCATGACCCACTCTACATCCTGCTGCAGTTTGGAGGAGGGCAGACCATGGATGATGGGACTTGAAGTACCTCTACGCACTTCCCAAGTCCGCTGCGACCCTTTTCCAATTACTGATCGAGACCAAACTTGGCACACATAACCCCCATGACTACCTTCATGTCCTGGTAAGGTTCGGGGGAGGACTGACAATGGATGATGGGATTTGTAGTACTTTCACACTTTCTGTTCCCACAGACCACTGCGGTCCCCAACAAACACCGATAAAGACCACACTTGGCACACAGAGCCCCAGTGAGCCACTCTACATCCTACTGAAGTTTGGAGGGGGGCAGAACATGGATTATGGGACTTGCAGTACCTTCCCTTACTTTCCAAGACTGCTGCAAACCTAATCCAATGACTGATCAACACCAAACCTGGCACACAAAACCCTCATGACCCACTCTACATCCTGCTGCAGTTTGGAGGAGGGCAGACCATAGATGATAGGACTTGAAGACCACTTCCCAAGTCCACTGCGACCCTTTATTACTGATCGAGACCAAACTTGGCACACATAACCCCCATGACTACTTCCCAAGTCGGGAGGACTGACAATGGATGATGGGATTTGTAGTACTTTCACACCTTTCTGTTTACAGATCGCCCCCAACAAACACCGATAAAGACCAACTTGGCACACAGAGCCCCAGTGACCCCTACATCCTACTGAAGTTTGACGGGGGCATAACATGGATGATGGGACTTGCAGTACCTTCCCTCACTTTCCAAGACTGCTGCAAACCTTATCCAATGACTGATCAACACCAAACCTGGCACACAGAGCCCTCATTACGCACTCTACGTCCTGGTGCAGTTTTGTGTGAAACGGACCACGGATGATGGGACTTGAAGTACCTTCACTCCCTAAAAACAATACAACCCTCATCCATTCACCAATACAGACCAAACTTAGCACACGGAGCCCCCATGAACCAATCTACATCCTACTGCAATTTGGGGGAGGCTGGACCACAGATGATGGGACTTCCAGTACCTTCAGTACTTTCATGATACCACTGCAACTCCCAAGAATGATGGATCAAGACCAAACTTGGCACACAGAGCCCCCATGACCCACTCTACATCCTGCTGCACTTCTCAAATGACCCGGGCACCGCCGGGTCCCCAAGCTAGTATATACTAATAATAAAATATATTATCATATATGATAATATAATAATATAATTGTAATAAAATATAGTAATTATATATGTAATCCTAATAATTCTAATATATTATAATATAGTAAAATAATACTAATAATGATAGACCAAGCCATAGTGTCTTGCTTGAAGCCTAATAAATAATAATAATACAGAAAGACACGTAACTGTTTGAAGCCAAGCAACAATAATACATGCTAAAACTAAAATATATAATATGAAATTAATAAATATATAATTAATAATGGAATAAAATATATAATAACTATTGTATAATAAAATAGTTCATAAATATTTTATAATAATGTATAATAATAATAAGGGGTCGCCTGAGGTCAACCTCTAATTCGTCAACACCTTTGGGTCCTGAGGAAGAAGACCTGGCTGTCCTGTCCCTGACCCCAGAATCCCCGTAGCAGCAGGCGGTGACGTCACAAGAAGGGGGTGGGTTCTAGAATGCCCTGCCCCCTGTGCGCTGGCTGAGGCGGAGAAGAACGAGGGAGGGAAGCCGGGGCCAAGCAGCCAAAAAGGGCGTGTCCCCAAAAGCCCCTCCCCTGACACCTGCTGCCCCCAAAATGAGGCCCCGATTCCACCCAAGGAAGAAGAACAACACCATCTGAGAGAGGCATTATTATTACTATTAGTAGTAGTAGTAAAATCATTATTGTTATAATTGCTATTATTATTGAAATCATTATTTGTACTACTATTTTTTGTTGGTATTGGTATTATTTTATTGCTATTATTTTATTGCAATTACTATTATTATATTTTCCTACCTAGTTGCCTTGGAAGAGGAGGCTAATACAATTATTATTATTATTATTATTATTATGCCAAGAAAGTCTTGATGTTTTGGACTTATATTAATCTCCTAAAACATTAAATCTATGATAATAATAATGTCTCCTTTTTTTAATGTAGCATTGAAAATCAAGTCTTTGGGAAAAACGAGAAGATGTTCGGCACCAAAAAAGGTAAGAGGCAGCAGCACTCTGTTAATTATTGTTTTTTTTATATTATTATTATTTGGGAAGTTGTCGTTTGACAGGTTCTTTGGTTGTTGTTTGGGGAGGCACCAACATGTTGTTGTTGCTGTTACTATATAAATTTGCAGAGCTCAGGTGGTGTTGTATTTCAGTGTCAATATTGACTTTGGTGGAGAGGTGGCTGTCAAGGTAGTGGAAATGGTCGACATTTTCTAATGTTACACCATTAAGCTGTATTTCTGGCATTGCAGAGGGATTGGCTGGTACCTTCTGCTGGAAAAGCACTTTGGTTTTCTCTGTTCAAAGACAGACCGAGCTTCTCGGATGCTTCTGCTAAAGTGTTTAGAGTGGCTTATAGGTCTTCTTCTGAATGTGCACAGACTTTGTTATCATTGGCATATTGGAGTTCTGTAACACAGTGTTTCCCAACCTTTTTTGAGCCGTGGCACACTTTTAACATTAAAAAAATCCAGGGGCACACCACCAACCAAAATGACACAAAATGATACTGTAACACAGTAAAGAATGGCTGGGGGTGGTGACCTGCTGGGAGTGCAGAAGCCGGGGAGAGGGAGGAGCCAGGCCACGCCATGCCCTGCCCCCTCCCCTCCCCCCAGCTTCAGTTCTCCCACAACTCGCCAGCCTTGAGGGGGGCAGTGCCAAGCCAGCATTGTGCTGGCTCTGCCACCGCTGGTTTGGCACTTCCCTCAGGCGGGCGGCTGTGGGAGCGCTGAAGCCGGGGAGGGGTGAGCCAGGCCGCACCATGCCCTGAACCCTCCCCACAGCTTCAGTTCTCCCACAGCTTCGCCAGCCTTGAGGGGGCAGTGCCAAGCCAGCATTGTGCTGGCTCTGCCACCGCTGGCTTGGCACTTCCCCCTCAAGGCTGGCGAAGCTGTGGGAGCGTTGAAGCTGGGGGGCCGCGCCAGGCCGCACCCTGCCCTGAACCCTACCCACAGCTTCAGTTCTCCCACAGCTTCGCCAGCCTTGAGGGGGCAGTGCCAAGCCAGCATTGTGCTGGCTCTGCCACCGCTGGCTTGGCACTTCCCCTCAAGGCTGGCGAAGCTGTGGGAGCACTGAAGCCGGGGGAGGGGGCGGAGCCAGGCCGCACCATGCCCTGAAACCTCCCCCCAGCTTCAGTTCTCCCACAGCTTCGCCAGCCTTGAGGGGGCAGTGCCAAGCCAGCATTGTGCTGGCTCTGCCACCGCTGGCTTAGCACTGCCCCTCAAGGCTGGCAAAGCTGTGGGAGCGCTGAAGCCGGGAGGGGCGAGCCAGGCCGCACCATGCCCTGAACCCTCCCCACAGCTTCAGTTCTCCCACAGCTTCGCCAGCCTTGAGGGGGCAGTGCCAAGCCAGCATTGTGCTGGCTCTGCCACCGCTGGCTTGGCACTGCCCCCTCAAGGCTGGCAAAGCTGTGGGAGCGCTGAAGCCGGGGGGGGCGGAGCCAGGCCGCACCATGCCCTGAACCTCCCCACAGCTTCAGTTCTCCCACAGCTTCGCCAGCCTTGAGGGAGCAGTGCCAAGCCAGCATTGTGCTGGCTCGGCCACCACTGGCGTGGCACTGCCCCTCAAGGCTGGCAAAGCTGGCGGGGGAGGGGCGGAGCCAGGCCGCACCATGCCCTGAACCCTCCCCACAGCTTCAGTTCTCCCACAGCGCAGCCTTGAGGGGCAGTGCCAAGCCAGCATTGTGCTGGCTCTGCCACCGCTGGCTTGGCACTGCCCCCAAGGCTGGCAAAGCTGTGGGAGTGCCGGGGGAAGGAGTGGAGCCCCCATGCCCCCGGCTTCAGCTCTCCCACAGAGGAGGAGCATGAGCCGTGGACGGGCTTCAGTAGGCAGGGCTCCTCCTCCGCGCGACTTCAACAAGCAAGGGGCGAGAGTAATGGCGAGAGTCATGGCGGATTGGAGGCTGGTTGGGGAATTGGCCGAAGGAGGCGGCGCCCCGGTCCCTTCTTTTTCTTCGCCGCCACCTGGCCCTTCCTCCTCCTCTCCCAAGCAGCAGGAGTTTGGCAGGAGGAGGGGGGAAGGAAGGGGGGCAGAGAGCTTTTCTCGCGGCACACCCGATGATCACTCACGGCACACTAGTGTGCCACGGCACACTGGTTGAGAAACACTGCTGTAACAGAAGTTGTGACCTTGGTTTTGTCTTTGTCTATAATGCTATAATAATGTTTTATTATAATATAATATATTATATAATATATTATATTATTGTTTTACAGTATAATATAATAACTATAATAATATAATATAAATTATTATATCTATATAAAAATGTAATGTTTGTTTGTGGGATTAACATAACTCAAAAACCACTGGATGAATTGACATCAAATTTGGACACTACACCCTAACATACCAACGAGTAACCATCACTCATAAACTCCTAAAAAACAGTGGAAAGGACTTAAAACCCACCATAAAAGATAAATGACGATACAGCACATGTGCAAAAATGATAGTTCCCAGCATCCTCTAGACCAGTGGTTTTCAACCTTTTTTGAGCCACGGCACATTTTTTACATTTACAAAATCCTGGGGCACATCACCAACCAAAATGACACTTTAACACAGTAATACATATAGTTAATATGTTTTTAAATGTATTAATACACTCAGTGTGAAATCTGGGCCTGTTTCGATGAACACAAAATAGATATCCTGGCAGGAATGGTAGAAAGACACACACGAAGCTTTTACTCAACAGCTGTCAGTCTCTCTGTTTTTAGTTTTTATCGCAGTCATGCTTGAGAAGCTAATCTCACACAGATATGTGGTTGAAAATGTGGTTCCTTCTCAAAAACTTCTCAAAAACTTCTCCATCGCTGTCACTCGCTTGTCTTGCTGTGATCCCAAATTGCCACTGTCACTTGACTCACAGCTGCAGTACTAACTCTAACTTTGTTTACTTAGCCACGTCTGAGCAAATCCAAGATGGCGTTAAAAACAGAACATAGCACTCTCGAGTCACTTCTTAGATGACGTGAGAGTGCTATGCTTCCCTAAACTTCTTAAAAGACAGATGCAGTACTAACTTATTGTTTATAGAATGAAGTTCGAAAATAATTTATGAATGAAGTTCGAAAATAATTTCGCACGGCACACCTGATTTCTCACGGTGAAGCAGAATACTCGGAGTCCCAAAACTCCCGGAAATGTTTTACCTTTTTCCTACAAGCTGCGTGACGTGCGGGCACAGGACGAGAAAAGACGCAACAACCGGCTGCTGCAATGAAGTCAAAGGTTTATTTGCAAAAAACAAACAAACGTCAGCTGACGGGAACTTGCCGACAGAACAAGCTATCTCCGGGCAAGAACCCCGGTCACTCTCTAACTTTTCTTTATATACAATCAATGGCTGTCGTTCCCGTCTCCTCCTTCTTCATCATTTTCCATTGGTTCACAGCATTAACACATCTTCATTAACCAATAAATCATCACATCATTTAGCATCATTTCTAAAAGCATTTTCATTTGTTAAACAGCACTACGCAGTTATAATCCCCATTCCCATAGTCAGTTATCTGTTAGCTGACCATGATGTTCCGAATCTGCAACATTTTCTAAACCGCTCCTCTATGCCAGCAAGGAGGGGCGGACTCATTTGCCCATGCGCAGTGTTCTACCAATTGGAAACAATGTAAACAGAGCCACGCTGGGTGCTAGCTAGGCCAATCAAGGCTTGTGTTATCAGGGAAGGCACATGGTGTTCCCTGGCAAATCACTGCGGGTGCCTTCCGTACCAATCAGAGTGCATTATTCTCGGACTTGGCTGCCAACATGATTTATGGCAAACGACTTCTCGAATCTAAGGCCTACTATGCGTGTGCATCACTCTTCTCTGACTGTACTTCTGCTAAAGGCACCAACTCTGCTTTAACGGCACACTAGTGTTCTGCGGCACACTGGTTGAAAATCACTGCTCTAGACCAGGCCCTTTAGGGGAAGAGGATGCTCCAAAGCTTCCAAGCTGCAAGCTTGCTTCTCCTTGGATTTCTATGAGAGCATCCCAATCTGTACATATTTCCTATTCCTAGACTGCAACTCCCAGCAATCCTCCAAATAGATAAGATATATAGATTATCTAATCTATATATCTTATCTATTTGGAGGATTGCTGGGAGTTGCAGTATTTATCTGGGATAGATAGTAGGTAGATAGATCAATCAGGAGGACTGCTGGGAGTTGCAGTCCAAGAATAGGGAAAGAAAGAAGAAAGGAGAGAAAGAAAAAGCGAAGGGAAGGAAGGAGAGAAGGAAAGAAAAAAAGAGAAGGAAGGCAAGAGGGAGGGAGGGAGAGAAAGCGGGAAGGAAGGTTGGCCATAGCAACGCGTGGCGGGTAAAGCTAGTAACATTATAATATAGTCTATTATAATATATAATAGCATAATATAGCTTCTAATATGTATTATTATATTTGTTATGTTTATTACTTATTACTTCAAATTTATTTTATATATTTTATTATACTTATTAGTATTTTATTAGGAGTATCGTGTTTATTATATATTCTATTTATTTATTAGTATTTTATTAGTAGGTATATATATATATATAGTAATTAATAATACTTATTACATTTATTAGTATTTTATTACTAGTAGTAGTAGTATGTTTATTATTATACCAGCTTGAGTATCTGGCAGAGCCCAGGATATTTGAAAAGGGCCTTGTTTGGATATTAGGTAATATTGGTTTGGTCCTATGTTGCGCTATGTCTTAGAAAAAAAACTCAGTCTTTTCTGTTGTTCTTTTTATGAATGCTCCCATTAGAAAATGCATAAGGATGTAGGTGAACCAAAAATCTTGGGTCAGTCCTCCCGAAACTCCACCAGTATTCCTAGTTGGCCATCATGGGTCTGTGTGCCTAATTTGGTCCAGATCCGTCATCTCCTGGGTTCAGTGTTCTCTGAATATAGTTGAGCTGTAACTCCCTGATACCAATGTAAATCACCCCATATTCTGCCAGTATACACAGTTGTCCGTGTTGGGTCTGTGTGCCAAATTTGGTGCAGATCCGATGTTGGCTGGGTTCATTGTTCTCTGGATAAGGGTGAGCTACAACTCCCAGATTTCAAGGTCAGTCAACTCCAAAGTCCACCAGTATGCAAAATTGGCAGTGTTGGGTCTGTGTGCCAAGTTTTGTCCAAATCTGTCATTGGTGAGATTCGGAGCGCTCACGGAAAACAGGTGAACTATAACTCCCATAGTTAAAAGTGAATCACCCCCAAATTCCACCAGTATTCCCAGTTGGCCATGTTGAATTAGTGTGCCAAATTTGGCCCAGATCAGTCATCAAATGGGTTTGGTGTTCTCTGAATAACTTCTGGATATCAAACACCCCCAAACCCCGCCAGCATGCAAAGTGTGCCAAGTTAGTTCCAGGTCCATGGTTGGTAGGGTTCAGAGTGCTCTTAGATTGCAGGTGAACTATAGATCCCAGTCCCTACAACTCGTATAATCATGAATTCTCCCCATACATCTCTCTCTAGTTTGTTCTGTTGCTGTGTGCCTTAGAAAAGAATAGGAAAGGGTTAAGGGACACTCAGTGGGCATGGGCATGCGAATTCCTCAGTAATTGAGAGAGAAAGGAACCCAGGGATGAGGCGCTCACTGTAACCTGACGCGGAGCACTGACGTGGAGGGCGACTCATAAATAATAAAATCAATCAATCAATCAACCTGCAATGCCAGTGGAGGGAGGGCTTGTGGTGGCTCTTCAGCACTGTGGGTTAAAGCTGTGTCTGTGTAGGCCTTTGTGTAAGCGGACACCCCTGCCACATACACACAAACACATTTTCACTTTGATTATATGTATAGATATATTATTATTGCTACTTATTATAATTATTCGTATATTTATTATTAAATATAATTAATAAGAATACTTATATTTATTAGTATTTTATCAGTAGTAGTATGTTTATATTATTATTTATTAGTATGTTCAGTATTAAATATTAATAATAATATATTTTTTAGTATTTTATTAGTAGTATGTTTGTATTGTTATTATTTATTAGTATGTTATTATATATTAATAATACTATGTTAGGGTTTTATTAGTAGTACAAGTATATTTTACTGTGCCCTTCGGCTCCTGTAAGCCGCCGCGAGCCTCAGGGAGTCGGCGGCATAGAAGCCCGAATAATAAATAAATAAATAAATAAATATTTATATTCATAATTATTAGTATGTTTATTAAATAATATTAATAGGAATACATATTATATTTATTAGTATTTTATTAGTAGTAGTCTGTTTGTATTATTATTATTATTATTATTTATTCCGGCCATTGCAATGTGGCAGGTTCTTCCAATGCCTTGTGGTTGCAATGAATGGCTTCCATCCTGGGAATGGGCTGGACGAGTGCCGGTTGCCTACCCTGGATGGCGAGCAACTTAGCCCGTCACCCTTGGTTAAGAGCTTAGGTGTCAAGCTGGACTCCCTGCTGACCATGGAGGCCCAGGTCTCCGTGGTCAGCAGGGTGTCGTTTTTCCACCTACGGCAGGCTAGGCGACTGGCCCCCTACTTGTCCAGGGAGGACCTGGCCACGGTGATCCAAGCGATGGTCATCTCGAGACTGGACTACTGTAACGCCCTCTACGTGGGCCTTCCCTTGTCGACAACCGAAACTCAAGCTAGTGCAGAATGCCGCTGCTCGCTTGCTGGTGGGAGCACCAGTGAGGGAGCACATCACTCCCATCCTTCTCGGCAACTGCACTGGCTTCCCATCGAGCAATCGGATTGCCTTCAAGGTGCTGGTTTTAACCTTTAAGGCCTTGCACGGTCTGGGGCCTATGTACCTGAGGGACCGCCTTACCTCGTATGTTCCCCGAGATCACTGCGCTCGGAAGAGCAAAATTTGTTGGTGGTTCCATCGCCCCGCTCCTGCCATCTGTCCAGTACTAGACAGAGAGCTTTCTCTGCGGCTCCAGCACTTTGGAATTCGCTCCCTGAGTACATCCGAGCGACCCCTGAACTCCTTCCCTTCCGAAGGGAATGTAAGACAGCCTTATTCAGGTTAGCGTTTGGCTAACCCAAACGTGATTGGCTTCGTCCTGTCTCAGTAAAGAACTGTAGACCTGTTCCACTCGGTTATGTACCATGTTTTTACCATGTGTTTTTACCGTATGTTTTATTGTATGCTATAATTGTGATCCGCCCCGAGCCTGCAGGGAGGAGCGGAATATAAAATCGAAGAAATAAATAAATAAATAAATGTTTTCCCTCGATCTCTATTAAAATGTTGCCTCTTCCTGTTGCTCGAAGGCTCTCCACTAGCCAGAGGAGTCCCTTGCTGAGCCTGGTCCGTCCTTCCTTCCTTGTGTGCTGCCCTGCAGGTGCGGTCGGGGCCCCCACGGTGTTGGGCCTGTGGACCACCAAGCGGGATGGGCAGGTGCGCCTGCGCTTGGAGAACAGCGGCTTGGGTGCCCAGGAGCCCCTCACCGTCCACCAGCTGCTCCTCCGCACCGTTGCTAAGTTTGGGGACCTCCCGGCCTTGACTGCTAAGAAGAGAGATGGAGAGTGGAACCGCATCTCCTACCGGCAGTATTACCAGCAGTGCCGCCTGGCCGCACGCGGTTTCATCAAGGTCGCCTTAACATGATAGGACCATTATTAATATTAATATTATTATATGCATTATTATATTTTTAATATTATTACTATATTATTATGTTTCTTATAATATTATTATATTTATATTATTACCATTACTATTATATATATATATATATATCTACTGTAATATATGTATTATATTATATTTATTATATCTAACTTATTATATTTTTATTATTATTGCTATTACTATTATATATATACTATAATGTTATTATATGTATTATATTTTATGATATTCTATTATATCTTTTATAATATTATTTTTATTTTTATTATTATCATTACTATATGCATTACTATAGTATTATTATATTTATTATATTTTATATCTATGTTTAGTATTATTTTTATTACTATTATAATTATATATATACACACACACACACCGTATTTTCTGGCATATAAGACGACTGGGCGTATAAGACGACCCCCAACTTTTCCAGTTAAAATATAGTGTTTGGGATATACTCTCCGTATAAGACTGCCCCTCTTCCAACGCACACCAAATAAAATTTTTTAAAGCATCAGATTTGATTTCAATATGGTAATTTTCCTATTACTGTACCTCCTTCTCTGCCTCTCAGATCTCGCACCTGTGCACCTGCACCGCTTCACTGCAGTCTTCAGGAGCGAGATCTGAGAGGCAGAGGAAGAGGTTCGGTAATAGGATACAAGGGAAAGAGGTGTGTTTTTCTGGGCCACTCTATCTCTTTTTTCCATACCCCGGGCGCCCCGGACACCTGCAGCTTGCTCCGCCCTTCACTTACACCTTCCCGGTGAGGCACCCCTCACCTCACCATTGGGAGCGCATTAAGTCCACAAATACTGATGAATGGATTTTCTTCTACCGTACTTGTACAGCGTCGCCCTTAATGCTTTCATACAGTCGCTGCATTCGGCAGGTATGCAGCAACTGCCATTTTTGAGCACCCCCCACCATATGCGGCAACCACAGATTCTCCAATCTGGATTGGAAGTTTCAGCACCTGCTAATAAGACGATTCCCGACATATAAGACGACTCCTGTTGTATAAGTCGACTCCCAGCGTATAAGACGACCTCTGACTTTTGAGAAGATTTTCTTGAGTTAAAAAGTAGTCTTATATGCCAGAAAATACGGTAGTTACAATTAAATTGTATATTAATTATTATATTATCATTATATATATATTATATAATATGTAATTTAATATATTGTATTTGTGTGTATATATAGAAAGAATCATTAAAAGATAATATATTGGGTTCAAAAGGGGTCTCTTTGCTAAAGATGTTGTTGTTGTTACATTTTTAAAAATCTCACATATTTTTCCTTTCTTTCTTTCTTCGGCAGCTGGGCCTGGACCGTTTTCATGGCGTCTGCATTCTTGGGTTCAATTCAATCGAATGGTTCATCTCTGACATCGGAGCCATTCTTGCTGGGTAAGAAAAACCCAATGAAAATTGTTTTTTTTGTATTTAAAACTAACTTGGGGACCCAGCGTTGCCCGGGTTATTTGAAAAAGTCAATTTTAATTGTACAAATGCATGAGGTTGTGGGTGAACTACAACTCCCATCATGCCAGGTTAATGCCCTGAAACTCCATCAGTGCTTAAAGTTTGTGATGTTGGGCAATTTTTCTCTGGATACATCATGGGTGGGATTCAGTGTGCTCTTTGGCTGTAATAATTGTTATATTTTTATTATATTTATTAAAACTCCTCCAGTAGGTTGAGTTAGTCATGGGGGTTCAGGTCCATCATCGGTCGAGGTCACAGTTTCCCTGGTTGTGGGTGAACTACAACTCCAAGAGAGAAGCCCCCTCCCCCCCAACCCCTCTGGTAATCAAATTTCAGCATATCAGGTAGATGCACCAAGTATGGTCCAGATCCATTGGTGTTTGGGTTCACAATGCTCTCTGGATGTAGGTGAACTACAACTCCCTTAAATCAAGGTGACCAAACTTGGCTCTCGCTATAACCTGAGCAGCGGGAGCAACAGCTGTTTGTAGAAGTGGGAGCCTGCCTGTGTATGCGGACACCCCAGCCACACACATACATACATATTTTCACATTTATTATGTGTATAGATTACATATTATCATCATCAATGAAGGCTTGCATTACGAAAACAGTTTTTGTGGACCATATGGCAGCCTGTGACACAGAGGAAACTGCTGCAGAAAGTCTACCATATTACCCGGGACTATGTTTCTCAAAAATTATCCAGACCCTCCTAGAAAACTGCAGCTTCTATGTGGAGTTTCAAGGCAGGAAAAGTAGGTGGAGGAGGAATGGTCGACCCCAAGGCAGCGTTTTTGCACCGACCTTGCTTAACATCTTTACTAATGATCAGCCACAGCCACCACTCACAAAGAGCTTGGCCTAACAACACATGCAAAAGACCTTGAAACTGTCAAAAACCAACTTCTGAGTGCCTTGAAAGATTTTACTACATAAACAACCACCTGAAGCCTAACCCTGCCAAGACTCAAGTGTGTGCTTTCCACCTATGGAAACATGAAGCCAATAGGAAATTGAAAGTTACCTGGGAAGGCTAAGAGTTCAAATACTGTTTCCATCCTAAATATCTCAGCGTCACTTTAGACTGAACACTAACATTTAGGAAACACTGCATGAACACCAAGCACATAGTAGCTGCACACAGTAACATCCTACGGACACTGACTAGCAGCTCATGGGGTGCAGACCCAAAATTGATCAGAACACCAGCCCTGGCCTTGTCTGACACAAGGCTGAGTATGCCTGCCCCGTCTGGAATAAATCTGCCCGTGTGAAGCAGGTGAACATAACACTGAATGAAAAATGCAGAATAATCACAGGATGTCTTAAACTTAATCCAGACAAAACAGAGGTCCTCCTGGTCAGTCGAAAGGCCAAACAGGGCATAGGGTTACAGCCTGTGTTGGACGGGGTTACACTCCCCCTGAAGGCGCAGGTTCGCAGCTTGGGAGTGATCCTGGATTCATCGCTGAGCCTGGAACCCCAGGTCTCAGCGGTGGCCGGGGAAGCTTTTGCACAGTTAAGACTCGTGCGCCAGCTGCGCCCGTACCTTGGGAAGTCTGATCTGGCTACGGTCGTCCACGCTCTGGTCACATCCCGAATAGATTACTGCAACACACTCTACGTGGGGCTGCCTTTGAAGACAGCTCGGAAATTACAACTAGTCCAACGGGCGGCAGCCAGACTACTAACTGGAGCTACATACAGGGAGCATACCACCACCCTGTTGTGTCGGCTCCACTGGCTGCCGGTCCAATTCCGGGCTCAATTCAAAGTGCTGGTTTTGACCTTTAAAGCTCTATACGGTTCTGGCCCAGCTTACTTGTCCGAACGCATCTGCCGCTACGTCCCACCTCGTACTTTAAGATCATCCGGGGAGGCCCTGCTCTCGCTCCCGCCGGCTTCCCAGGTGCGGTTGGTGGGACGAGAGAGGGCCTTCTCAGTGGTGGCTCCCCGTCTGTGGAATGCGCTCCCTAGCGACATACGATCAATTCCATCCCTCCTGACATTTAGGAAAAAAGTGAAAGCCTGGATGTGGGACCAGGCGTTCGCATAGTAGCACAGGACAGCACTTTAGTAGTTTAATGGAAAGTTGGTGAATAGGGCTCAATGCTTTTATGGACGGAACACTTTTTAACAGAGGTGAATGCATTGGATGTGTGAATATAATTGTATTTTAATGTATTTTAGTGTCGAATGCTGGAGGGTTTTATATTGTGTTTTTATACTGCGATTGTGATGTAGGCATCAAATGTGCCTTTTGGAAGCCGCTCTGAGTCCCCCCTCGGGGGTTGAGAAGAGCGGGGTAAAATGCCATAAATAAATAAGTAAATAAATAAATAAACCTACAGGATGTCTGATAAACTCTACAAGCTAGCTGGCATTTTTTATGGTGTTGTAAAATACCTCCCCCCTTTGAGCAGTCTCCAATTCCTCTACTCACAGCTCAGCTGTTTTCGAATTGCTTAGTTAGACAGTAAACTAGGCTTAACAGTCAGGTGCTCAATCTGACTCGGACTTTGAACCTGTCACCTTCCGGTCGGCAGTGATCTAATAATAATAGCTTTAGGTGTCTTCCGCTCGATTTCTCTCTCTCTCCCCAGGGGGGACTCAGGGCGGATTCCAACAGTCAACGGCAAACCTTCAATGCCTCCATTAATCAAACACATCCCAACATTATAACCCCAGAGAAGCCCCACATATTAAAACAACATTAGAACCTAACATCAATAAATTAAACCCATCATAATCAAACAAGAATTATACAATGATGTAAAATTATATTATGGTATGTAATATAATATTATACTATAATAATACATTTATGATTGTTAGGGATGGATGAAATAGCAATGTCATGTAATAATTGAATAGTAATAAATTACATATTAAATTATGTATTATTAATAATACCATATGAATAACAATAATAACACTTGCTTTCCCAGGGGCTTTGCAGTCGGCATCTATACCACCAATTCCCCAGAGGCTTGTAAATACGTTGCGGAAAACTGCAGCGCGAACATCATCGTGGTTGAAAATGACAAGCAGCTGCAGAAGATTTTGGAGGTGAGCAACCTTCATTCATTCCTGTACATTTTCCAGGCAGTCTGGCCATGTCCCAGCAGCATTCCCTCCTGATGTTTCACCCACATCTATGGCAGGCATCCTCAGAGGTTGTGAGGTCTGTTGAGAACTAGGCAAGTGGGGTTTATATATCTGTGGAATGATGTCCAGGGTGGGAGAAAGAACTCTTGTCTGTATGAGGCAAGTGTGATTGTATATTATAATATAATAATATTGTAGTAATACTAATAATAATATAACAATAAAAATATTTATTATGGTCCATATACCCATCAGTGATATTATATTACAATATTATAATAGATATTATAGATATAATATGAATATAGTGTCTCAATCAAGGAGAGTATAAATAAAGATAATTATGAATATAATATTAATAATTTAATAATAAAATATAATAATGATAATGAAAAAAGATGGATGTGGCTCACAAATGGAACTTGGAAAAAAGAGGCGGTGGGCCTGATTCTTGCAGCCCAAAAACAGGCAATTAGAACAAATACCATCAAAGCCATAATTGAAAAGTCAATAATAGATCCCAAGTGTGGACTCTGCAAGGAAGCAGACGGAACGATGGATCACATCCTCATCTGCTGCAAGAAGATTGCGCAGATGGACTACAAGCAGTGGCACAACACTGTTGCTCAGATGATTCATTGGAATTTGTGCCACAAACACCATCTGCCTGCGACAAAGAACTGGTGGGATCACAAGCCGGAAAAACTTACAGAAAATGAACACGTCAAACTACTCGGGGACTTCCGAATTCAGACAGACAGAGTTTTGGAGCACAATACTCCTGACCTCACGATCGTGTTAGAAAACAAAGTATGGCTCGTTGATGTTGCAATCCCAGGCGACAGCAGGATTAAAGAGAAACAACTGGAAAAGCTGACACCATATGAGGATTTAAAGATCAAACTGCAAAGACTCTGGCACAAGCCAGTAAAAGAGGTCCCAGTGGTGATTGGCACACTGGGCACAGTGCCTCGAGACCTTGGCCTGCACTTAAACACAATTGGTGCTGACAAAATCGCCACCTTTCAGCTGCAAAAGGCCACTCTACTGGGATCTACACTCATTATTCGCCGATACATCACACCGTCCTAGACACTTGGGAAGCGTCTGACGTTAGATCCAATACAACAGCCAGCAGAGTGACATTGTTTGCTGTGGACTTATCTTGTTACGTTTCAGATAATAATAATAATCTTTTATTTGAATACCGCTCCATCTCCCCGAGGGGACTCAGGGTGGTTTCTGGCATGATAAATCATTGCAATTACCAACACAAAAACATACAGAGTAATCATGATAAAACATAGACAGCGTACTATATAACAATCATGCATTTTTAGAATTAAAAGCCAATTCAGTACCAATTCCATTGAGCAGCTGAGCTTCACAATGGCTAGGGCCCGGGGAAGTGGGTAAAGCGCAAGCATGGTCCTGCCTGATGGTCCGGGTGGGCCTGCTGCATAGCAGGAAAACATAGGGCTGGGGAAGTGGGAACGTGCAAAAACAGGGCCCTAACTAATGGTTCTAACTCATTTCCAGGGCCTGCTGAATTGTTATAAGGGGGCTGGACCAGGGCTAGTACAGGGAAGTAGCAGAGGGCCGGGGAAGTGGGTAGAGTACAGAGCAAGGGTGGGGCCTGGGGTTAATCATTTCCAGAAGCCTGCTGGATCCACCAGGTTTTCAGGTCCTTGCAGAAGGAGGCAAGTGACGGGGCCTGTCTTATCTCCCTGGGGATGGTGTTCCAGAGACGAGGGGCCACCACTGAGAAGGAAGGCCTTCTCCCCGTCCCCACCAACCATGCTTGAGACAAGAGGGCCTCCCCAGTAGAACTAAGAGTTCACACCGGTTCGTGAGGGCCCAGAAATTTATCAAAGATTACACTATATATATGTACAGCAAATTTATTTATTTACTTACTTTGCTTCTAGACCGCCCCTCTCAGCCCAAAGGCGACCCGAGGCGGTGTACAAATAGCAGGAACTGCTCAAGACAAACAAATCAACAATTATCAATACAGTTTCAACATATACAATTTAGCATTTAACGTTAAAAAACACAATATCAGCATCTCATTATTAAGTCGATTTCCAATTGCATCGTCATCGTTCCTTAGGTCTCTATTTGATAATCATACTACATTTGCAAATGCCCGGTCAAACATCCAGGTCTTGACCTTCCTGCGAAATGTCAGGAGGGAGGAGGCTGATCTGATGTCATTAGGAAGGGCGTTCCAAAGCCGAGGAGCCACCACTGAAAAGGCCCTGTTTCTCGTCCCCGAGAGCAGGGCCTCTCCGGATGATCTTAAGCATCTTGAAGGTTCATAAGAAGAGATGCGTTCGGACATGTAAGTTGGACCAGAACCGTTAAGGGCTTTAAAGGCTAAAGCCAGCACTTTGAATTGTGCCCGGTAGCAAACTGGTAGCCAGTGGAGCTGGCACAACAGAGGAGTTGTGCGCTCCCGAGTGCCCACTCTGTTATCAACCTGGCTGCTGTCCGTTGGACCAGTTGAAGCTTCCGAACAGTCTTCAAAGGCAGTCCCACGAGAGTGCGTTGCAGTAATCTATACGGGATGTAACCAGAGCGTGGACCACCGTGGCCAAGTCAGACTTCCCAAGGTACGGGGGGCAGTTGGCGCACAAATAGCTGAAAACAATAAGAAACACTAGGCCTAGCCTGCTAAAAGTAATCCAAAAGCGTCTGGAATAATGCTCCGACCCGCGAGTTCCCAACTGTATGTAGAAAAGCCAGAGGAAAGTAGCAGGAAAACCCCTCCCGCCCTCCCAGAAGACCAGCTCCCTGAGGGGAAGGAAGCTGCCTGTTCCACCTGTGGCTCTGGACGCTGGGCTCCTTTAAAGTGGCTGGTAAGAGGCTTGAGACCCCTCCTGCCCTCCCAGAAGACCAGCTCCCTGAGGGAAGGAAGCTGCCTGTTCCACCTGTGGCTCTGGACGCTGGGCTCCTTTAAAGTGGCTGGTAAGAGGCTTGAGACCCCTCCTGCCTCCCAGAAGACCAGCTCCCTGAGGGAAGGAAGCTGCCTGTTCCACCTGTGGCTCTGGACGCTGGGCTCCTTTAAAGTGGCTGGCAAGAGGCTTGAGACCCCTCCCGCCCTCCCAGAAGACCAGCTCCCTGAGGGGAAGGAAGCTGCCTGTTCCACCTGTGGCTCTGGACGCTGGGCTCCTTTAAAGTGGCTGGCAAGAGGCTTGAGACCCCTCCCCGCCTCCCAGAAGACCAGCTCCCTGAGGGAAGGAAGCTGCCTGTTCCACCTGTGGCTCTGGACGCTGGGCTCCTTTAAAGTGGCTGGCAAGAGGCTTGAGACCCCTCCCGCCCTCCCAGAAGACCAGCTCCCTGAGGGGAAGGAAGCTGCCTGTTCCACCTGTGGCTCTGGACGCTGGGCTCCTTTAAAGTGGCTGGTAAGAGGCTTGAGACCCCTCCTGCCCTCCCAGAAGACCAGCTCCCTGAGGGGAAGGAAGCTGCCTGTTCCACCTGTGGCTCTGGACGCTGGGCTCCTTTAAAGTGGCTGGCAAGAGGCTTGAGACCCCTCCCGCCCTCCCAGAAGACCAGCTCCCTGAGGGGAAGGAAGCTGCCTGTTCCACCTGTGGCTCTGGACGCTGGGCTGCTTTTAAAGTGGGTTGTGTGAATGTGTGGGGGTGTGGGTGAATGTTCCTCCCTTCAATTGCACTACTGGCACTTTATATAATAATAATAATAATAATACTTTAATATTTGTGAGTCGCCCTCCACCGGCGGTGCTCGGGCGACTTACAACAGTTAAAACCCTAGGGTGAACAATGTACAACAGTTTAAAAACATGGAATATGAACAGGAGGGGTGGCTCAGGTAGTCCAGGTACCGAGCCAGTCCCGAACGCGAGGCGGAAGAGCCAGGTCTTCAAGGCTGGCCGGAATCCAGATAGAGTCGGAGAGGCTCTGAGGGTCGGCGGCAGTGAGTTCCAAGTCGAAGGGGGCCGCGACGGAGAAGGCTCTCCGCCGAAGTTTCCGCCAGTCTAGCCTCCCCACTCCAGGGGTAGTCAGGCGGTCACCGTTGATGGAGCGTGCTGGCCTCTCGCTGCATTGGGCCGTCAGCCGGTCACTCAGATAGGAAGGCCCAATGTTGTGCCGGGCTTTAAAGGTGAGCACCAGGAGTTTGTAAAGGGCTCTGAACTCTAGGGGCAGCCAGTGAAGTTCTTTAAGAATGGGGGAAATGTGATCCCTCACTGATGACCCAGTAATGAGTCAGGCTGCGGCGTTATGGATACGCCAGCCTCTTAGTTGTTGTCTGGGAGGCCCCATATAGGGCGTTGCAGTAGTCAGGCGTGAGACGACAGTGGCATGGACCACTGTTCTCAAGGCCTCTGGTGGAAGGTAGGAGCCAGCCGACGGGGCCCTACGGAGATGGAAAAAGGCGCCCTTAGCTGCAGCCTGGATCTGGGCCTCCATCGTGAGATTTTCGTCTAGGATCACTCCCAGGCTTTTTCACCGCCGGGGCTGGAGCCAGGGACTCCCTCGAAGAGTGGAAGTGGTGGGCGGGGTCGGGACGACCCGGCCAGAGGATCTCCGTTTAGCCGGGTTGATCTTGAGTCTA